>CM060198.1:6035000-6542500 GCA_030549335.1 Pontederia crassipes | reverse complement strand
GGCCGCCAAAGACGGGCGGGAGTTCAGCGGGATCGACATGGCCTGGATCCCCGACGGCTTGGCCCCCGGCGAGGACAGAAACAATCTCGAAAAGCTCACGGATGGTTTCCTGCGGGTCATGCCCGGGCATCTGGAGGAAGTGATACGGGAGAGGAACGAGAGGGGAGACAAGGTGACATGGATCGTTGCCGACGAGAACATGTGCTGGGCGTTCGCCGTGGCCGAGAGGATGGGACTCCGGTGCGCCGCCTTCTGGCCGGCGGCCGCAGTGTGCCTGGCGTACATGTTCAGGATTCCCAGGCTAATCCAGGATGGGATTCTTCATCCCAGTGGTATGTCGGTAGATTAGGTCTAGTTCAATTACAAATCTTATCGTTGCATGCACAAAATAATATCCACATCTGGTTACTATACAACAGCTAAAAATTGAAACTATCTGCTATCCATACAAATAATAATATCCTCTTAAATGAGATTATATATGTCTACATGAAATAATAATAATGTTTATTTATATGTATACAGTATTTATACCTCACTTTTATTTCATTTTTTAAACTTTTTAGTATAAAGTTGAGTTTTTGGTTTGGCTATTAATCTTGAACAGATGCAATTCCTTGATCTTGTCCTAGAGAACTCAGATATTGTTGCAGAAAGAGTTTTCTTCCATCTTCATCTGAATCAGATCCTGTATATGTAATAAGAAATAGTACAGTGGTGACTATTATGATGGGGCATAAGGGGACAACCAGTGATGGACGCATGCATAAATGAGACCATTTTTCACATTATTATAATATAACCCCATATTATTATATAATAAAAGTATGTATACTTTTAATTCAATTTAAAGCCCCCGACCTTCAAATTAAATAGGTTATTTTTTTAATTTTGATATCATTGTTTTTAATTAAAATTTGTTTAGTAGAGTTTGGCCCTCTCAAATGTAATAATTTATAATCTTAATATCATCATTTGAATTTAAAAGAGTATAAATCTATTATTTTATTAATTATTTGTTTATTAAAATTTGTCATCTTTCAAAATATTTTCTTGTGAGTTCCTGGGACCAGCTATGTCCCTGTCATGGGTGGTGGCAGCTTTCTTTATTGTAGGGATATAATTTTATATAATCACCGAATTGTCATGATGTTCAAATCCATGAAGTGAGGCATCTATTTACATTTAATTATATTTTGGACATATAAAGTAGCTATAGTTCATATTGAGAAAAAAAAAGTACACCTAGTTATAAGAATATTAATTTCTAATCCAATGATGAGAATAATTATAAAACACTATTCCTAGTAGTGATGGCACCCGCTGCTGTTCGGGGCGGGGGACACCACCCCCGCCTCGACCCCGACGATCCACCTCCGATCCCGCCCCGAATCCTTAGTTCGGGAGAAATTTTATCCCCCGCCCCGAATCCCGCGGGTCCCGAATCCCCGCGGAGAATTCGATTTCCTGAATTTTTTTATTAAAAAATTAGAAAAAAATCACAAAAAATAGTGCTCACCTCCGCGCGGCGGCGGCGATTTCGCGCAGAGGCGAAATTGCCGCTGAGCACGGCGCGCAGCGGCGATTTCATGGACTGCGATCGATAAGGAATGCGTCGAAGAAAGACTACGTCGGAAGACCTTGAGGACGATGATCGAGTTCGAGGCCGCCTTGAGAAGGATGTCGCTCGCCTTGGCTGCCTCCGCATCGGAGATCATCGTCGTCGGCGCCGCCTTGAGAAGGATGTCGCCGGCGCCGTCACCAAAAGGGGAAAGGAGATTAGGGTTGGGGTGGGAGAAAAAGAGAGGAGATTGAAAGGAGTTAGGATTTTTTATCTTATATATGATGAATAGACGATTAGGATTTAATCTGATGATTGATAATTAAAATAATTTATTAAATAAATATTATGATGGAGAGACGGGGATTCGACGTGGCGGGAGCAGCTCACCTCGCCCAGATCCCCGAATGAGGGGTCAGGGGCAGTTTGCCCCCCATCCCCGCCCCCGCGGGAAAAAAAATCTCCGAATGCAGGACCCCGAATGGGGATTCTCCGCAGGGTCCGTTTGGGGGCGGGGATTTTGCCACCCCTAATTCCTAGACAAAAGGAGACCCGTGAGTATATGGTAGAAGGATAAAAAGCTATTTCCTTGTCATGTGAGACAACTAGTAAGTAGTAACAAATCATGGAGGATCCTTTAAATAAAATATAATAAAATTTGCTTGGCTTGTATGGATAAGAAATAATTATTTTCCAGAAAATAGGTACACCTAGTTATAAATTTGGTGGAGATTACTAATCAAGAATATGATTTCTAGAGTTTCAAATTCATAAAAAGAGTATCTGATGTTTTTTTTAAAAAATATTGTCGAAATACATGTTGGACTATCTTATTAAAAAAAAGAGATGCATGTATGTATCAAATGCATCGTTTTTGTGATTTTATCGTTCATGACTGATGCTTTATTCAGATTGTATACTTACCAAATTTTTATTTGACCTTGTGTCACTGTTGTAAAATTCGGACAGCACCGATCACTGTTGTAAAATTCTTGAACGATAAACGGTTAGAGTTTTACAATATATATATATATATATATATATATATATATATATATATAACGGTCGAACAAGTCTGATCGTGAAATATACCGTCAGAGTTTTACAACATCAAAAACACACACACACATATATATATATATATATCCCTTAAATAATAAGATTTGATGCTATGATGTGATATTTAAATTAATACGTTTTTAACTCAATGCAGAAGTCGAATCTTTTGTTTTTCACTTCAATATTCAACAAAAAAACCTTGATCTTTTGTTTTTCACTTTTACAAAAAAAAAATGTTGTAAAAATAGTTTTTTTTTTCGACTACATGTAAAAATAGTTTTTGTCGATGTCCAAATTATCACGCAGGATGGCCAATAGAAAGCGAGCGGACGTTGGAATTGTTCCCCGGCGCGCCGCCACTGAAGGCGGGCCTCCTATCGTGGAACAACGCCGGCGACCTCGAAGGTCAGAGCACCATCTTCCGCCTCGTGTCCGGCAACAACCGTGCGGTTGAGATCGCTGAGTTCGTCATCTCCAACTCGACCTACGCGGTCGAGCCGGCGACCTTCGATCACTTCCCCAACATGGTGCCCGTCGGGTCCCTGCTGACGACTTTGAGGCCCGAGAAGCCGGTGGGCCACTTCTGGAGCGAGGACGTAGCGTGCTTGAGGTGGCTGGACGGACAGGAAGAGGGCACGGTCGTCTACGTCGCCTTCGGAAGTTTCACGGTCTTCGGAGAGCTGCAGTTCCAGGAGCTCGCGCAGGGGCTGGAGCTCTGCGGCAGGCCGTTCCTGTGGGTCGTGCGACCGGACTTGACGCAGGACAGCAAGAACACGTGGCTCGACGGCTTCTGCAGCAGAGTCGCAGGCAGGGGGATGGTGGTGGAATGGTGCCCTCAGCAGCAGGTGCTCGCGCACCCTTCCCTCGCCTGCTTCGTGTCGCACTGCGGATGGAACTCGACCATTGAAGGACTTTGGAACGGGCTCCGGTTCCTGTGCTGGCCTTACTTCACCGACCAGTTCATCAACCACAGCTACATAGACAACCTCTGGAAAGTAGGCCTGAGCTTGGAAGCCGGCAAGGGAGGGATCGTCACGAAGGAAGAGTTTAAGGACAAGTTGGCGGCGCTGCTCGGCGACGAAGACATAAAGGCGAGGGCCGGGGCGCTGAAGGATGGTATTCGCCGGAGCTTGGCGAAAGGCGGCTCTTCGTATCTGAACCTCGAGAAGATTGTTAGAACCATGAAAGAATGAACCTTGCTAAAAATCTTATCACATTATAGTCATGTTGCTTCAGGAGTCATAGAACAATAGAATTGTATTAATATATGTTTGGCGTCCTCCTTATTGCAGGCATTGGTTAACCTATTTTTTACAGACTCGATCTACAAAGGCATATAAATGGAAGAACACAGTTGGATCCCATGTCACAGTGAATTACTTAGGGCACAAATTATACATCAACGTTCAACAAAAGATGACGTTGAAAGCTGTACAGGAATCCAGGTAGTGTCAGAAAGAAAATACTAGAGAGAAAGAATAAGAATTGTGATTATCACATAGGACCTCACCTAGATATATATTAATATTCATCATGCCTTTACGTAAAAGGAAGAAGAAGGATGTAACTAGAGAATTCACTCAATAATAGTGGGTTGACAGAGATCAGACATTAAATTTCATTACATCTCCATCAAATAATAAACAAATGGCTGAGAAAATGTCCAAAGATTCCAAAGTCTGTAACGTCAAATCGATAGGGATGTCGTCGTAGGCGCGCAACATTCCAAATGAAACCTTCTTTTACTGTAGTTGACAATGGAACAACGACCAATCACAATGGATCAGCGAAAGTATTAGGTTTCAGTGTGGTGGCTGTGTAGTGTAAACAAACAAGATAAATTATGAAGAAAAAAATAAACATGTTACTCAAAGTTAATATTTTAAAGGGAAAAGCAAATCAGAGATGGAATTTGTCAACCTATGTAGTTGTTATTAAGAATAATACTTGTAACACCCCGAAATTCAATCCTGCCACGTGGCTAGATCTCTTTTCGGTCGTTACTTTCTTTGGTCTTTCTTTAAATTTTTTATTGACTCAAATGGTCAATAAGATTGACACGTAAGAGAAAGATTTAAATAATAAAATATTACTCGATAATATGAAGAAATGCGGAAGCTAAATAAGAAAAGGTACATCAATGTCTCACATAGGGCATATAAAGGTCCATGCCATAATACCACACTATAGGTTCCATCCAAATGAAAATACAACTCGATATGTTGAAAGATAAAGATCCCATCTAGACCATACGATAACCATGTGCACACGCCACCAAGCTGTAGTCGCCGCACACGCATCAACACGGCACGCATCCATATCAAGTACCTGTGGGGATCACACAGGGGAGCAAGCTCAACCGTTAGCATAAAGCTAAGTGTGAGTTCGTATAAATCATAAACTAGTTCCATCAGAATAAGCATGAGGTAATCATGGAAATCAAGTATAAGAATGAATCATAATAGATGAGTCGATAAGAGAATCATAGTTCATTCTTTTTCATTTTTCTTTCTTTTTCATGTTCAGTCTCATGTTCATTGTTCATATTTACGTTCATAAGGATAAAGTCATTTTATTCATCTTTTGTCATTCATGTTCTTTCATCATGTTCATATTTTAGAAGAGCTCTTCTTCTTTTAGGGAATATCATTGCAGGCACACAAATGTGCATCTATCTAGACCATGGTGGGCCAGTGGGGGATCAGTGCCACGGCGAGTGCCCCGTCGGGCAGGATGACCTCGCGTAAAGCGGAAACATCCGTAGGGGAGAAACTCTCATCTAGATAGGCAATTGATAATCCTCCTTCTTATAAGTCATGGACCTATCTTTTGATCAATCGGATCAATCAAGGCCGTAGGGAGCAGGGGAAACTCCGAATCATTTTTAGATTTATATCTTTCATTATCAATCAGGTGGACAGAAACTTATCAAATCAGAGGGTTTTGATTAAAGTCATTTTCTTTCTGCCCACATATCGGATACCCGAAAGTCGAGTGGTCGTCCGATTGAAGTTCATTTAGCGGCCGTCCGAAAAGAAAGTGAACATCCATTTATCAATATTTTTCGATCGACCTGAAGGTGAGCAGTCGTCCGAGTTCGGGATTGAACATTAGGTATTGGATCCTATCTCTTGAGCATCAAGGAAACTAAGCAAAAGAATATGCGCAGATTGAATCAAACATATATATATATATAATTCCTTTATCACTACTCTTACATATTTCCTGCATATGTGATTATAGAATTTATGGAGAAACAATCAAATCATAATTATGTAATAAATTACTTTCTAATTACGTGTAAGAAATCATCATCAGATATCGTAGGAGTATAATAACACTACAAGGACAGATCATTATGCATAATGGTTGAGTCATAAGTTAGGTAAATCAATGTCATAGGTGTCACTGTCAGCATTCTTCCCGGCATGCAATTTACACCTAGCTGTCGACACCACCTTTTCCTTGTTGCCAAATAAACATCTTAAGATTTGTACCCACTCTCTTTATCTCACTGACAACCAACGTGACGGCATTCTAATCATAGCATTTTTAACATTTGAAGCCATTTACATGTTACCACCACAACATCATGATTTTTATGCATATCATTATTAACCCAGCAACAATGGCTAATCTAGACTTCTCTAAGAGAGAGAAAAAAAAATGCAAACATGCATCATATTCATTTATCATGTTACGGTACAAAATTATGCATGAGTAGTAAGGACCAACATGAAAGGCCAAATCTGCACTTCCTGAACTTAAATTAATATATGCAATATGCATGTCTAGGCATTAATATATGCAATATGCATGTCTAGGTAAAAAAAAAATCATTAAATCAGTAGTACATGAATAAGAACAACATCACGACAGATCTCGCGTGATAATGATTATCTTGTGTTAAGCCCTAATCATCACCGACGAGACAAAGTGCACAACATATATGTGTTCCTCGTAAGGTTCAACTCGGTGAAATCAAGCATATAAGTAGGAAGAAGTCCATCACGAAATCTTACAGTAAATTCTAAATTTATGCAAGTTCGAGCCAGATGATTTTCTACTCATTTCAGCATGGATTTTAAATCTTAAAATTTGTCTTTAAAGCATGCAAATCATTCAGAAATTATCCTATGATCCAGATCCCGAAAATATACACCTCTTGTAGGCAAGTCTCGATCGGATCTCCGAGTGATGGCGTGCTAGTTGTGCCTCGCTCTTCCTCCTTGTGCTCTCGTGTCCACAACACCTGCAGGGACTCCTTCCTCTGCCCCAAGTTATGTCGTGAAGTCCAAACCCAAAAGAAACAATGAAGCCAAATGATAAATGGAAAGGGAGGAGAGAGGAGAAGTTAAATGGGGCTTTAAATTGCCAGCCAGCTAGGGGATTTCAACTTTTGAAATCTCTGATTTCGTGGAGGAAAAATGGGTTACAAATCTGAGGTGTTAATTGGGTGTAATGGTGCATTAATACAAGGATTTGATTTGGTTTTTATTTATTATATTTTTTTTGAATGCAGTACGTTACAATACTTCTAGTTGCACTCTCACCACGTATGGCAAGATGGCCTCGAGATTATAATGTTTAGTCCTAATTTATTTTCACGTCGGGGCAATGACTCAACCCAATCAGTTATGATATTATGATCTATAAGTTATATTAAACTTTGATCGTGGGACTAAAGTTAGTTTAATTGTGGAATGTTATATTCATATAAATCTTCATCTCAGTTTTTTTAAAAGCTTTATTTTCCTTATTATGAACTGCACCGGTTTAATATTTTTATTCTATTATGAACCTTTTGTTTTTGCCTGCGCGTTTTGTCATTTTTTCATATTCTTAGCATTTGTTATGAGGCTTATTTTTAATATTTAAAAAAGGGCTATGAATGTACAGGTCAATCTTTAAGCTCTGTCTTATTTGATCCATTGGATTTAAATGAACGATCCGTATCTCTTTATTCTCTCTCCATCTTGTTGAGATTCATGTACATAATTTTCTGATCTATATATTTGTTCTGGTTCTCTGGTTCTGTACTTTTGTAGTTTAGCACATATCGGTTTACGTCATGTAGCGTTTAGTGTTAAGTTTTGTAGATTTTAGTGTTACGTTTTGTAGAGTAGATATAAAAGTAAAAGGAGAAAGGGAGTGGCAGTTGTATAGTTTTGACAGATTATTTCTTAATGAAAATTTCCTGCGTTCCCTCCATACTCTGTTCTTCTTCTCGTAGCAAAAATCCACAGCCACATATCGATGAAGAATTCACAGATCTTGCAGATTTGACATGATATTAGAACCAACTTTGATAATCCAGTCTAGTTAGTGTTGCTATCGTTAATATTGACAGAGTATTCTTTCCCGATTTGAAGTCTAGATTGGTTTTGACTATTCTTTCCCTACGCTGCCAAGCAGCTAACCCATTATCTCCACCCCTCCTCTGCCTCTGGCACCTCATCCTTCCTCCGCTCCGCCGCCGGATAAATCCTTTTTTTAATAATTTGTAATATTTATTATATATTATTTTAACTTTTAAATATTTAAGATAATGAGAGAAAGATAGTTTAGTTATTTAATAAATAAAATAAATAATAAAAAATAACGAAAAAGTTAACATATATATGGATGGACTAAAGTGAAAAAAATATAAAGATGCACTACGATGAGTTCGTAAATTATGATTAATTATGATAGTTTATAGTTTAGGAGAGGTCGAAGGAAATAACAATAATGAATTCGTTGAAATTGCATGGCAACGTAAGACAAATGGAAGATGTTATGGGATAAGACTTTCAAGTGGTTCGGAAATGATCGCACAGGCGAGCAACAATTATGGCACAGCGAGGAGTGGAGTTCATGGGTGTAATTGTGCTAAAAGCTCTTGTTGAGCAAAATTATCCACTAAACCACGAAAGCCTACACAATTTTCTGCATCCATACCAATTGGTTGCCCTTGCTTTGGTCACAAATTGATGCGACTCAACTAGGCTTTCTACAAAACTTTAATTATGGGGTTAAACTTTATATTCAGAAAAATCTTGACTTAAGTTTTTGAAACTTTAATTTACATCCCTTATATTTAGTTCATATAGAGTTCTTATTGATGCACCAATCTAATATTCACCTTAATATAGACCTGTTCGATTATTCCTTATGCATCCTTTATTATTAACCTCAATAATGATTATGTGGTCTAAATTGTCCTCCATTATGGAACAACACGGCCTTTTATATCGTCCTCTAATTAGGTTCAACAAAATTCCAAAAATAACCCTCCTACTCAATCGTTAGTTATATTACGCGTGTTACAACAACCACTATAAAATCACTGTAGTCACTTGGATAGAGTCGTAATGTAGTATGTGAATCTGTAGCTGTGCTGCAGCCCAAATTGTTGGCCTGGAGGATTGACTAGATCGTAATGTTGGTGGTGACCAATACGACCGATCGAATTCCACTATAGTCGTAAGAGATACACTACAACTTAATGATGCCTGTTGCAAAATTAATCCCACCTATGCCACGATTATAATATACTTTGATGCGATCGTTACAGTTTGGCTACAATATGTTGTGCGAATGATATAATGACCTGAAAATCTACGCTCCTACTACTCACAATTGGGCTCCTATATTGGCGTTATCTACAAATACTTCTTCTTTGGATTTGACCAGTTCACTTAACCATATCAAGTAACAAATAATGAATTTTCTTATAACTTTCTAACTTCTCTTCCAACGTGTGATAAAAAAGCCAACCAGCTATCATATAACTATTACATCACGTAATAATTGACTTGATCTCAAGTGGAACTACATTACTACGTACATTGCCAATGCATACGCCTCCATCCTTAAATATATAGAAGGACATAGAATACACACGGGCAATACAATTGGATACGATTGCTTAATAGAAGCAAAACATAGTTTAACAACTAAATCATTTGTAGGTAATAAGTTCCTTTATCAATACAAGTAAATTTTATTCAATGAACTTTTCTTTTCCATCAATTATCAGTGAACTTCATCCAACGCAATGAACTTTACTTCTTAATCAAGTGCAAATGAACTTAGTCAATTGCAAATAATATTTCTTCGTTAACTAATGTTTTACTTCTTTTATTTTTTTTATCAAATACAATGGCTCTTTCTTTTATGGTGTGTTGCATTACATGCATCACATTTTATTTATATGATGATATGTGTTGCCATGTCATAGTCATTACATGTATGATTCTTTTACACCTCATAAATGAACGATGGTGCAGCTTATGATGAAGTTGCACATGTTATGGCATATTTGATTATTAGTATTCAATTTAATTTTCTTCAAGTTATTAAGTCTTCCATTATATTTTATTATCACACTACAAGAAAATTGTCGAATAGAGATGCAAACTAGCATTGTAAAATTATGCGATGCTAAGTCAAGGCCAATAGCATGTCAATAGGGACGACATTGGGTTGACATAAGGAGTCGCTACATGCCTCTCAATAGTGTCAATTTAGCATCGCATTGCATTACAAGGCATCAACGGTAACAACGGCACCATCGTGATGCTATTTCACGACTATTATGATGCACGAAAAATGGGAAAATGTACGGTAAATTGTAGCTCTATATTGGTGTCGCCAAGATGCGACGCTAGATTAGTGTCACCCTCAATGCAACGCTAAGTCAATAGTAAAATAAGAGGAAATATTAGCGTTAGCATCTTGCGCTGTGTTGGTGTCAATATATACGACGCTAATTAGCGTCACTTGTCTTGCAACGCTAAATAGACGTGATATTAAGAGGCGACATTGGCGTCACCACCTTGCGCTCTCTTGGCGTCAACCTCTTGCGACATTAATTTATCGTCATATGATTGCGACGCCAAGATAATAGGCAATATTAACGTCGACATCTTGCGTTGTATTGGCATCGGCATGTTTTGACGCTAAGTTAGTGTCATGTATTTTCGATGCTAAATAGTTGCTATCATGGGGAAATTACTTAGAAGTACATTTTGTGCAACAACCCATTCTATGATAGAAAAGGTTCCCATAATCCTGAATTGATCTTACTTGGGATCGCAAATCCCAAGTTTTCCTATGAAGAGCTGATTTAATAGTATAACTAGTTTCTATAATTGATTTCTTTTGTGTAATATTTTATAAATTTTAATTAACTTTGTCTTTCAATATTTTATAGGTTATTAACGCATAGATTTAGAAATTCAAGATTTAGGTCATGGACCAAAAAAATAAGTTTTTAGCTACTATGGTGTCATAGTTAGTGGATACATATTCCATACAGTAAAATATAGCTGACAACGTTCAACTATTAATAGCGGCATATATGTTCTAGAAAGTATGTACGGGGATAACGAGTTTGATTACTACAACATTATAGAAGATATCATAGAGTTGTCTTATTTGGGAAAATTGAACAAAGTCGTGGTGCTAAAATATTATTGATTCGATTCAAAGAAAAGAGTTCGGATCAATCAAAATTTTAAATTGGTGGCTGTTAATCCTCGATCAAGACTTCGGTCATACGATCCATTCATATTGGTAGAACAAGTGTATTATATCCATAAAAAGAACCAAGAATGAATGATGGGCATCATGCAAAGTGAGAAGTAGATTATTCTTAGCAAAAACAATGGTAGATGATTATGAAATGATGTGCTCGTAGATGATTACTATCAAGAAGATCGAGTAAACGAGATTATTGATATAGTCAAAGAAGTTGAGAATATTCACTTAGCCGATGACACTAAGCCAATGGAAGAGTTCAATTTAAATGACCTTTTAGAAGTGATCATTGACATTTCATTAACGATGACTCGAATCAAGATTATAGTGAAGACGACGAAGATGATGAAAATAAATCAGAATACAAAATAAGCAAATGAATCATGTAGTTGTTTTCTTAAGTTATAAAATTATATTTCTAACTTTATAAACTAAATATAATAATAAAATGAGTTTGTTAATTTTTTTTTAGTTATGGTTACTAGAGGTCGAGCTTCTAGGTCATCCCACTCTTCTAGGCGTTCACTCCTATGAGTGAGCCATCACGACCACCATGTGATATATTTATTGTATAACTTATTTATATTTGACATATAATAATTACATTAATTTGTTTTAATATTTTCAGTTGCTCCGTCGTCAATGGGGCACATAGTAGGCGATCCATAAGTATCGCTCCAAGTTATTTTTGGTGCATTTAATATATCTTATACATGCAATTGTTCTAACTATTTTGTTATGGTGATAGTTTCTTCACCATTGACGGGACACATAGTCGGATCGTCGACGGGGCACATAGTTGGGACGTTTCGATCACACGATGATGGTTGACATATCACACCAGCTTATTTTTTATGTATTTAATAAACTTAAATACATGCAACTATTTTAATTATTTTTTTATGACAGTTGCTATGTCGCCACTGAGATCACTGAATGCTTCACCACATTCTAACATTGGCGACTGACATATTACTCCAGATGATATATTTATTGATTAAATTTATATTTTTCATTTAATTATATTAATCATTTATTTTTTAATAGTGTCAGTTGTTACGCCACCAATAGTACAAGCACCCAGATCGTCACAAACTGACGAGCGGACTGCCATAGATCAAGCTGTGATAGACACCATGTGAGGTGAGAACAATATTGTACTTGTATAAGTTATCATTAGTTCGATTTGATATTACACTAACGATTTATTTTGTATCAGGGCCCGTCGATCATGTCACCTTCTCAGCCTACTCCATTTGTAGTGGGTGATGATTCCTCTTCGGCAGAAGAAGAGGGATTACACGATAATAGGGTGGTCACCATCAACAACATTGCTTGGTCGCAAGTTAAATACGTTTTAAAAAATTTATTATAGTTTTGCTTATCATTAGTAAATTAATTCTTTTTTTTTAAATTGTAGGACCACTTTCATACATGCTAGTACCGAGCGGGATGTCAATGCTCTTGTTCTTTCCCACTTGTCGGAAGGGGTATGATTGTGAAAAGATGTCACAATTCAAGTGCGGGATGACATCTTTCGAGCATTTACGATATGATCTTTTTTTGTTACATAATTTGTTTTGTATTATTTTTAAATTATTAACTTTTATAATATTATTTAGGAGGGAAATTAGTTTCATCGGATCCTACTTTGGGGACAATCTCGAGAGATTTTGAGGAGGTGGCTGTGAAACGCCTCTGAATCAACTATATAAGTTTCGCATGATCGTCAACAGGGCATATAAAGATACCCAAGACAGATAGGTGCCCAGTTTGGGAGTCGTTATGTATGAAGTGATAAGTAAGTTTACATTTGAATTATTTTTATTAAAATTATAATTTTATAAATTCTAAGCATTTGATGTTGATACAAGATGGATGAACAATGACAATGAAAGTCTGAAAAGGTAAAAGTTAATAGACTTTTGAAGTTCGACACCTACATCCACACATGCGGGTCGATGTGATTTGATGAGCATCGGTGGCTCATGATAATGTAGATACAAAATCGAATAATCAAACTTTTATCTTATACTTATAATTTTATAAAATTTGAAAATTTATTGTAGAAGAAAAAACAATGTGGTCCTATCGAATTTCTCGTAGTCTACGAGGTCACGCATAAAAGCCGGAAGAACAACGAGTTGGTTACGCCCACTGTTCGTAAGGTTTTGATAAGTCTCATCACATGTTCAATTGGTTGTTCACATTAGTGCAAATAATTTTTCAAATATGCAATGTTTAAATATTTTAGGATATGTATAATGAGAAATATGGAGATGATCCGAGTACTCGACTATTAGGTAATGTATCTCAAAATTATTCATATTTTTAATGTTATATAACACTTTATATGTTTATATATTTTTAATATTATATAATTTATAATATTTATATGATTATATAATATTTTATATTGTAGAGGCCAGCACGACATGAAAAGGATACCTACGTGGCCTAGGCACAATCGCCTATGAGGAGTGAAGGATATGAAGGTAGCCCATCTGCTCCGAGCATTCGCTACACCTGGCACGATGGACAATATGAAGGGACTCATATCAGAGCAGCTGCAGCAGCTTCATTAGCATTTGGCTCCTATCTTGTAGGTGTCACAAACTTAGTCCCCACAAGGCTAAGAACCGAGTACATCGGCATCGAATGTCAGGAATGATAATGACAGCCCCCAAACTTAGGATAGAAACTTTTGTATGATATTATATATTTGATATGATTTTGTAATGATGTGTGATATGATTATTATCTTTGATATGATTTTATTAGTTCACTTTATTAGTTTTCATATGCATTACTCTTTATTATTATTGTGATGAATGCATTATATATGTGTATTGTATACTTGTATGGTATAGGAAGGGAAGAATTAGACTGTAATGGGGTCAAATAATATGTAATTAACGCCCTTTTAGCATCGCATTAGCTCTGCAAGGACGTAGGACGCTATTTGAAATATATCATAAATGGCATCACATTAGAGATACGTTAGCGGCGCAATATTTAACTTCAAATTAGCGATGCATTAGAGACTCAACACGACATCACTTTGGTGCTAGTGTCACCTAGGCGTCTAACTAGCATCGCAATCTAGCAATGTCTTAGCGTGTAGGCAATGCCATAATAAGAAAAAGTGTAGTGCCATATTAGCATCAGAATAGCGTCGCTACATTCAGCGCCACCTCAACATCGATTTAGTGACGCATTTTAACTATCCACAATGACACATCACTATAAGAAAATGGGCGATTAGCGATGCGAAGCAGCATCGCAGATTGTAGTGACGCTACATCGACGTCACTAGCGTCTTCATGGCGTCCACTTTGTGTCCCAAAAAAGAGATGCTATTTGCCTCTCAATAGCGTCTCATTAGCGTGTTCTTAGCTATTCATGAAATAGATGCTAACGAAAGCGCCTTGGAGATGCTATTATTGCGTGCCATAGAGTAAAAATGCATGGGAGAACATAGCGTCGTTCTCGCGTCGCAATCTCTCGACCTAACCTCACGTCGCACACATTGCGGCTCTAAGGAGACGCGCTATCTGGTGTCACATGTTTAAACGACGCTATGTAGAGACCAATGTGATTACTTGGAAACTATACATATGTTATCTATATTTATATCATTATTTGTTTTATATTTAAACCCTAAACCCTATATATTATATATACTATATGTTAATCGATAAATAAATTAAATATTATATTAGTATCTTCAACATATTTACCTATATTATATATATGTACTACATGATTACATATATATGTATTTCTACATCATAGGAGTGTTCCTAAATATATAATTTGTTGCCTATATTATATATGTTATTTATACATACAATATATATCATATCTTAATTATGCACATAATATTTTAATATTCTTAATCATGAAATTATAGTAGTTGAATTAAGAGAGTGATTTGCTACAAATTATCCCATTTTAGCGTCGCCGTGGAGACTCAATAGCGTCTAACTAGAGCCGCCGATATTGTCGAAGCTATGGTGACACTATTGACGTCTCTGTAGCGTCACCAACTTGAGATGCGAATAAGTTTTAGACGCTAGTTCGGTGCTACGGAGTCGCTAAACTTCTCTAGCGACTCAATAGCGTCTATATTGTGCCGCCGTATCTGACTTTTTATCACACTCGCTTAATCGGGCACATATAGATATATAAATACACGTATATACTTATACTTATATATAATAAGTACATATATACATATTATTATCACTTAATCTCACACATATAAACATATACATACATATATACACTTGGAATACATATACATATACACGTTATCTATATATGACTCGCACATGTATAGACATATACATACACGTATATACTTATAATACATATAGATAAACACATTGTTGTGACTTAATCTCCCACACGTAGACATATGCATACGCATAAATTACATATATACACACACGCACACACACAATTTTGTTATATACACATATACATATAAACTTATAATTTTATATACATACATGATAGATTGTCCGAAGGGAATAAAAAAACTAGAACGGAGCACAATGGGATGAGACGCTATATTGATAAATAAAATTACATGCATAATAGAAAAACACTTAGCGTCTCTCTGTCGTTACAATTGTGAGACGCTAAATCAAAATCGATGCCCCTACGACGCTATGGTGTCGCTATAGTATATTAGCGACACATTAGCCTCTCCATAGCGCGGTATTAGCCAAATTTTTATCACTCTTTTTTAATGCGGCACCTGCATTGCGTCCACGTAGCGTCGTGTCTCGGGGAGACGCTAAAGAATTTACTTAAATCCCTAACTCCTATTCTTCATTTTCACTATTTACTATTTTACTATTACCACTCCGACGTTCGACGTTTGACGCGATGCCCGATGCCGATGATCGACTCCTCCACCGCCTCTGCCTCTGCTGCCTCCGCCTCCTCTGCCGCCCTGCGCCGACCTCCGCAGCCTCCTTTGCGGCCATTCGTCTCCGCCTCCTCTACCTCCGCCGCCATTCGCCTTCGCCTACTCTGCCTCCGCCGCCTTCAGCCTCCTCTGCCTCCTTTGCCTCTGCCACCTCCGCCTCCTCCACCACGCCCCTCCGCCTACTCCACTGCCTCCTCCACCGCACCCCTCCGCCTCCTCCACCGCGCCCCCTCCGCCTACTCCACTGCCTCCTCCACCACGCCCCTCCGCCGCCCTCCACTGCCGCCCTCCGCCTCCTACTCCTCCATCGGCCTTCCACCGCCTCCTCCGCCACCCTCCGCCTCCTACTCCTCCGCCGGCCTTCCACCGCCGCCGCCCTCCGCCTCCTCCGCCACCCTCCGCCTCCTTCTCCATCGGACTCCTCCGCCGGCCTTCCACCGCCTCCTCTGCCGCCCTCCGCCTCCTTCTTCACCACGCCCCTCCGCCTCTTACTCCTCCGCCGGCCTTCCACCGCCTCCTCCACCACCCTCCGCCTCCTCCTTCGCCTCCTCCGCCGCCCTCTGCCTCCTTCGCCTCCTCCTCCACCATGCCCTTCCACCGCCCTCCACCATCGCCTCTGCCTCCTCCACCACGCCGACCTCTGCCTTCGCCGCCCTCTGCCTCCACCGTCTCCTCCTCCTCCTCCTCTCTCCGATTCGTCTGCCCGCTGATTGTGCTCCTCTATCGGTCGTCACCCACTGCCTTCCTCCACTGCTGCCCGCCGCCCACCGCCATCCCTCTCCGATTAAGAAGGTATGAGCCCGCCACCATGTTAAGTTAATTATTAATGCATGTAAGTTAAATACTACTTAATTACTTGAAACTATTGCTATAAGTTAGTAACTAATGCATGTTAAGTTAAATACTACTTAATTACTTGAAACTATTGCTGTTAATTTAGTTACTAATGCAGGTTAACTTAAATACTAGAACCTCTTTTTGATAATTCTATAACATCTTTTTTATCATGTTCTCATAAATTTTACTAAGGATGTACTTCGACATTCTTGGTGATAAAATGAGATTATGATTCGACGATGAAGTACTTGAAACATGTGATATTGGACTTCGTAAGTGGACTTCGTAAGTTCAAAATCACACGTTTTAAGTACGCGAATTTATTGACATATGTCTTAATGTTGTCCGTTACAGAAATGATAAAGTCAAATCGTAGTTGGATTCGCCGTTGGAAGGATAAACATGACGTCATAACTGAAGAATATAAGGATGGTGTTGATGAATTCATTAATGTGGCATATCAAAATGAAGGTGTTGCTTCTTCATATGGCGAAATATTATGTCCATGCCAAAAGTGCAAATGTTATCAGTGGAAAGTAAGATATGATGCGCAGAAGGATTTATATTACAATAGTTTCTTACTAACATATACAAATTGGTTCTTTCATGACGAAGAAAGATGGGCTAAAGAAACAACTAATGTAGATACCGTTGTGGGCGACTCGAGCAATCCTTACAAGGACATAATACAAGATGCAATGTTAGGAGAAAATATTGGCAAAATATTGATTGAAGAAGACCCAAATCCTTCGGCTTCTAAGTTTTATAACCTTCTCGAAAAAGCAGATGAACCTTTATGGGATGGATGCGTGAAGCAAACTACACTTTCTGCAGTGGCACAACTAATGAACTTGAAATCAGAATTTAATATGAGAGAAAGTTGTTTTGACCGGATGCTTGCCATTATTAAGAATATGCTTCCAGCTCCAAAGAAATTACCGGGACATTTTTACAAGTGCACACAGATGATGAGAGATTTAGGGTTGGAATATCAGAAGATTAATGCATGTCGCAATCATTGCATGTTGTATTACAAGGAAAACAATTCACTTATGAGTTCTTCTATTTGTGGCGAGCCCAAATTCAAGCCGAAAAAGAATTTCCAGAGTTTGAAAAATAATGTGGTAAATGTAATATTTAGATACTTTCCGACTGTTACAAGATTACAACGACTATTTATTTCTAAAAAACTGCATCATTTATGAGGTGGCACAGAGAAGGGGCACGTGATGATCAAAATTCAATTACACATCTTTCGGATGCGGAGGCATGGAAACGATTTGATGCACTTCATCTAGCTTTTTCTGCAGAATCACAAAATGCTAGATTAGGACTTTGCACCAATGGCTTCAACCCATTTGTCTCATTAAGTACTGCTTATTCATGTTGGCCAGTTTTTGTGACACCTTATAATTTTCCTCCAAGCATGTGTATGAAACGAGAGAATATATTGCTTACCTATATGATCCTGGGTCCTTGATCTCCTGATAAAAGTTTAGATGTTTATAAGACCTTTGATTGATGAACTCAAGATGTTGTGGGAGGATGGCGTGATTACCTATGACAAATCTAAAAAGTAAAATTTCATTATGAGAGCCGCATTAATGTGGACCATAATAATTTTTTGACATATGGAGTGTTGAGTGGTTGGAGCACAAAAAGTAAACTTACTTGTCCCATATGTAAAAGAATACGAAAACATTTTATTTGAAAAATTATAGGAAAGTTTGCTGGTTTAATTGTCATAGGATGTTTTTGCCATTGAAGAATTCGATGTGTCGTGATCGAAACTTATTTAAAAAGAATACATCCGACAATACTTTGTCTCCAACTCATTTGACGAGACAAGAATTACAAGAGAAAGTAAACAAGCTTAGTAAAGTCTCATTCGGAGTGAAGGCCGACAATTACAAGCAAATTGGGTTTGGAAGTGAACATAATTGGGAGAAAATAAGTATTTTTTGGGAGTTGCCTTATTGGTCTTCAAACTTGGTATGTCATAACTTGGACGTCATACATGTGGAGAAGAACGCATTTGACAACATCTTTAACACTATTATGGATGTTTAAGGAAGAACAAAAAATAGCATACAGGCGAAATTAATATGCAAAAGACCAGTGTTAGAAGTCATTCATCTTCAAAATGGTAAATGTAAGAAGCCAAAAGCTACTTATGTCTTGAGCAATGATCAAAGAAAAGTAGTTTTCAAATGAGTAAAGCAATTGAAATTCCCCGACGAATATGTATCAAATATATCTCGTTGTTTTAACTTTGACAATGGGAAGATACATGGGATAAAGAGTCATGACTGTTATATTTTTATCCAAAGGCTGCTTCCAATTGTCTTTAAAGAACTTTTGTCAAAGGCCATCTGGGAGGTTTTAATAGAATTATCTATGTTCTTTAAAGAGCTTTGTGCATCCATCGTTAGAGGCTTCTGTTGTGATTACCGTGTGCAAGGCTGAGAAGATATTTCCACATTTTTTTCTTGGATGTGATGGAACATTTGATTGTACATCTACCATATGAAACAAAAATTGCGGGTCCGATTCAGTATCGATGGATGTATTCTTTCAAAAGGTGCATGTTATATTTGAAAAGGAAGACGAAGAATAAGGCAAAAATTGAAGGCTCCATATGTGAAGCATATTTCATTGAGGAGGTGTCAAACTTCACTTCAAAGTACTTTGAGCCACACATACAATCACGACACACCCAAGTTCCAAGAAACGATGATGGTGGTGAAAGAGAAGTTGATAGAATATTCTATCCATCTTCAAGTACCCATATCGACTTCTTAGTACAAGACACAAAGTTATCTTGAATGATAGAGATCTCACTGCCATTGAAAATTTTGTTCTTGCAAATTGTAGCGAAGTGACGCCGTATCTCGAGTAAGACAATTTGTTATAATTTGTTATATAATTTGAAGTTAATTGTCGCTATATGATTTCATTAATTGAAAACTATGAATTCAAGAAATTCGAAGAATTATAGTGAGAAATCAATCTGTTAGTTTCAAGCGATGAGTTATTGAAACTACGAGACGAACATTTTGCCGATTGGTTGAGATGAGAAGTGAGAAATCTTTCTGCTTGTTCTTAATTGTTATAAGTTCGTAACTTTTAATAAAGTTTTTAGTTATTTTTATTGTAGGTTATTAATGGCTCAGTCATAGAGAACAAAATACGAGATCTCGATTATGGCCCGAAGAAACAAGTTCTTAGCTACTGCAGCGTCATAATAAATGGATATCAGTTCTACACAAAAGAATATAGTCGACAACGTTCAACTATTAATAGCAGCATATGTGTTCTAGGAAGCAGGTACGGGGACAACGACTTTGATTACTACGATTTTATAGAAGACATCCTAGAATTGTCTTATTTGGGAAAATCTAACAAAGTCGTGGTGCTAAAATACCATTGGTTCGATCCAGAGAAAGGAGTTTGGATCGATCAAAAGTTTAAATTAGTGAATATTAACCCTCGATCGAGACTTCAGTCATACGATCCATTTGTATTGGCGGAACAAGCGCAATAAGTGTACTGCACTAAATATCCATCGAAAAGAACCAAGGATAAATGGTGGACGTCATGCAAGGTGAGGAGTAGACTATTCTTAACAGAAATAATGGTAGATGACAATGAAACATCATCCGTGCACAACGCTGTGCCCATGGATGATTACTATCAAGAAGATAAAGTGAATGAGATGATTGATGTGGCCGATGGAGTTAAAAATTTTCAATTGGTCGATGACGCTCAGCCAATGGAAGAGTTTAATTCAAACGACCTCTTGGAAGTGAACTTTGATAATTTTGTTGACGACGACTCGAATCAATATTATAGCGACGATGATGAAAATGAATCAGAATACGAAACAAACGAATGAATCTCGTAGTTATTCTAATGACATATGCTTTTTACTTCTTTTCGAAGTTATATATGGTTACCGATAATAATAGAAGCTTCTTTCTTTTTTTTCAGACATGGTTACTAGGGGTCGAGCCATCACAACCAGATGAGCTATTTGGGTCATCTCTCTCTTCCAGGCATTCACTCTAGATGAGTTAGTCATCACAACCACCAGGTAATATATTTATTGTCAGCTGCTTATTTATAGTTGATTATAATAGTTAAATTTATTTTTTAATAATATTAGTACCGCCGCCGCCGATGGGGCACGTAGCTGGATCGTCATATAGTAGGCGATCCATTGTTAGGTCTGCTCCGTGTATCACTTCAGGTATGTGACACTTTATAGGCGATGCACAGTAGGAGATAGAGTTTTTTAAATATTTTGCTTTTGTGATAGTTTCTCCACCATCAACGGGGCACATATCGGGATGTCTCGATCGCACAACGACGATCGTCATGTCACACCAGGTTATTTTTTGTATATTTCATAATTTTAAATAGGAGCCAAATTTTATGTATTTTCTTAAATGATAGTTGCTACCCCACCGCCACCGGCAAGAATACCAAATGCTTCACCACATTCTAGTGTTGGCGAGCGACATCTTATGCCATGTGATATATTTATTGTTATTGACATTTCTCAATTAATTATATTAATTATTTTTTAATAATGTCAGTTGCTACGCCGCCGATAGCACAAGCACCTGGCTCAATTCAATCAGACGAGCGGACTGTCACTGATTATGCTGCGGTACACATCAATCGAGGTGAGAACATTACTTACATTTATCAATTATTACAACTTTAATTTGGTATGACATTAATGATTTATTATGTATTAGGGCCCGTAGATGATGTCGAACTTTCACAACTTACTCCAGCTGTACCGGATGATGATTTCTCTTCGAGTGATGAAGATGAGTTACACGATAATGGGGTGGTCACTGTGAATAATATTGCTCGATCGTAAGTTAAATAAGTTGTACAAATATTGTTATAGTTTTGATTATCATTAAAAATTAATTCTTCTTTGTAATTGGCAGGACCACTTTCATACCCGCTAGTACCTTGCGGGATGTCAGTGCTCTCGTTCTTTTCCACTTGTCAGAAGGGGCAAGATCCTGGAAAGATGTTCCAATTCAAGTGCGGGATGACATCTTTCGAGCCTTTACGGTACGATCTTTTATTTAGGGTACTTAATTTGATTTATATTATTTTAAAATTACTAAGTTTTAACGTTCTATTTGTAGGAGATAAATCAGTTTTATCCAGATCTTAATTTAGGAAGATCCGGAGAGTGTTTGAGGAGGTCACTGCGAAATGCCTCCGAAATCGATTATACAAGTTTCGTAAGGTCGTCACGTCCGCCGGCCTCACTTTGGAGCAGGGCATACAAAAATGCCCAAGGCATATTAGGCATTCGGTTTGGGAGTCCTTATGTAGTGTGGTAAGTATGTTTACTTTTATAAATTATTTTTATTAAATTTATAGTTTTTGAAAGTGTAAGTATTTGATGTTCACAAAGGACGGATGAATGATGGCAAAGAAAGTCGAAAAAGGCAAGAGTTAACCATCTTTCGAAGTTCGAGGCCACATCCACACAGGGGGTCAATGCGATTTGACGAGCATCGACGGCGCATGATAATTTACATATAAATTCAATTTATCAAACTTTTGACTTATACTTGCGTTATCAAATTTGAAACTTTATTGTAGGAGGAGAAAGAAGGTGGTCCCGTAAACTTCCATATGGTCTATGAGGCCACGCATAAGAGCCGGAAGACAAACGACTTAGTCGCGCCCACTGCTCGTAGGCTTTTGGTAAGTCTCATGACATGGTCATTTGGTTGTTGACGTTAGTGCACTATTTTTTAAATACACAATGTTTAAATTTTGTAGGATGATTATAATGCGAAAATAGCTGAAAAGTATGGAGATGATCCGAGTACTTAGCCACCAGGTAATGTTTCTTCATTGATTTTATCATGCTTTTAATTTATGTGTTTCTTTATATATAATTTATATATTATATGATTGTATAATTTTTCTATTTTATAGAGGATCCTGCTCTTTGGGAGGAGGTGGTCGGCACGATATGAGGGGATACTTGCGTGGCCTCGGCACAGCCACTCTGATACCTAGGAGGATCGGAGGATATGCAGGCGGTCCATCTGCTCCAAGCTCATCCGCTACACCTGATGTGACGCAGCTATCACAGTAGCTATCGCAGTACTTATCGGAGCAGATATCGCGGCAGGTGTCGCAGAAGTTGGCTCCGCTATTGCAGGTGATTCAGGGATTAATCCCGACGCAGAATCCATCCCCGCGAGGCCATGGACCGAGTAAGTCTGGGTCGAACGTTCGGAATGATAACAGTAACTCTCAAACTTAGTATAGAAACAAACCATGAATACAAATTATGCTTTTGTTACTTATAGACTTAGATATATGTATTGTTTGTTAGTTCAGTTTATTACCTTTTGTATTTTTATGTTAAATATTATGCATGCGATGCTTTTATATTGCCTGTGATGCTTTTATATTGCCTGTGATGAATATCAATGCATTTTTATATGCATTATATAATTGTATGGTGTGGAAAGGAGAAAAAAATGAGGCTGGTATGGGTAAAAAAAATTTGCAAGTAGCGCCAACGTAGCGTAACATTCGCATCGCAAAAGCATTCGTCGCTGAGTTAAATATATCATCCTTAGCGCTATATTCGCGTCTTATTGATGATGCGGATACCATCATATTTGTGACTCGTGGGCGCCAGAATAGAGCCTCAGACTTAGCACCACCTGCGCGTCGACGTAGCGATGCATTTGTTCTACGCCCGACCGAAAATCACGCGTCTTAATAACGTCGAGATAGCATCAACGCATGGCGCTAGTAGCATCTCATTTCTGTTGATTCTATTGCGACGCCAATAGCCACCAATTTCTAGCGTCCCATAAATGCGACGCTAGTTAGACGCAAATGAGACACTCTTCGTCACGGAGACGTAATAGCGCCTCCCTAGCATCGCTAGTCGTGGGTCGCTATTCCTCGATTTTCTTGTAGTGCATTTCGCATCTTCGTGACGTCGGTTTATCGTCAATGGGCACTAGTTGCATCGGCTTGATGTTTGGCTCTATTGCAACGCTAACGGCTACCGATTCAAGGCATCTCTTTTGTGCGGCATTGTGTCAATGCTAAATCGTCGTTATTTCTTTCAGCCTCGCATTAGCGCCGCTTTAGCGACGCATATCCTGAGTCGTTGATCAACAAGTTTTTTGTTGTGTCACATTATGCAAGAATGTTAAGGTGAATGTACATGACACACCTAACGTTGCTTAATAATACGTAATTTTAGGGTTCTATAATATGGTTGGAGAGTCATAAGGGCAAATAAGCCTATGAGGAGAAGAAATGAAAGAGAATAAAGACAAAGAAGCAACACTATTTGGATAACAATTGATTAAAAGGATAATTAAAGAAAGGTTAAATAATAATTTAATTTTGACAAATATATTTTGTTAGGATTTCTACACGAGAGAAATTATGCACCGCGAGAAAAACTCGAGAAATTTAAGGCAACGCATAATTGTATTAGATGGAAGAAACAGAAGAGGATTACAAGATCAGATGGTTCAGGATGGTCTTACAAGCCTTGATTACAAGTCTTTTTATAGAACCTTGGAGAAACAACTCCTACTCTAACTTAAGGACCTAATCCTACTAGGCATGCATGCCCCTTCTCTAGAAAAACCTCCTTGGAGGAGTAGAAATCTGACTTCCTGAAGTCCTTGAAGAATTTATCCCCCTTCAAAGTCCATCTTGAAGTTCAATTCGGCCAGGCCTCCTGCCTGGCACCCTACCAAGCCCGGGCGCGCCCGGGGCATGCCCGCTAGGGTAGTCCTAGTCCCACTCGAACTAGGACAGGTCCTGGACGGCCTCTCCACATCTTCAGCCCTTCTAGGAGTAAATTTTCGACTCCAAGTGCTCCTTGGTCCAAGATGGAAGCTCGGCCCTTCAAGAATCCGCCATGTCCTTCTCAACATTTGAAATCGGCTGACTCCTATTCCTACTAGGAGTAGGAATCCTTCCGACCCTGCACTTCTCGTCCAAGCATCTCTCAAAATCTCTCTATTACTTCTTTGGATCCAAACAGATTTCCAGTTAAAGTAGAATTCAAGGCATTATTTAACAAATCTTCACCTTGAATTGAATCCTACAATCAGATATCTAACACTCTTTGTCGCCGTCAATCCCTGTTCTGATTTTGCACATGCAATAGCATCCTTGTAGCTTGATCTGGCGATTCCACCTCTTCAACTACTTGAAATGCATATGCAACAATGTTCTCAAAGCCATAATACTTAGGAGGACCTACTTGCCTATGAGCACGTCATGCGGCTAGACTTGTCGTTGCTTCCTCTGCTTGCTCCTCAGACTCTGGTTGTTCAACCTGATGAGATTCTTCTGGCCCATTCTGAATTGGAGTTAATCCAAACTCCACCTGTTTGTTGACACCCTCCTCTATTGAGTCAACAACATTCGATTTCTGCTTGAGCATAGACATCTCATCAAAATATACGTTTCTGTTGTGAATAACCTTGTACTCTGAGGGAGACCAAATTCTGAAGCCTTTTACACCTGCACCATATCCCATAAAGACTCCTTCTTTAGCCCTTAGTTCCAGCTTTCCATCGCTGACGTGATAATATGTTGGACAGTCAAACACTTTCATATTAGTATAATCAGTGGAATTTCCTGACCATACCTCAATGGGAGTCTTCAGATCGATCGCGATTGCAGGACTCCGATTGACAAGGTAGCATGTTGTGCTAACAGCCTCAGCCTAGAATGACTTGTTCAGTCCAAAATTAGAGAACATGCACCGTGCCCTCTCCAGAAGAGTTCTGTTCATGCGTTCTGCTACACCATTCTGCTGTGGTGTATCTCTGACGGTATGATGTCTGACAATGCCTTCATCCTTACAGAATCGATCAAATTCAGACGAACGACACTTCAAGCCATTATCGGTATGAAGATGTTTCACTTTCCTCGATGTCTGATTCTCCACTAGAGTCTTCCATTGTTTGAAAGCTTCAAATGCCTCGCTCTTGTGCTTCATCATGAATACCCATGTCATTCTTGAGTAATCATCTATCACAGATAGGAAGTATTTAGAACCTCCTAGAGATGGAACAAGAGAGGGGGCCCCAACAGTCAGCATGAATGTAATCGAGTGTTGCCTTCATCTTGTGCATGACTTTGCTGAATTGATGTCATTTTTGCTTGCCAAAAATGCAGTATTTGAAAAATTCGATTTCAGATATCTTCTGACTATTCAGAAGATTGCGTCTGCTGAGGATATCCATCCCTGTCTGACTTATATGTCCAAGTCGCATATGCCACAACTTAGATGCTTCTGATTCTGATTTGGATGAACTACCTACTGCAGCCACGCCAGAAATAACTGTGCCTTGTAGTATGTACAAGGACTTTTGCCTGACTCCTCTCATGACTTCAACATCACCCTTGGTGACTGTGAGAACATCTTTTGCGGCATCCATCCGACATCCTTTGGAGTCCAGAACTCCCAACGATATCAGATTTTTCTTCAGCTACTTCTGATCTGAATTGAGCCGATTCCAACTATTCTACAGGCTGCATCATTGCCCATGATGATGTTTCCGCCATCAATGTTCTGATAAGTTGAGAATCACTCTCTGTGCAGAATCATATGATAAGAACATCCTGAGTCGAGAATCCAATTCTCTTTCGAACATCTCTGATCAGATACCATAAGAGCCAAATCATCATCAGATTCGCTATTCTGGTGAGCTACTGTAGCAACTGTGTCTTTCTTCTTCTTCTTGGGACAATCCTTCTTTCAGTGACACAATTCTTTGCAGTAGTTGCAGATGTCCTTCGGATTGATGTTCTTCTTCTTCGACTTTCCCTTTTTAAAGTTTGTCTTTTTTGTGGTTGTTACCAACCCTGCAGCCTGAGTCTCCATAGCCTTGCCAAACGCCCTATGACGAAGTTCACGAGTATGTAGACTCGATCTTACTTCTTTCAGAGTAATTGTGTCTCTTCCGATGATAATGGATTGTACGAAATTTTCGTACGACAGAGAAGAGACACCAACAGAAGTAGGGCTGCATCTTCATCCTCATCTTCACATCTATATTTCGTAATTCCATCAACAGAGTATTTATCTGATCAAGATGATCTTTCAGAGGGGTACCTTCTTGCATGCGGAGGGCGAACAAACGTTGCTTCAACAGTAACTTGTTGGTCAGAGACTTGGTCATGTAGAGACTCTCAAGTTTCGACCACATATCGACCGCCGTCTCTTGATCTGCGACTTCGATAATCACCTCATCCGCCAAACACAACAAGATCATGGAATGCACCTTCTCTTCCTGTGCCGCCAAACTTGCGAGGTCGGACTCCTTTTCTTTGCCTTTCGAGTCTTCCTCCTTTGGTTTGTTCTTCGGCATGTTCGTGAGCGGCGCCCAGATTCCTTGTTGTTTCATAAGTGCCCTCATCTTGATCTGCCAGAGATTGAAATTATTTCGTCCCATGAATTTTTCGATGTTCACATTGTGCGATAACATCTCTACGCCTAACGGAGGATCGATGATGAAGCCTCGTTCTGATACCAGATTGTTAGGATTTCTGCATGAGAGAAATTATGCACCGCGAGAAAAATCCGAAAAATTTAAGGCGACGCAAAATTGTATTAGATGAAAGAAACAGAAGAGGATTATAAGATCAGATTGATCCAGGATTGTCCAGGATGGTCTTACAAGTCTTGATTACAAGTCCTTTTATAAAGCACTGGAGAAATAATTCCTATTCTAACTTAAGGACCTAATCCTACTAGGCATGCAAGTCCCTTATCTAGAAAAACCTCCTTGGAGTAGGAGTAGAAATCTGACTTCCTGAAGTCCCTGAAGAATCTAACCCCCTTCAAAGTCCATCTTGAAGTTTAATTCGGCCAGGCCTCCTGCCTGGCACCCTGCCAAGCTCGGGCGTGCTCGGGGCGTGCCCGCCAAGGTAGTCCTAGTCCCACTCGGACTAGGACAGGTTCTGGACGGCCTCTTCACATCTTCAGCCCTTCTAGGAGTAGATCTTCAACTCCAAGTGCTCCTTGGTTCAAGAAGGAAGCTCGGCCCTCAAAGAATCCGTCATGTCCTTCTCGACATTGGAAACCGGCCGACTCCTATTCCTACTAAGAGTAGGAATCCTTCCGACCCTGCACTTTTTGTCCAAGCATCTCTCGAAGTCTTCCTATTACTTCTTTGGATCCAAACAGATTTTCAGTTAAAGTAGGATTCAAGGCATTATTTAACATATTTTTTATAGGTGTGTTAGTTATGTTATTTTGATAAGGTCAAAGACTCAATGAAGAAATGAATGGAGTTTTATTATTCTTTTTCCACTAGTACAAAATCAACTAAACAAATATAAACTATTCCCTCCCTTTCTCCTCCAATCTCAGCGTTGCCATGTAGTCCTCAACGTAGAATCATTTTTTTAAGTAAAACATAACATTGCATTTACGAGAATGACTAGTATTCATATACAGATTATTGAGAATCCTGGAATGCGGAATATCTTCTAAAAAATGATCGGATTCCGATCGTCTAACAAAAGATGCTAAGATGTCGATTTTAGTATTAACGTTACTATTAGTATGTGTACAAATAAAATTTGATATGTTGCCCAAATATTACTTATGCTACTCCATTAGTACAAGAGGATGCACGGTTGGTGACAGCAACCATAGTAGCTGACTAGCTGAATCAGTCAATTTCCAGCCGGAGAATGCCCCGGAGGATGGCTCAAACTTCAAAATCCAAAGCAGAATTGAAGCTCTCGTTTAGCACATCCAAATGTAGAATCGTAATCCTCAATGGAATTGTTCACAATTGTTGAAGATGTCCAAGTTCTGCAACCCATTTTGTATGCAGGCTGTTCTTATCATTTTACTAATAGATAACTTTAAGTTTTTTTTTTCACAAAGAACCGCCCACATAAAATTAGCACACGAGAATCAAGAATCCCATGAAAGAAAAGAAATAAATTTGGTAAATATAAAATCTCACAACCAATTACAAATATACTAAATCAAATCTAACTATGTACACAAGATCAAATTTGAGTTGTTGTGAATAAAAAAATGATATTACGAAGTTAAAGAGGTGCGCCAGCACACTTATCTCTCAAATTAGCTCTTCAAACCAACAGCCTCAAATTACAAAAATGAGAGTGCAACTTTTTATTTATAGTGATAGACGCACGCAGTTCAGGAGTCTCGTTTAGCATCCACAAACTAAATCTAAAAGGCGCTTAAAGTTCTCAAGCGAGCTCCCACCGGCTCCCACCGCACGGTCTGCCACCGCCTTCAGCTCCCTGGCCTTGGCCCTCATGACCTCCCCCTCCTCTCCGTTCAAGACAATGTCCAAATGGTTTACCAGCTCCTCCTTCGTCACCCTGCCTTCGAAGCCGACTCCTATCCCCCAAGCAGCCGTCACCGATCTTGCGTCCATCTGTTGGTCACCGAACATCGGACGGCACACCATCGGTACGCCGGAGATGATGGCCTCCAGGACCGAGTTCCATCCGCAGTGCGACAGGAACGCTCCGACAGCACGGTGCCGCAGCACGTCCAGCTGCGGCGCCCAGCTCACCACGAGGCCCCTGTCCTTCGTCCGGTGTAAGAAGCCCGGGGGAAGGTGCCCCAGAGCGTTCTCCTTCAGGGACCAAAGGAACGGCGAGCCGCTGGCTTCTAGCCCTTCCGCGATCTGGCAGAGTTCGTCCTCTGACGGAGTCATGACGGAGCCGAAGCTTACGAAGGTCACGCTCTCAGCCTTCTTGCGGCCGTCGAGCCACGTGAGGCAGAGATTGGGGTCCGGAGTGCTTTCAGGCTGTGGCTGGAGGAGATGGAAAGGCGCCATGGCAAGTGGTTTGGAGAGAACGGTCTCGAAGTAGGCATCGGCCGCGGGATCGAGTCCGCTTACAGTGTTGATAACCACGGCGGTGGCTTTTGGGAGGCGTTGGCCCATGCGGTGGAGGAGAAGCGAGAAGGGCGAGTCAACGGACCCGCAGACGATGCCCTCTGGGATGTCCCGGACCCGGTGGACGGCGAGGCCAGGAACGAAGTGTAGAAGCTCGTCAGCTCTCGCTCGGTTTTCAACGCCGATGGCCGCACGGATCGCGTCGGTGTGCATATGCGCAGACAAGACAGAGGAAGCGCTCATCCACACGGCCACCCACTTTGCCCCTATCGTGTCCGCCACCTCTTCGGCAATCCACATGAACGCGTCGCTGACCACCCAGGTTGCCCGCGCCCCAGCCACTGCCTCCGCTGCATCCATTCCTTCCCTGAGGATTCCAGGCGTCGCCGCCAGGAACATGCCGATGGCGGCCTCGACGTCTGCCAGGTCCGCCATCTGAGACGGAGAGCTACCGTCGGAGATAGCAACGAGGTGGAGGTTGTCGACGTCAGCCGGGTGTCGGGGAAGGGATGCGAGGGCGCGGGATGTACTGAGGAAGGTAACGGCGACGAAGGGACAAGCGGTGGCGACGGCTCGGACGAGGGGGAAAAGAGCACGAGAGTGGGAGCCGAAGGGGAACGCTACGAAGGCCACGTGCGGCCGGCCACCGGCGGAGTCCATGAGCCGAGGTACAATGGGTCAATCGAGGGGTGTCCAAACTGTTTGACGCTTGACAGCGATGGAATCGGTAGAGTACTAGAGCGGGACAACCGAGGGGGTATCTAATGACAGGATCTTGTGATCTGCCAGTCAAAGGCATCTAAACATGTCAAAAACGGCATCTTGGTCGTATCTGTCTGTTTTAGGTGGAGACTGACGAGCACAGCACCAACCTCATACGAGAGACCATCAGGTGTTCACGAGTCTCCACATGATTGGACCAATCGGATCGGGTGAAGCCTATTTTAGAGATCAAATTTGATTGGTGATCCGGTTCCAATCGAGTCGAATGATCATTTATCCGGATCAAGTCCTTTTGGGTTAACGGGATGGTCAGGTACTCGACCACTCATTTTTTTAATTTTTTTCTTATTATTTAATATTTAACAATATTATTTAATATTTATTTTAAAACATAAAATAAGTATTTTAACTATTTAAATATTATTTTTTTACTTAAAATATTTATTTCATTTTTTATTTTTTTTAAAATTAAATATATGCTTAAGTTTAAATAAAAAATAAAAAATTTGATCATAAATTTTGATCGAATCAACTTGAGTTGAAAAAATTTAACCCGTACGAGACCCGACTCATGATAACGTCGAGTTCGGATTGGGTTTGACCCGATCATCGATCCGATCTTAACTAAACTGAGTCGGATCAAATCATCTGGTGAACAACCCTACATATCAGATGTCTTGATGGAATTAAAGGAGAGCTTGGTATTAGGGACTTCTTGCCATGAGGATTTGAGGTGGCAGTTCTCTCTGCAAACCGCATAAACTGCTTGACAGAAGTTAATAGTGCCTTGGATTTGCAACATTTTATTAAATACAGAGAGAAACATTGATGTGGGACAAATGATAAAAAATTAAAATATTTATGTAATAATTATTGGAAAGTTAGGGATACAAAGTTATTTTGTTTTCGTGTAATAAATTAATTATTTATTGTTTGATATAAATAAGTTGATCGATCAAAACTCAAGAAAAAGCATGCGTAGATAAATTGGCTCAAAAAGAGTTCAATTATCATGTAACATGAGTGTAAACTTTTGAAACGTTACATTAATTAACATAAGGCTATAAGTGAAATTATACTTCATCCTAATATGATCCACAATTTAATGGTATAGTAACTAAGAGAATATTAATTAAATATCGAAAATATTAATGCAAAAAATAGAAAAAGTTATTTTCTTTAGCTCCCCTTCAATAAGTTTCTCCACGTATTACTCTGAATTACAAATTTATAATATTTAATCACTGAAGTTGTTCAAATTTGGTGTTTAAGTTCTTTCGTCAAGTTCAATTCAAATTATTGTTAATTTATTTTTTAATAATTATGAGCAATCAAAACATTTAAAAAATATTTGACATGGGTAAAATTATTATTTAATAATTATATTTTATGCAATATTATGTTCATGATATTCTTTTTATTTTTTCTTATATTAAAGAAGCAAGGGTAAAATTGATATTTCATAAACAATAAAAAAATATCTTCACACAATTTCGTCAGTACATGGACTAAAATTTATAAACTTATAATTTCAAATTATATGTGAAAATAGTTATTTCCTTGAACATGCCTTCAAATATAATAATTTCCTCATCTCATATTAAACTATTAACTTACCTAAATTGAGACACTAAACGAGAACTTTATTAAGTCATAACAAAAATTGCTATTTGCAAACTCGATCCAATTCATCAGAAGGCAAGAAGGAAAGTTATTGTTTATCCAACTATATATTGATGATTTTATAACTCGTGATGATCAAGAAGAGATTTTACAATGCATAAGGAGCAGCTTAGGAGTATGCTTTCAGATGCAAGACTTGGCAAACTTGACCACTTTCTCATACTTAAAGTGGATAAAAGGCATGAGGGTGTTATCTTGTGTCTGCAAAATTATGCACAAGATATACACCAAATGTATGATATATTGGACTGTTAACCTACTTGTACACCAATGGAGTCAAATACAAAATTATTTGTAGGATGGAAGATGTTGACGATTCTAAGATGTTAGACGATGCGAGAAGTATGAAATAACTTACTATGAATCGACCAGATATATCATATGTAGTTGGAATAATAAGCCTATATATGCAAGAGCCAAGGAAACTGCATCTTGATCTGTATGGTGTATCCTCCAATATATGAAAGGAACTATTGATGTGAGGATAAATGTGATGCTGATTATGTTGAAAATCTTAATATAGTGAAAATTATCCTCCAACATCTACTACTGGCTACATATTTAATTTCTTGATTTTGCTACAATGTCATAGTGTTGCAAGAGACTTAGTAACAATTTGTTTATCGAGAACTAAAACTGAGTATAGATTATTGGCTCCGAAAGAAACTTTTACATTTATATAGTTTATCAACCTTAATGCCAAATTTTACGATTGTGATTAATGATAACAATGATCTATATAAGGAATCATAACATCCACTTATACATAATCCATATATGCACAGTTATGATCACGAATGACATCTGAAAATTTTAAATCAAATGATTAAAATAAATCTGCACATAGACCACATTGCAGTGGCTGGCCAGGAGAAAAGAGGCCACAATTTTGAATGGTGCCAGGGCGTAGAGAGGATCTGTCCAAATCTTCCAACATCCAAATAATTATTGAGCGTTGTCAATATGAAGTTGATGGTGTTGGAAGATATAAAAATCCTCCAAGGAGATGAGAGGGATCAGGGACGGACGACACATAACAATAATTGAAGGCTCTCGCGTACAGTGGCATGCATTTTGACAACGCAATTCGAGTTAATGAATAGTGGGGTTGACGCACCGTAAATTTTGAGTTCTTCTTCTTAGCATGCAGTAAATATCTACCTACTTAACTAGGAACCAAAAGTATCCCTTATAATCGAGGACAATATCGTCGACCATGGGCATTTATGCTCACAATAGAGGATGCATTGCGGGCACACTACAATAAAATTGCGATTTTGCGACGGATTTATCCGTCGCAAAATCTTTGAAATCCGTCGCAAATATACCTTTGCGACGGATTTTTCGACGGATAGGGACTAGTTGAAAATCTTGTCGTTGGAAAAAATTAGCGATCCTCAAACATCCCTTCGGAGATTTGACGGACGTTTGCGACAGAAAAATAGCCTTCGAAATTTTTGAAGGCTAAAATTCGTCAGAAGTTCCCATGGAAAGATCACCTTCGGAACTTCTGACGGATTTGATCGTCGGAAGCTCCTGATCCGATTGCCAAATCCGGCCGGTGCCGGAGGAAGAAGTGTTGGCTCCTTCACAATTTTTCACGGATTTCGATAGTTTCCCGTCGATAGTTCCGACGGGAGGACACCCGTCGAAACCTTCGGCGGGAGTACTCCCTTCAAAGCCTTCGACGAGCATTGTTCGTCTTAGGTACTGGCAAAATGCGACGGATTTGTCCGTCAAAACTTTTTAAAAATACAAAAAAATTAGGCCGCCCGCTGTCGGATCGACGTTCCCGATCCGGTATCAGGCGGCCGGTATCGAGATAGAGAGAGGGGGAGAGGAATGGAGATGGGGAGGATGCCACGGACGCGATCGCCCGTGCGCTGAACCGATGGCACGCTAGCAGCCGCCTACGACCGGATCCAAATGCCAGCGGCCGCCTACGATCGGATCCGGATGCTAGCAACTGCCTGCCACCGGCACTACTAGAAAAACGCTGATTACCGACGGTCCGGATCATCGGTAATCAGTCCGAAAACCGTCGGTAACGTAATTACCGACGGTTTTTCAATCGGAATCGATCCGTCGGAAAAACGCTCGTCGCAAATGAATTTACGACGGTTGAGAAAAATTCGTCGAAAATATCGACAGTTCGGACCGTCGGAACAGTCCCCGGCGGTTCGAACCGTCGAAATTTTCCGACGGTTGCAACTGCCAGAAAAGTCTCCGACGGTTCGAACCGTCCCGACGGCCGATCCGACCGTTGGAGGTCGGATCCGGCAGCCTGGAGGTCGGATCCGGCCGCTGGGAGCCGGATCCGAACGGCCACGGCCGGATCCGGCCGACAGCGGCCTTTGGCCGGAGAGAGAGAGAGCGACGCCGGCGCGGAGCGGGAGAGAGAAAGAGAGAGACGCCGGCGCGGGAGAGGGTCGCCGGTGCGGGAGAGAGTCGGCGGCGCGGGAGGGTCGCCGATGTCCGGCGCGGGAGAGGGTCGCCGGTGCGGGAGAGGATCATCGGCGCGGGAGGGTCGGATGCGAACGCCCGACGGCCGATCCGACCGCTGGAGGCCGGATCCACCGCCAAGCGGCCGGATCCGAACGCCCGGCGGCTGATCCGACCGCTGGAGGTCGAATCCGGCAGCCTGGAGGCCGGATCTGATAGCCCGACGGCCGATCCGGCCGCTGGAGGCCGGATCAGCGGCCTTTGGCCGGAGAGAGAGAGAGATGCCGACGCGGAGCGGGAGAGAGAAAGAGAGAGAGACGCTGGCGCGGGAGAGGGTCGCCGGTGCGGGAGAGGGTCGTCGGCGCGGGAGGGTCGCCGGCGTCCGGCGCGGGAGGGTCGTCGGCGTCCGGCGCGGGAGAGGGTGCTCGCGGCCGGGAGAGAGAGAGAGGAGAGGAGGGAGAGAGAGAGGAGTGGAGGGAGGAGGGAGAGAGAGAGAAGAGGGAGGAGGAGGAATATATATAAAGGGAAAAAGTGGAAAGAAAGCGGAAAAAGGAAAAAAAAGCGGGATAACGAAATTTTAATTACCGACGATTTTGGCCGTCGAAAATGTAAATATTAAATATTTTTATGATTACCAATGATTGTTACGTCGAAAATATATTTAGTTATATATAATGTTTATTTTTTATTTTATCGACGGTTTGAACCGTCGGTAATCGTTACCGACGGTCAAAACCGTCGGTAATTGCGACGGTTGGGACCGTCGCTAGTTATATTAATAAAATACTCTTTATATGATATTATTATACATTTACCGACGGTTACGACCTTCGGAAATTGCGGCGGATTTTGCGGCGGATGGATATCCGTCGGAAATATCGACGTTCCTAATCGTCGAAAAATTAAATAATAATATAATAAATTATATAATTAATTTTTTTATTTTCGACGGTCGTGACCGTCGGAAAATCCGTCAAAAAAATTTAATAATGATATAAAAAATACATAATTTAATTTTTTATTTCCGACGGTCGTAACCGTCGAAAAAGTCGTCGAAAATTGAGACGGATGGATATTTGTCGGAAATATCGACGTTCCTAATCGTCAAAAAATTAAATAATAATATAAATTATTTTCGACGGTCATAACCGTAAAAAAATCCGTGAGAAACGGAACCGTCGAAAAATCCATCGCAAATTGCGACGGATTTAGAACCGTCGGAAATTTTCCGTCGAAAAATCGTGATTTTCTTGTAGTGCGGTCAGCCGCCTGCGATCAGATCCAGCGGAAGGCGGAAGGATCTGGCCGCCTACGGCCGTCGACCGCGCGCAGGCCGGATCCGGACGCCCCGTGCGAATCCGGCTGCCCGTGCATGGATCCGACCGATATGGCGCACGGGCGCCAGATCCGATCAGGCTCACAGGTGGCAGGATCTGGCCGTTGACCGCGTGCGGGCCGGATCCGGACGCGCGGTGCGGATCCGGCTGCCTGCACGCGGATTCGACCAATCTAGTGCACGAGCACCAGATCCGACCCGGCGGCGGATCTGATCCGGCGATCCGGCTGCCTGCGATCGGATCTGGCCATAGGCGCCAGATTCAGTGCACAGGCGGTCTGGTGGATGACCGGATCTGGCTGCCCGACCGCCTGTGCGCCGTATCCGACCGCAGGAGAGGGATCCGGGCACCTGTGCGGCCTTAGTCAAGAGAGAGGGAGAGGGAGAGGAGGAGGGCAGCCGGTGTCGGGATCGCCGGAGTCGTGGATGGTCGCCGGAGCCGTGGAGTCGCCGCAGCCGTCGTAGGGGAGAGAGATATAGGGGAAGAGAGAGCAGTGAGAGAGGGGGAATGAGTGAGAGTTAGTGAGGGAGGGATATAGGGGGAGAGAGATATAGGGGAAGAGAGGTTGGGCGGGAACGAATGGGGGGAGGGAGGGAAAATATTGGGCGGGAAAAAAATTAGAATTAGTGACGGATGAATCCTTCGGTAATATCGATGAAAATATATCCATCGGTAATAGTGAAGGTTAAATTCATTGGTAAATATAACATTAACATATTAATCATATATTTTATATTAAATTATATATATAATATTAAAATTCCTTCAAAATTATCGATGGCCCAAAATATCCTTTGCTACTATAGACGAAAAGTATCCTTCGCTACTATAGACAGATAAATCCTTCGAAATTACCGACGGATAAATATCCCTCGATAATTTTGAAGGCTATGCCCGTCAATAATTTTAGTAATAAAATATTAAACATATACTTATATCTCTCTTCCATTTTTATAAAATATTTATAATATAACATAATATTTAATAATGATTATAATCATATATATATTAATACATATAATTAATATCAATATATATACCATTATGAATGATTAATAATAGCATTATATATATATTGATAATAAATAATATTATTGTAATTACCAACGGGTATTTCCTTCGAAATTATGGACACAAATCCTTCAGTAATTACCGACGGGTAATGTCCTTCATAATTACCGACGTGTAATATCCTTCATAATTACCGACGGGTAATGCCATTCGAAATTACCGACGAATACCGAATCCTTCGGTAATTTCGAAGGCACTATCCTTCGGTAAATGAAATAGTATATTATTAATGTTTATAATATAACACATCTCTTTATAATATAACATAATATTACTAATGATTGTAATTATATATATTAATATATATAATTAGTATCAATACATCTACTATTATTAATGTTTAATAATATTATTACTATATATATTATCAAAGGATAATGCCTTCGAAATTATCGATGGATGCAAATCCTTCGTTAATTTCGAAGGCATTTTCCTTCGGTAATTACCGACGAGTAATATCTTTCGAAAGCATCGACGAAAACTAAATCCTTCGGTAATTACGAAGGCACCATTCTTCGGTAAATAAAATAGTATATTATTAATGTTTATAATATAACACATCTCTTTATTCCATTTTCATAAAATATTTATAATATAACATAATATTTAGAAGGATATATATAATTAATATTAATATATATACTATTATTAATGTTTAATAAAATTATTATTATTATATATATTACCGAAGAATAATGCCTTCCAAATTATCGATGGATGAAAATCCTTCGGTAATTTCGAAGACATTTTTCTTCGTTAATTACCGACGGATAAGTCCTTCGAAATTACCGACGGATTTGAAATCCTTCGATAATTTCGAAGGCACTATCTTTCGGTAAATAAAATAATAATGTGATAATAAAATACTGAATATATAATTATATTATATTACATATATATTGTTATAAATATAATTACTGACGGGTATTTCCTTCGATATTACTGACGGATGTAAATCCGTCGGTAATTCCGAAGGCTATACACGTCAAAAATTTATCGACGAGGGTTTTTTGTTATTACATCCGTCGGTAATTTCGAAGGAAATACCCGTCGAAAATTTATCGACGAGGGTTTTTCGTCTATAATAACGAAGGAAGTTTTGCCCTTCAATAATTCAGAAGGAGTTTCATATCCGTCACAACTGTCGTCAATAAATGAGAATAATTCATTTCCTTCGAAAAATGTTCATCGCAAATTCACCATTTTCTTGTAGTGGCAGCTCATGTTCAAGTTTTCCGGTAACAATGCCTAACTGCAAATTGTCCAAAGGAGCTGACGAATTTTTATGTCACATACAGCACTTGAGCAACTGTCCAAGGGCATTTAGCTTTCATCAGGAGGAATGAAGCATAACGAATCTGATTCAGTGATAACGAATGTTTGGAGTCACGTGCTGTTCATTTATTCTCTCTCCTCTCGTCATATTTACTAATAGATGCAGCATCGCCAGGCAAAGATTACTTCATCTCCAGTAGCTTCGTTCATCCACCACCAGAAGCCTCCAATTGCAAAGCAATGAGCAGGCCGCACGTCCTCGCCTTGCCCTTTCCTGCGCAGGGCCATGTCATCCCCTTACTGGCGTTCTCTTACTGTCTCGTCGAGCATGGCTTCAAGGTCACCTTCGTCAACACCGAGTTCAATCACCGCCGGATCATGTCGGCGCTGGCCGCCAAGGACGGCGGGGAGTTCATCGGGATCGACATGGCCTGGATCCCCGACGGCTTGGCCCCCGGCGAGGACAGGAACAATCTCGGAAAGCTCATGGATGGTTTCCTGAGGGTCATGCCCGGGCATCTGGAGGAAGTGATAAGGGAGAGGAACGAGAGGGGAGACAAGGTGACATGGATCGTTGCCGACGAGAACATGAGCTGGGCGTTCTCCGTGGCCGAGAGGATGGGACTCCGGTGCGCCGCCTTCTGGCCGGCGGCCGCAGTGTGCCTGGCGCACATGTTCAGGATTCCCAGGTTAATACAGGATGGAATTCTTCATGCCAATGATATGTAGATAGTCTAGTTCATTACAAAATCTTTGCGTTGCATGTACAACATCTGGTTACTACACAACAGCTAAAAATTGAAACTATCTGCTATTCATACAAACGTAGCTAAAAATTGAAATTCTATATCGCCTAATAGTTTGAGATTAAATTATGAAAATTTTAATTTGGCACTAAGATATAGGTGTTATATGCATAAATATAATGTTAATAAAAGATTGGCCCCTCTCAAATGGAGTAATATATGACTACATGAAATAATAATAATAATAATAATAATAATAATAATAATAATAATAATAATAATAATAATAATATTATTATTATTATTATTATTATTATTATTATTATTATTATTATTATTATTATTATTATTAATCATTATTATTATATTTTTTTCCTGTTCTTTCCCTTCCTATTTTTTTATGATATTTTCTTCCTCCTTCAATTCCTCTTTCATTGTTTTTCTTATAGTTTTCAAATTCTGTTTTTGTATAATTTTCATTTTCGCACGTAATATAATCAGTTCTCCTCTTTTTTAATTGTTTACTAAAAAATTTAAAATTAAAAGATTCCTAGTTCTCCTCTTATAGTTTAATTCAAACCAATCGGTTGCCCCAAGCTTGGGTTACAAGTTGATGCTAACCAACTCGGCAATGACACAACGAATCAATAATAATATTATGATCCATAAACTATATAAAACTTTAATTGTGGGACTAAACTTCATGTCATTTTTTTAAAATTTATTTTCCTTATTATGATATGCACCAATTTAATATTTTATTTTAAGCTAAACCGTCACGACCTTTTGCCTTTGCCTAGCACGTTGTCATTTTTCTAACTTTTTTAATATTTCTTATGTGGCTTATTTTAATATATAAAAAAATATTGAACCTGAATTATGATATTAGATGGGCTTGTAAGGCCCATATAGAAGATTACTTTTTCATCTGATTTTAATTAAGTCGATAATAAAGTCGAAAGATGACCTTCTCTTGTTCTATATTCATTATTACCATGTGCCAACATGATCGTATCAAGTGGCCAAGCCAGAAAAGTTTGTCAGGTTTACCAAATAAAAATAAATAATATATAACTTTTTATATGAAAATCAATAAAATTCTTTTACTAATTTTAATATTATTTATAATAATATATATATGAATATATATGAATATATTCATATATATATATATTCATATCTTTTGTGAATAAATATTAACAAGGACAATATATTTCAATTAAAATATTAAATAGTTGTTATTTAATATATAAAATAATAAAATGGTTGCTCTAACTATTTTAAAATGTGACAGTATTAAAAATAAAATAATATTCGACGTTATATTTAGAAAAAAAAATTCATCTCAGTTTTTAAAACGTTATTTTCTTTATTACTATTTTCTTTTATCTTGAAACGTCAATTTAATAGTTTCTTCGTAATGTGACAGTGATGCCTAATTATGCTTTTCTTATGTACAATAGCAAGAAAATCCCCTTAAGATAACGTGTGGTGATTACTGTGTGTAGATTTCTAGTATTCTTTCATATGAACGTAATAACTAAATCATTGCTGAAATATGTAACAAGAGACTCAAAGCTAACACACCTTTAACTTGGACTTGGAGAGAGCGACTTCAAATTGCACTGGGATGTGCCCAAACGTTTGGCTGTGACATATAGTTTACCTTTTGTTTCTGTGCACATATGCGTTCATCCCATTTGGACGATACGTAGGACTGGGACACTTGCACAAGGGGGGGTTGGGTTTTGCAACCATTCTTCTTACTGAAAACTGCAAAGCTTGATGTCAAGTCTCAGCTATCCACTGCCGTGGTGGGTACCCCAGGATATCTTGACCAAGAGTAGGTCACGGATCTGATCATTTAACACTTAATAATAATGTGGCGTTACAGCTGCATAAAATCAACGAATGATTCAAAATGTTGATAACATACCAATGGTTTCTACTTCAGGTATTATAACAGTTATCTAATAAGTGAGAAGAGTCATATTTATAGCTTTGGAGTGGCCCTTTCCATTTGTATGTCACATGCAACAATTGTAACATTCGTAACTTGTAACTTTCCTCTGAATAATTAGTTCTAAGAATGTGGAATCTGATTAAGAGATAAGGTGGTCCAGACTGCATGTAATTTGGAGTCCAGGTCCCCATGCGTCTAGGTCAAGTATCGATCTTGCTCTCATCTAAAAGATCATGCAACAAGAAGATTCCCAGGAGTCGTCCGAAGGAACAAGCAAGGAAAGATCAAAACAAAACATGGAGATCAAACAAGGAAAGAAATTCGAATCCAATTTCAAATAAAAAAAGGAGGAAAAGGAAACGAAGAACATGAAAATCGACGGAGAGATTTCCTCCCCCGATTCGTTCCTGATTCTCCTCCTCCGATTGCTCCTCGAATTCGGCCGGCATGAAGCTATAAGAGGGGCACAAGGAGAAGCCCTCGCGCCCCCCTTGGACCTCCTCTGATCAGTCGTCGACTCCTCCGCTGTTCTTCTTCTCCCTCTGTTTCGGCGAACCGCATGTGCACGTAGGGACGAACTGACAGACGTCGGCGCACAACAACCCTTCTTCGACGCGCTCGTGAAGGCCAGCCACCCCCCCCCCCACACACCCCACCCCCCGGCCCCGTCAGCCAGGAACGACCAGAGTCCGAGGAGATGATGATAGTGCCATCGGCGAATGAAAAAAATGATCGAAAAAGGTACTCTAGACGTTAAATCTACTAAGGCTATGAATCGTTAATCTTATGATGTGTGTGATAATTCCATATTGATCTAGAGATCATGAACTACATTTATCGTATTGTGATCGTCGCGATCCAACGATCGGAGGATGGCCAGAAAGAAGGAAGAAAACGGGCACAGGTTCGCGTCTTGTTTTAGCCGCGACGGTGGCCGCCTCAGCCCGGTTGTCAAGGCACGGGCGTGCTAGAGAGTGGCACTGTCCCCGAAATTTCAACCCCAAATGCCATGGGCAATCAGGTCATTTCGGCAGTGCTAGCCCGTTGACCATGACATCATTAAAATAAAATAATCCCTATAATAGCAGCGGAAACTAATATTCATTTAAAACAAGATAACATTATCCTTCGTTTTGCGAAAGACTTCAATTTAAAACATCAATGAAACTAATGCCATAGAACATAAATAAGCCATTATTCAATTTCATATCTAGAACAGACTCTAGTGTCTCATGACTTCATTTATTCTTATGCCATGTGCACTTGTTGTCATGAGTTGAATCAGCCATCCATCCAAGCATACCAAGTGAATAACACTTGTCATTACCCTACTTCTGTAATATCCTAGGAGTTGCTTTTAACCCCTTTGGATCACACTTTCATGGTCATTAGTTATTATCAGTAATTAAAGAATCAAATCGTTGCCCTCCAATAGGCTAGCTGCTTTGGAGCCGAGGCTTCGTCACCCGAATGTGAATGGGAATATACATACCGTTGCCGATAAGATATAATTATTCCGCCAGGAAATGCTTATTTCAAAGTGCAGGGGCACAGTAATTTCCCGAGGGAAATTCTAACACAATGGAGCAGGACTTAGTATTTTCTGTCATCAGTTTGAGGGGCGATAAGTAATAGTATTCTTCAATTGGATTCATTATTATCACAATAAATAAATAATTTATGTTGCTCAATCTTTATATTTTAACCTAGTTACGACTGTCCATGCATTTCGTATATCTAGATTCATATACAATCATCAAACATCAGTACATACTATAAATATTTTGAAAATAAGTTTAAAATATTATGATCAATCTACGAGGATAATATGGCCAGGTCGTATTTTTGCCTTCCAGCCCGTATTAGAGTCCTCCAGGTCGTATTACGCTCACACATGAAAATACTGTCGGGTCGTATTTTTACCCTTTAGGTCTTAACTCTCTGTAGGTTGTATTAGGCTCGCACATAAAAATACAGTCAGCCCGTATTTTTGCCCTCCAGGTCGTATTAGGCTTGGAGCAAAAAATACGGTCTGCTAGTATTTTTGCCTTGTTGCCCGTATTACACGCGCGTCATGCACATTTTTTCATGAAACTTTGAGAAAATATAATATGAAGTATCCTAAATGGTCTAGGTCTGATATATACATCAATGGCCATCAAAAGCACATGAAAAATCATGCAAAAACATCAAATTCTTAGATCTAGGGTCCATGCCCAAATCATGAACTATAAGAGATGGTATGAACCCTAACTATTGAATCCCTTCATAAAATCTATATATATCATAGGTCAGACCTTGGAAAATCTATACATGCATGGATCTAATGATTTACATGAATAAAATCTCTCAATCACAACTCAATAAAAGAACATGTTGTCCTCTTGCACTCAATCCATTACAGAAGAAACATTGAGAGAGGAGAGAGGGGTTGGATCCCCTTTACATACCTTGATTCCTCTAGTTGATTCTCCTCTTCTTTCTCTTCCTCCTCCTCCTTGTTCCTCAAGATCTTCTTCCTCAAGCCCTAGCTGTCAAGAGTCTAGATGGAGAAAAGAGGTAAACCATGGATTCTTAGGTCTTTATATAGGGAGGTTAGGGATTTTGGCCAAAAGACACAATTACCCCCGATAAAAAATATTGGGTGTTATAGGCACGGCCGTGACGACGACACGTGCGTGCCAGAGTGTGGCACGATCATGACGATGACACGGACGTGCCAGAGAGAGAACGGTCGAACGATGATGGCACGGGCGTTTCGGAAGGTGGCACGACCGTGACATTAGAGTTTCGGATCGATTTCAATGCACAAGCGTTGATTCGGCCCGAGTCGAATCCTGACTCGGCCTGAGCCATGCGCAGTGACCGTCGATAGAGACTCGGCCCGAGTTTCCCTTACCCGACCCGAATTCTATTACAAAAGACATAACTACCTTTTTTGTTTAGGCCCGATCTTTCATAGTTGGGTATCGCTTTCGACAAGCCCACTAGAGGCCATGTCCGCCATTGTAAAAAGCTAATAGGCCCTTTCCACCCTGAAGGATGGGGCAGTATTGGCCATACTGAACAAAATGATAGAGCATAATTTTATTGTCCAGAGAAAAAGGATTTGACTCTAACCTTTCTCTGATATATGATTTCTCAACTCCACAGATAATAAACAAGCTAAGTAAAGAAAAGATGAAATTACGGGATTGCCATGTGCCGCCCAAAGTAAAGATTAAAGATCATAGTTATAGTAAAGAGAAGGTACAGGTAGCTGAACTGAGGAGACAGTGAGTCCTTAACGACCACTGCTCTTGGGGTACAGGTCCTCTCCCACCTATATTTCGAAAAGAATTATGCATTGGCATCTCTCCTTCCCCAAAGAGGGCATTATATTGATTATATGTTTATAGCGCCAAAGGGATATGTAGTTGAGCTGAAGAGACAGTGAACCTACAGGTCTTTAATGACCACTGTTCCTGAGGTACATGTCATCTCCCACCTGTATTCCGAAAAGGGTATGCACTAGCATTGCACCTTCACCGAAGTGAGCATTCCTGGCTTGACAAGATGTATAGAGGAACCTTTACAAGATGCATAGGACAATGAAGTTCAAGGATTGTATAGTTAATGTAAAAGATGTAGTACAACTCATGGTAAAGGAAAACATAGTAAAGTATGGCATGGTAAAGTAAAGCATAGTAAAGTATGACACGGTAAAGTATAGATCATGGTATAGTAAAGAAAAAGTATTGTCACAGTAAAGAACAAAGCATGAATATGGTAAAGAACAAAGTATAGACATGATAAAGTATGATTCATTGCTAATTGCAAGCAAAGTATAGATTATGACAAGAAAGAAAGAGATCACCTACTAAAACATGTTATCTTATTGCTTATCCATCAAGCATGATCTGATTATTATAATATATCCTATCATTCTATTGTACTGGGCATTTTCGTTCACGGGTATTTTATGCCCCTGCATTTGGAATTTAGCAGATGAGAATCTTGTCTAGAGAGGAGTGATGGAGGACACAGAGCTCGGAGATCGCTGCACATGACTTATTGAACTCTATAACATCCATTTCTCTTTACTTGCATTAGTTGAACAATTCATCTTTGCATTAGATGGATGTTTGGTCTTTTCGTGTGAAACAAGACCTGATCAATTGCTTAAATTTGTTGGATATTGTTGGCATTTCCTTTTCCCCGTACGGATTGCATTAGATGTGGGTGTCTTTTGACACTCCGACGTTTTCTTCATTCGCAAGTTCTTATTTATTTATTATCATATTCATTGCTACGTATTGCATTTGTTGAATGGTCAAAGTCATAGTATAATTAAAAGCATAGCACGTAGTGTAGCGTCCCCGGGGTCAACCTGACTTTCTACGTGACAAGAAGGCTAATTTTGGGGACGGAGTCTTATAATATTGTCGATGTAAGCCTTACTTATTATGTCATCCGGGATGATACGGATGAATTCGATGATAGTGAATTTGAATATTTATCTGACCACTTCGAATACTATAGTGGCAACCATAAAAAATCTATCTATTTAATTAAGTAGGAACCAAAAGTATCGAGGACAATATCATTAATGCCAATAGAGCATGTCGGCCGCTCATATTTTCCGGTAACAATTGCCTTATTGTAGATTGTCCAAAGCAGTTGATGATCTTTCGAATGTGATCAGAAGCAACACTTGCAACTTTCCATGGGCATTGAGCTTAGTTTTCTTCTGAATAATTAGTACTAAGCATGTCAAATCTAATTCAGTGATAACGTTGTCTAGTTTGATCAGCTTGCATGTTTGGAGTCCAAGTCCCCATGTATGTCTACCTCAAGCATCGATCTTGCCCTCGTCTAAGAGATCGTGCAACAAGAAGATTCCCATGAGTCATCCGAATTGAAGGAGATGTCAATTGCTCTCCCATCCCCATCCATCTATTTCAATGAAAGAGCAGTTCGAACCGACTTTGTAAACTATCACATTTTTTTCTAAAAATTTTAATAACAATAAACAAAAATAAAATAAAATTATTGTATTAATGCTCCATTACACCCAATTTACATCTAGGATTTGTAAACCCCTTTTTCCTCCATGAAATATGAGATTTCAAAAGCTAAAACCCTCACAAATTTATGGCGATAATAATCAATTGTCCCCTCCCACTTTCCCTAGTTTTCGTTCTCATTCCTCTCTCTGTCATTCCGTGTATTCCTCCCGTGGACTCGGCCAGTGGAGATTGAGGAAATCTCCTATAATGTAATCTCCTGTATATATTATGATTATGATATTATATTAAATGAATGTCCAATCCTCTTTTGGACGATCATCAATGAATTTTTAAACGGATGACCGTTCGACCTTTCAAATGTCCGGATTGTGGATGAAGAACATTATGACCTTAATAAAATCCTATGATTTTAATTTAAGTCATGTCCACTGTAGGATCCCAAAGGGCACCAAGAGGGAGGGTGAATTGGTGTTCAATTCGAAAATATTGATTTCACAAAAATTGTCACGAAAGTTTAAAATCGATTATTAAATCCTTTACAATTCAGATCATAAATTCAATATTAGAGGGAAGAGAGAGAAAATCAAACACAAACACACGGTGGTTGTTGATGAGGTTCGGCCACACCTTAACCTGCGTCCCCGCTCCGACTTCTCGACCTCGAGACCGCCGGAGATTCCACTAATCCATTCCTTTGTTCCAAATGGGGCAAGGAAGAAAGTCCTTTACATCAATCACATTTTCTCCACTTCGAGAGACAAGGCAACATCTCCTTCTAGAAAGCTAATCTTTTTCTCTCGCTCAAGATGTAAGATTTAGAATCTCTTTTACACATGAGCTCTTTCTAATTTTTCTGAACAAAAATATTTTCTCTCTTTTACAATTCTATGCTCACAAGAGTGGAAGAGAAAAAGAAAGAAAACTCTAAATTATAACTTCAAGAGAAATGATCTTCTTTTAATTTTTTGAAGTTTTGCTTCAATACTTGGATGTGTGCACTTCCTTCTAGCTTTGACACTCATTTTATAGGCTTTTACAAATGAGAAAGTCGTCCAAAAATCATTCCATAATTTTCTCCTTCAAATTTGACATTTACTGTTCATTTGACTGAGAGGCCGGTCGATTGCACATATGGACCGGTTAATCGGTATACTTTCTTTTATGAAAAATATGTCCGTTGGCGAATTCTGCACTGTCCAGTCGACTTGTGTTTTAGACCGATCGACCGGTACAGTCTTGACATTCTGCTAGTTGAAATTGGGCATTTTTTGCACTGACTGGTCGACCTATATTCTGGACCAGTCGATCGATATTTTGGATCGGTCGACTTGTGTTTCTGACCGGTCGACCTGTTTTCAGCTGGTAGCTCGACCGCCCTGCACTATTTTACTCATAACATTTTGCACAGTTATCCAAATGAGATGATTTATAATTCTATGAAAAGCTAATAGAATTCTCTAAAACTTTGATATTTATGATTAATCTAAAATCTAATAGTATCATAGCTAATTATTTAATCAAAGTGTAGTGCATAAAGTTATCCCTTTTTCTTTAAACTTTTTTAGCATTTTAACTTTAATCTTTTGAGATTTGTATCATCAAAATATAATTTTATATATCACTAAAACTTAGATCCAACATCCACTTGATTAATGGCTATTTTATGAAACCAAAAAGATGAATCAGAGTTGCCCTTGCTCCCTATGGCCTTGATTGATGCGAGTGATCAAAAGATAGGTCCATGGCTTATAAGATAATGGAAGGTTACCATTTGTCTATCTACATGGAAATTTCTCTCCTATAAATATTTTTGCTTTACGCGAGGTCATGTTGCCCGACGGGGCACTCGCCGTGGCACTAGCCCACCATAGTCTAGATAGTTACACACTTGTATGTCTACAATGGTATTTCCTTAATCATGGAGAGCTCTTTCAAATATGGATAAGACGAAAGAATATGAATGGTTAAAGATGAATGAAGGGACTTTGTCCTCAAGAACACAAACAATGGATACGAACAAAGAATATGAACATGAAAAGGAAATGAAATGAAAATGGCATGAACTATGCCCATGATCTTCTTATTGATTTCACATTTTGATTCTTTCTCATATCTGATTTAAAATGGTTATCTCATGTTTATTTTAATGGAATTACTCTATGATTTATACGAATTCATACTTAGTTTTATGCTAACCGTTGAGCTTGCTCCCCTTGTGTGATCCCCACAAGTACTTGATGATGATTGCAGTTGTCGATGTGTGTGTGGCGACTACAACTTGGTGACGTTGCACATGATTATTGTAGGGTCTAGATGGAGTCATTACCTTTTAGCATATCGAGTTGTATTTTTATTTGGATGGGACCTATTGAACTGTACATATGGCATGGACTTTTATATTTCTTATGTTGACACATTTGGATGTATTTTTATCTATTTAGCTTTCGTGTTTCTTTTCATTTGTTGTAATATTTTATTTATTAAGTCTTCCATTTATGTATCACTTTTCTTAATCATTCGGATCAATGAAAGAATTAAAGAAAGACAAAAAAAATTACGATCGAAAGAAGATTTCGTCACATGACGGAGTCGAATTTTGGGACATTACATACTTCAATCCAAGACAAAGGACGAGAGAATCAGACTTTAACTGAAACCTGTCAAATCAATCTCCTAATCCATATGGACGGTCCTTGCGTCCAACTAAAGTGAACATATTCCTCCTCAACGTCCAGATGTCCTAGAGATAAAAAGAAAATAAAGACATGAGTTTTTTTTTATTAAGAGGCCTTTATCCAAGTGAGTCAACTATTTAAATGTCTTAAATTTAATTCCTTTTACACATTAATTTATTTTTAATACATATTGCATAGCAATTTGAAATCGTAAATGATAATTTAATGTTCATTGCGATAGAATAATAAATAATCTATATCCATATTTATATAATCTATATTATATTATATACAATGAGATTATTATCATGTTATGTGACATTCTCTCATAATTTTAAGAAGAATATGCATAGATAACCCTTTTTTATATTAACAAGAATGCTATTTTTGTATTAAAAAAAGTAGATTGAGATATATACATGAAACGACCATAAAGCTACATTTGGAAATGGAATCATAATTCTTCTCAAGTTTTTCGTGAATAGTTGAATTGATAAATTAGTTCTACGTGTATTTCAAAGGAGTGGAACGTAATAATGAGAAAATAAAGAATTTATGTGATAGAAAAAAAAATAGATGTCACCACGTTTGGACATTTCTCCACCGCCGCTACCCCTGCTGCTACTTTCTTCTCACTGACTCCTCCTGCGGATAGGATTATATACGAATCATTGCACGAAATCAGCCACAACACTGACGTGCATGCACAAGGTGAATGCGTTTTTTTCTTCTGCTCCCACCATGTTTGGCTCATTCCTCAACGGCTCCACTGCCGCTGCCCTTGCTATTCCTCCTCCTCCTCACAGTCGTTGCCGCCGTCGATTCCTCATGTGAGGTCGACAGGATGGGAAGCAAGTGAAGAACCTCTGCCCTCCTATACGAATCGTCGCACGAAATCGACCCTTCCATGGCCGAAATGGATGTCCTCCTGCAGCCTCGAGTCCTTCAAGGTCGCAACCAAATTTTTCTACGGCATAGTGGTGGATATCACTGCGGCCAACATATCTGGCCTGAGTTGTGCGGCAGAGTACTTGGAGATGATGAAGGACCTGGAGGAAGGGAACTTAATATTCAAGACCGAAGCTTTCCTCAGCTACGTCGTCCTGTCCTCATGCCGGGACTCCATCACCGTGCTTAAGAGCTGCAAGATCCTCTTGCTGTGGGCGAAGAACCTCAAGCAGTGCAAGGAGTCCATCCCCTGGAAGGCCTACGCTAGCAACGAGACCATCCTCTTGCAACGAGCCCGAACAAGAGCTTGCAAGCCCCCAGGCTGGCGGCAATCACTACAAGAAAACTGCCCTTTACCGACGGTCCTAACCGTCGGTAAATTTGCCAGATCCGTCGAAAATCATGATTTCCGACGGTTCTTTCGATGGACAATGATCGTGTGAAAAAGGCTCGTCGCAAATTTTTTGCGACGGTTTCTTCTGAACCGTCGGTATTATAGACGGTCTAGCTGGCGGGCACGGCAGTCGAACGTTAAATATCGACGATGCAAACCGTCAATATTATCGACGGACAGGACCGCCGATATATATCGACGGTTTGAACCGACAATAGTATTGACGGTTCGAGCCGTCGATATTTATCGGCGGCTTAAACCGTCGATAGTATCGGCGGTTCGTGCCGTCGATATCAATCGACGGCTTGAACCGTGGAAACTATCGACAGTTTTAACCGTCGATATATATCGGCGGCTTGAACCGTCGATTTTATCAATGGTTAAAACCGTCGACAATCTAGTATCGACGGCTTTTACTCGTGGGCTACGACCGTCGATAATTGTGTACCGACGAATATAACCATCGGTAAGTATCGAAAAAATTCGCTGAAAATTGCAATATTTCAGGTGTTTCCGACGGTCAGGACCGTCGAAAACGTAAAAAAATTTTAAAAAAAATAATGAATTCACATATAATTCCCAGATAATACAACACATTTGATAGTTCAATTATAAAGCACATCACAGATTGAAATATCGTAATTCACATATAAAGCACATCACATCACAGATTCAATTACATCACATCACAAATAGTTCAATTCGGCATAAGGGTATCCAAACATGGAACATAATCCATAATTCACAGATTCAATAACGTCAACCATAGTGGAACGAGATAATGGAACGGCATGCTTAATTCACAAATTGAACGGCATAACGTCTTCGTCATCTTTGTCGCAAAACATCACTGTACAAAATTGAAAATAGAGTAAAAGTTATAACATATAAAATGCAAAAAAAACATGAATTCAGTTTTGAAGATGCGTAATCACAATCTAATTGAATCTAAAATCTAAAATATAAAAACATTATTTGAATTTAACATCAACATAATTCGATAAATTCAATAGAAGATGCGTAAACTAACAAGCTAACACCGAATCTCAAAATTGAAGCAAAATCGAGCATAATCATCCAAAATAATTGGATTTGTGCTTTATGGGGCTTGGTCTACTCCATTTTAACCAAACAAATCACCATCACGATGCTGTCAAATATCCCAACTGCCAATGGTAGGAACTCCCTGATGTTTCTAAGCTTATTTTATTTTCTGCATGATTTGGAACTCAAGATTCAGAGAAGAAGGCACAAATTTCCTTCTACATCATATAAAAAAAATATCTATCATGTCGGCACTGTGGACAAACCATTTTGAGTGTTCACTTTGAGAGGAAGGATCAGCAGTGGCAATGTTTGTTTCATGCTACACAATTCTCATCTTAAATAAAGAGGAGGATGGAGTTTAATTTCTGAAAATAAACATTCTGAAATCGATATATTGTGCAAGAATTCTTTTTTTTATTTGTGGAAAGCGACTCAGAAGCAACTCCTACAACCGATAGTATCTTACAATTCAAGTGATCATTAATGTATGTTGAAGTTTATACTAAGTACTGACATTTACATGATCTAGCTGTCTGCACTCCATTTTCGGTGAAAACTTTGAAAGTCTACTGGTCTAACTGAAAGGGATGAAGAGTAAAATCTAAGTTAGTGTCAAAGTGCATATGAATCTAATGAGTACAATGATGCATCAGATTAAAGCAAATTCCAAAAATAATTATGTACTATATATGAATCTACCTCGGCGTCGTCGTCATTCAATTCGCCACGCATGAAGGCACGCATCATTTTCTTCATTTCATCCCTGTTACGACGTTCACGTTCTTTGAATTCCTGTCTGACCTCTTCCCTAATCTTGATGGTCACCCGATCCATAATTTCTTTCATAGTAGAAGGAGATGAATCTAAAGTACTTCGTCGACCATATCCAATATCTGTGTCACTCACAGAAGATCCAAGTCCGTAAATGCGACCCTTCTTCACGCCGACGTGGTCCGTCCAAAGTTGTCTTGGGGTCAACGGTGTGGTCCCCTCCTGCGTGGCTTGCGTAATATGATCAACTTCTTTTGTTTTATAAGACTCCTGAAATATAAAGAAAATAATTAACTACAAACGACGACTAGGTAATCGACTTCAAAGTTTTGTTAATTAATTATTAACTTGCAATTTAGAAAAAAGTAAAGGCACAAAAATTTACATACATATGTCTCCCGGGCATAATTCGAGACCCATTCTTTGTTCTTCTTCTGATGGGTTCGGAGAAATAATTCGTCCTGAGTCGGTGGTCTACTCGTCTCTTTCTCCTGCAATGAGATAATATTTTAAAATTTGCAAATTACTTACCATTTTCTTAAAGTATAATATTTCGTCCTGAGTTCGGAGAAAGACCTTACCATTTTCTTAGCAATCGTGCTCGTGGATAGACATCCGCCCGAATGCAAGCACGCTCCCTGGTCGGACTCTCGACTGGTTTTTGCTTTTTCGCATTTCACTTTGTACTCCTCAGTGGACCACTTTCCTAGCAAATCGATCCAAACGGCCTCGGGGATCCAATTGGGTCGTTCTCCGTCAGCTCGAGCTTCAGAAAGCATCGCGGACAATCTCTTTGAGCACCGAGAGTTAAAAGCCTTCCACATTTTTTCCGTATGCTCGGGCTCCCACCACACATCAGCCTGTAAGTGTTTAAAAATAATTAATGTGCATGACGAAGAAAAATATTAATGATGATGTTGGCTTCTAATGATACCTGAAATTCATTAAATAACATCTGTCTCGTGGCATAAGGAACTTCCCTCCATGTAAGCCACGCTTCAGTATACCTATGTCGCAATACTTTATGAACTGCTGCAGCCGCTGGTTTCGACGGTACAAATCTTGAAGGACACAGAATTATAAAATGTCATGGCTGAATCAAAGCATGAATAAGGATTCGATATACATAAAATAACACTTACCCTAAATTCCCATCTGGCTGCATGTATGCTTTGTAAACACGATTTGACGAAGCCTGGTCCGAGTCTTTCACGGAACAATGAGCTCTGACGGGTTGTTGTGGCAATTGTGTATCCAAGTCCACAATATCAGCATGAGAGGAAGGACCCGGCGGAGAAGAACGTTCTATTATGCGAATGCCCGTGGCTGATCGATGAGCTGACGGAGGAGAAGAACGCTTTGTTATGCGAATGCCCGTGGCTGAAGGAGGAGCACACGGAGTACTGAGAGCTCTAGGGACGACCGGCTCCTTTCCTTTGTTTTTACTTTTAACAAATCGATACATCTGCATAGTACAAAATTTATTACAAGTCAAATTCACAATTGACAAAAAATTCAAATGTCACAACGTCTCGACCTGACTATGTTCGGCTATGTCTTGTGTTGCATCTTGAGGAACGGAATTGTACGTATAACTCGAGAACCAATTCCTAATATCCGGAAGAGCTTATAAAAAATAAACAAATTAATTCGAATAAGCTTTTGCGAATGACTTCTTGTGATCATTATTTCAAACACTCACGAGATGGTAGCGAATATAAGAATGCATCGTCCGCGTCAGGCATTTGTTGATCCGATTGTTTGTCCACATGCATCGTTAACGCCTCAAACAAACTATTGCCTCAAACAAAATGAATATGAGTCGTAAATGAACAATTCATAAGATGACAACATTCGTAATAAAATATCCTAGTTGTAAGGTAAAAATAAATTGATAATTCGTGACGACAAGTAAAGACACCTTTACTCATCATTTGAATTTCCACATGACTGGTACCCGTCATCATCATCATCATCAGAAGTCGTCATAGTTTCAAATTCATCTTCGTCCGAATCCTTTTCATCATTTTTATGTCGACGTTATCGAAGTCTTCAAATACGTGTTCCGAATCATGTAGATCGTCGACTAATTCGGTGTCGACAATAGGGGCCACAGACGTCTGCGAGTCATCTTGAAAGGCACATTGCAATGCACCATCAACTTCTATCCTGCTTCTTGCCTTCGTCTTTATTACAACTCACCATTGTGATTTGTCCCTGGTCTTCTCCGGATATGGCACATAATATACTTGTCTTATAGAAGACGGAATAATGAAAGGATCAAAACGATCATAACACCTATTGTGACGTATTTCAACTATTTTGAAATCTTTGTGAACTCGCATCCCTCTCCTTTCCTTTGGATCAAACCAATTACACTCAAATAATGTGACTTTATTACTTCCAGTATATTGCAGCTGAATAATGTCTTTGAGAACACCGTAGTAGTCACGCTCATTTTCTCCGTCCGTGGATCCCACGACACATACTCCACTGTTCACGGTTTTCTTCCCGATCGACCAAGTTTCAGTGTGAAACTTATAACCATTCACAAAATACACCGACCAACTTTTCACCTCTCGAGCCGATCCCCATGCCAAATTATGGAGTGCAGTCGCCGTGCCGGTATTGAGAACCTAATATGAAAATAAATGAGTATAGTAGACGCCGAAGACATCAAATTGTTTAGAATATTTTGATAATTACCTGTTCCTTAAACCACGGTGCAAAATCATTCTCAATTCTATCTTGTACATGTTCTGCAGGGACAATGTAGTATTGCAAGAAAGCACTACATACGAAGTGATGGCTAAATCAAAATGGTGTTTGGGAAGACGTTAAACAAAAGAACGCATGGATATTAAACTTACTTAATGTAGCTTTGCACATCCGGCGTGTTTAGAAGGACATGATTCGTGGCAGACTTGAATTCTGCATCACTGAGCCATCTACTCCTTGGCTTCCCAAAATGTCATCCTAACTGATTGAAGAGCGACAAAGATGCCACATCAGACTGTTCTTCTGGAACTTCATCATTTCGACGGACTCTGGTCCTCGCACATTTAACATGGGACTCGAAGTAGTAAGAACAAAAGTATGAAATCGCCTGCATCATATATGCTTCACGAATGGATCCTTCGACACGTGCTTTGTTCTTAATCATCCTTTTTATTCGATTGAGATATCTTTCAAAAGGATACATCCACCTATATTGTACTGGTCCACCTAACATTGCCTCGTATGGTAGATGAATAGGTAAGTGCTCCATGGAATCAAAGAATCCCGGTAGCAATATTCGTTCCAACTTACATAATGTTATCGGAATATTACGTTCCAATTGGATCATATTTTCCACCGTTAATGTTGTAGAACACAATTCTTTGAAAAATTGACTCAACTCCGTTATCGGCTTCCAAATCTTATCCGGGAGTGAAGAAAAAGCAGTAGGAAGCAAAGTTTCCATGAATATGTGACAGTCGTGACTTTTCATGCCAAACAAACGCAAGTTATTCATGTCCACACATCGGGTCAGATTTGATACATAACCATCCGGCATTCTCAGCTCTTGGATCCAACGACACACTTGGGTCTTCTGCTCCTTAGTGAGCACATAACTTGCTTTTGGTTTAGATATTCTTCTGTTAGGTAAAGTCACTAAGTGCAACTCTGGCCGTCGACAGTACTCCTTCAAATCTAGTCTCGCCTTGAGGTTGTCCTTTGTTTTACCCTTAATGTCCATTACGGTGTTGAATACATTTTCAAACACATTTCTCTCAATGTGCATGACGTCCAAGTTATGACGTATCAAACAATCAGACCAATAAGGTAAATCCCAGAATATACTTCGTTTGGTCCAGTTATGACAAACACCATACTCATTGTATGTGACATTTGGGTCGTCGACAATTCTGCATAAAGCATTGACAATGCGACGTAATTGAGCTCCTGAGCGTCTGACCGGAGGCATGTCTTCCACAACCCTATTCCATCAAAATGCATTTCGATTATTTCTGTACGGATGATCTGCTGTAAGAAACCGTCTGTGGCAATCAAACCAAGTATTTTTACCCCCATTTCTCAAAGTGAATGCATCTGAGTGTTCCATGCAAGATGGACAAGCTAATTTCCCTGCAGTCATCCAATCAGACAACATCCCGTAGGCTGGAAAGACATTAACAGTCCACAATAAGGCAGCTCTCAATGTGAAATTTTGTTTGGTCGACACATCATAAGCGACGACACCATCCCACAGTTCTTTTAGCTCATCTATTAGAGGTTGTAAATACACGTCTATCCTCTGTTTAGGACTCTGAAGACCAGGAATAATGCATGTCAAAAACATATAAGGTGCGGACATACAAATCCCATGTGGTAAATTATAAGGTGTTATTGTTACCGGCCAACATGAATAAGGAACTGAAGTTTGACCATATGGTGTAAAACCATCTGCGCATAATCCGAGCCTTATGTTCATTTGGTCCCTAGCAAAATCAGGATGCTTACGATCAAAATAGTTCCACGCTTCACCATCCGATGGGTGAAGCATTACACCTTCAGAAGTATTATGCTGTGCATGCCACTTCATCTGCGACGCTGACCCTATAGACGAGTATAGTCTTTTAAGCCTTGGAATAGAAGGCAAATAATGCATTCTTTTCATAGCGACTTGAGACTTGTTAATCACTCTATATCGTTCGGCCCACAAAACTTGCATTCATTCAGATTGATGTCCTCGCCGTAATATAACATACAACCATCACGACAACAATCTATTTTAGTTGAGCCAAGACCAAGTTTACTGACCAATCTTTTTGTCCTATAAAAATTTTCAGGAATACGAGCCCCAGTTGGTGTGACCTCTTTTAAAATATCTAGAAATGCATCAAAACATGCTTGTGAAATATTGTGGTCGGCTTTCAGATTCAACAATCTAACAGCAAGTGATAGTTCCGAATGACTTTCACACCCAGACCATAAGGGTTGGCTCGATGCGTTTAGTAAGTCATAAAAATCTCTTGCTTCTGGATTTGGTGCCTCTTCATTCTGCTCAAATCTAATATTGCCATACTCAGTTGCAGCTGTGTCATAAACAGACTGTTCATATTGTGAAGCAAATGTTGGTTCAAGATCCACAAAATGAAGACCTTCATTTGGGACGCTTGTCGAAGGCGCTCCTTCGCCTAAATCATCCCATTCCCAATAATTGGGTTTGAAACCCTTTCTATATAAGTGAACTTCGACAGTCTCTATCGTCTGTAACTTTGTGCTAGCACATTTCAAACAAGGACACCTAATTGCTCCCTCCCGCTGAAATTGTAAAGATTGACAAGCCACAGTAACATAATAGTCAACGCCATCTATAAATTCTTGTGTCAAGTCTCTACGACCAGGATTATTTCTTTTGTACATCCATCGACGATCGTTCAAGTATGACATAATGACTGCATTATTTGCAAATCATAAAAATTTCAGTCATACAAAATTGTATAAGGAAAGAAAAATGAATATAAAACAACTGAGGAAGAACAGATTGTTTAGCTAATGTTTACTAATCATACTGCTAGGTATAGAGATAGCATATAATAAGTATATATAACAGTTTTGGCCCTTTTTGCTCATGATCGTTTTCCATCAAACAAAAGGAGGAAAAAAATATTAGAACTATAATTCTAAACTATAATTCTAAATATAATTCTAAATATTACAATTATAATTCAAATGCCACGCGTGAAGGGCGGCCGGATCTGGCCGCCGCGCGCGGAGGGCAGCCGGATCTGGCCGCCGCCGCGCAAGGGCGGCCGGATCTGGCCGCCGCGCGCGGAGGGCAGCCGGATCTGGCCGCCGCCACGCAAGGGCGGCCGGATCTGGCCGCCGCGCGCGACTGTCGGCCGGATCTGGCCGCCACGCGCGAATGGCGGCCGGATCTGGCCGTCACACGGAGATGGTCGAAGGAGAGAAAAAATATATATCAAAGAAGGCGGGGATCGGACCTACCTGCGCTGGAGATGGTCGGCGGCGGAAGCTTCGGGCGGGAGGTGGTCGACGATCGGACGAGCGGCGGACGAAACGGGCGGCGGCGGACGGACGTTCAAAACGTTCTAAGTAAGAGTGCGGTCGGGTTTTTATATAACCACTTTTCGACGGTCGAAACCACCGCAACATAGGTAAATATAATATTATATTAATTCGCGTTTCGACGGCTCCAATCCGTTGGAAAAACCGTCGATAGTTTCGACGGTATTCAAACCGTCGAAATATCGACGGTTTTAGCCGTCGATAGTTTTGACGGTTCTTTAAACCGTCGAAATATCGACGGTTTTAGCCGTCGATTCCGTTAATGATAAATTTTTAAAAATATCGACAGATACATAGTTTGTGTAAATTATAAATTTCCATTTTCGACGGTTTAGGCCGTCGAAAAAAATTAAGGTAGAATATTTTATTTAAATACTATCGACGGTTATGACCGCCGAAATATCGACGGTTGCTTTGAACGTCGCAAATTTTGACGGTCAAAACCGTCGATAAGTTCAATAATTATGCGCAACCAGTGTTGAAATTTTTCGACGGTTCAGACCGCTGGAAGTTTCGACGGTTAGATAAACTGCCAAAATTATCGACGGTCATAACTGTCGAAGTATAAATATTTTCGACGGAATCTTCCGACGAATTTATCACCGTCGAAATTTTAGACGGGTTAAACCGTCAAAAATTATCTGACGAAAATATCGACGGTTTGGAAGATCCGCCGAAAAAACCGTCGATATTTAAGACGGATTTCGGGCCGTCGAAAATGGACCGTCGGAAATACGACTTTTTCTTGTAGTGAATACCATGGTCGGTGATGGAAGCAAGAAGATTCCGACCGCCATAGTCGATGATGGCAGTACCTAAGAGGAAGTAAACAAAAAAGTACCAGAAATAAGAAATCTTAAATTTATCAAATACTCAAGACGGTGTTACTATTATCCGGGTAAAGAAGATACTATCTCAAATATCACTTGTGTCTACTGGGAATAAGTTATTTTTATCATCTACCCTAATTTGCAGTGATTTTCTTTATATGCATTGAAGTTTTAATTGCACAATATTTTCCATATCATATCATTTCCTTTTTCTACAATGATTTCAAGTTTTATTTTTTTCTTCATGAATATATATGTTTCTCTGATTCTCTCTCTCACACACACACATAAACACTGTGTAATCTCCATTCATGTTTATAGCTTTTTATTCATTTGCATTTTTGAATTCATTATGGTCTCTATATAGGACTAAGCCATGGACTAAACCACTAAACTCACTATTGGTCATTTAACCATTGAAACAATAGAAAGAGCATTACAACCTATATTATACTTGGAGTAATTTTAATTGCACTTCGCCGTCCCTTTTATTGATCACAAAGGAGACGTCCATATTAATTATACAACCTATATCACCATTTCTTGACGAGCAATAAGAAGACATCCACAAAGGAAGGAGGCACGTGGACATGGAAGTATCAAAATATTATATTAATATTCTTTTGCAAGTAAACATTTTCACTCGCTTTTGTCGTGTTTCTTTATTACTTATTAACCAATGCTCATCGGTTGAATTTTAATGTATTCTTGCTTTCTATAGACATACGTGGGCAGCTATGATGATCATGAAACAAGGCATCGCTTGTGACAGAAGGACTGGCAGGGAAAAAAGCTCTTGCAGGATAAGGTTGGGGCTCCAATTCTCGCTTTGGTGACAAAGACAATTGGGGTGGAAAAAGACAATTGATATTTCTTAGACTTTTCTATGTAATTCTAAGTTTCGAATGTAGTTATTGCTTACTTTCAAATTCTTCCATTATTTATTCCCATGAATTACATAGTGTGCTTTTGAGACATCTTACAAAATATAATTTTTACATTAGAAGTGTTTTTTTTATATATAATGATAAATTTAAGTCTTTAGTTTTTCTATACATGCCTTTTAAGTAAGATCCCATGTAACATTAGAATCTTACTTTACTAGAAGTTTGATGATTTTAATTCCACTAAGAATACTCAGAGATATATGATACTAACTTATTTCAATAATGAATTCACTAAATTGGATATTCTTAGGGAGCTTCGTATTATAAAATTTATTTTTGTTAACTCTATAGAAAACAAAATTAATGTCTTGCATTCTTATTTAATATTCTCAAAATGCCTATTTTTTTTGTAGAAATGTTTTTGAGTTTATTTATACATTGTAAAATAAATGGGTAATTTTATTGAGAAAAACTCTCCCACATATAAAGCTATGCCTTAGAATGATGCAATTAGTTGAAGATGAATAGAACTTTAGAAATCTCTACTCTTAGTTAAACACCCAACCATAATTTATCAATTTGGATAAGACAACAAATTTATTCTATTAATTTAATTACTTTTATTTTGCCTTGGCTAAGAATATTATTTAATTTTTTTAAAAAATTAAAGTTAAGGCATTGTGGTAGTTTAGTAATTAGGAATTAGATTGTTCATAACCTTTTTAAGAGGTACTTTAAAAATCATTTCAATACTTTTATATATTATGGAGATTTAGTAAAAGATATACTTTTATTAGTGAGCTTCATAATAAATTTGTGTTTTCTCCTTTTGCAATATTTATTTGTCTTTTATTTTTTTATTCATCTTTTCTCTCTTATCTTTTTGTTGATTACATCTCATTTAGATGTTTTATTATCCCATGTATGCAATTGCAACCCCTCATTGATTAATTGACTTAGTTAAGTTAAACACTATGACTTATGTGTGACTTATGTAATTATTCATTATTAAATAAATAAATTGTTTAACTGTTTTATTTAATCCATTTGTTAATGCCTATTTATTTATTTTCCTCCTTTTTCCAAAATATTGTTAAATATAAAATTATTATTACATTCAATCCCTTGAAATTAATCTGTATCATTATATCAGTGATGGACTCATGTGTAATTGGTGACTGTGGGCCCAATTTTTTTATCCTTAGAACATATAAATTATGTATGAATATTTCAAATTAAGTAAAAGGTTCCCCACCTAAATTAAGTTAAATTATTGCATAAGATAATTATTAGAGACATTCTTATATGTGTAAATATTTTTTTTATTTTTATAATATAAGGTTGGCCTACTCCAAAAAAAAAAACTTGTATATGTTGTTGGGTTACATCCTATGTAACTCTAATTTTCTAAACTATTTAAATAACATATGAGAATTCACATACACTTTATATTTTTATTTAAATGTTATATAGCCATTAAAGTTTTTTCTAATAAAATACTCATTAGTAAGTTTTTAATATAAGGGTTAATAGTTTTGCATTTAACTGAAAAATATTAATATATCTATTAAGATCTCATCCTTGAAAGGTATAATATTTGTAAGGTAAAATGTCAGTGTTTTTACTATAATTTCACAAATAGGAAAATACTGTTTCCAATTACTATGATTAAGCCAAGATCACCTACATACATAGTTTTAAATAAATAATTGTTAGTTTTAAATATTATTGCATGAGATTTTGTTCCCTCACTGTGTATGACATCTTATTTCAGAAGAAAATGCTATGTAAATTATATTTTGCACCACTATTAAATCATTAGACAATTTTACTAATAGCATACGTTAATATTTAAAATTATAGTTGATGTAAAAAAGATGCATTATCTATTGCACAATTTACAAAAATGGCCCGTAAATGAATAACAAAATTTACAAATTATTTTAAAGCAAAATTATTTTTAGAATAATATACTAATAAAATATTTTATGTTATATATATATATGTTATAAAGTAGATTCCTTATTGATTTTTATAAACTATTTAGAATTGAATGTAAGGCATTGAATTTTTTAATATACATTGCACATATTCATATTTAATCTTAATTGCACTTAACTGACATATATATACACAAACACATGAATATTAAGATATAAAAACAAGAAATTTTTTTCCAATAAAATGGTAAAAACATTTCAAAGAATAAAATAATTTAGTATTCTTGTAGTAAAAGATTTATAAATTAATTTAATATTAAATATTTATAAATTAATTAAAATTGCACGAAGCGGACGTTCCCGTGTAGTTGGAGTAATAAGCCCAGATATGCAAGAGTCAAGAACTGCATCTTAATGTTTCTGGCGTATCCATGAACTATTGATCTTAGTCTTCTATATTAAAAGGAGGATAAATGTGATGTTGATTATGTTGGAATGCAGAAAAAGAACTTCATTTGTCAAGTACCTGATGCAGATGACCTAACTAGATTAGTTGGCCTCAACGGATTAAGGTGAGTAATGTTCTCTTTAACATAGTACGAGTTGGGCTGTCAATACTGTTTTCCAAACATATGCAAGAGCCAAGGAATCTGCATCTTGATGTATCTAGCGTATCCTCCAATAAACGAAAGGAACTATTGATCTTGAGAAAGGAACCATTGATCTTGGTCTTCTATATTAAAAGGAGGATAAATGTGATGTTGATTATGTTAGAAATATTAATACATGTTTGCATTTGTTTGTCAAGAACTAAAACTGAGCATAGATGAATATTTGCTCGGAGCTGCGTAAGAAACTTTTACATTTATCTAGTTTATCAACCTTAATGGAGGAGTCGGCAACCAGACATGCCAAGATGTTTTCCATAGTTTTTTTAAATTTCTACTTTTTATATTTTTCTACTTGTTTGTTTTTTTACTTTTCTATTTCCTACTTTTGTATATTTTCTGTTATTTATCATTACATTAATAAAAGAATATAACGACTAAAACATAATTAATTTTTCCTTCACATGTTGATTTTAGGAATGTATGTATGAACTCCTATTTATTGAAACAGTACGAAGTCAAATTTCGTTTGTGGAATTTTAAATTTACCATTGTGATTCATGATAACAATGAACCAACTATATAAAGAATCATAATTTATATATGCACGGTTGTGATCATGAGTGACATCTGAAAATTTTAAGTCAAATGATTAAAATAAATCTGCAGATAGACCACATTGCAGTGGCTGGCCGGGAGAAAAGAGGCCACAATTTTGAATGGTGCTAGGGCAAAGAGAGAAATTGTCCAAATCTTTCAACATGCAAATATTCTTAATGCCACTCCTCTGACACTTAGCCATTGTTTGGTTAAATAATAATTATTCAAGGCATAAATATAGTTATTCTAGTGGATTAATGGTTTCTTAAAAGTTGAGCCAAGAATAACATTGTTCCAACCTTTTGGTGAAATAATTTATCTGTAAAAAAAGCATTGTTTAGTAGGTTAATTTTTTTGAAAATGGCAAATGTACCCTTTTGCTTTTTAGGTGAATATCTGTGATGTCGAGCAGAATAAAAAAGAATAGAAATTTATTCTGGTGTTTATCCATGAAACAAATAGTAGCTTAATGTCACTAACATTTAATGTCACTTCATATTTTTCATTTTATCCTCATTTTACTTTAATATATTTTTCTCGCCTCTTTATCCATGTAACGGCCCTTTTTTATTAATGAATATTCTATTGTCTTTCTCTTCATCTACTCTCTCTCTTTCATATTAGTTCTTTTATTTTTATATAAAAATATAATACTTATTGTAATATAAGATAGAGACATACATATAAATTAATTAATATGAAAAACTATAATTGCATCAAATATGTAAAGTATTAGAAAAATGAAATAAAATGGTCATAAAATAAATGAAGGTTCTCGTGCACAGTGGCATGCATTTTGACAACACATAGAAACCTAATGATTCCAGTTAATGAATAGGGGGTTGACGCACCACAAATTTTGAGTACTTCTTGGCATGCATTAAAGATCACGTAGCAAGAAGATTCCCATAAATCGCACCTAGGATATATCTCGCTCTCGCATCCTCATCAGCTCCAATGAAAGAGCTATTGGAGTTTGGTTTGACCGAAGAAGATGGCGAGGGCTGCCATCCAAATTAAATTTTCCAGAGGCGAGAGCCTCAGACATATGTATACAGGGATATTCATCTCATAATATTATTATGCCACATCAGTGACTAAGTCAGAAAATATTAGGAGTGGGTGCACAATATTATAGTATAATATATATATTTGAATAATAAAAAAATCTTTGATATGATAAAATAAATATTTTTTATATAACAATTGAAAATATTTGATTTTTTTAGAGAATATATATTTAAATTCACGTATAAAAAGGATTGAAATTTTAAAATATAAGTTCAATTGGTATTATTATAATCATGTCATTTTTTGCATTTATTTCCACTTCATTGTGAAACTACGATGTATTTTTTCTCATAAAATTTTACAATTTTTATTAGATAAAATAAAAGATAATTTATTGAAGAAATATATAAAGAAATTATATTTGAGTTAATATATTGAAATTAACACATAAAATATTGAAATTAAATAATGCATAAAATAAATTATGCTATAGAAAACAATATGAAAATGCATAAAATTGAGTAGTAAAGATGATAAAATTATTACTAACTATTACCTATATGAAATTTCAGTGGATGCACTTGCACCATGGACACCCATGTGGTTCACCCCCTGTGCCACATGACATTTTCTCATATTTTTAAGAAAAAGTTTATATAGATAATTCCTTTTTAATTAAACAAAATTCTTTCTTGTATGAAAAAATAGATCGAGATGTATCCACTCCATGCCCGAAAATATATTCAAGAAGTCTCGTTACAAAATAAAGCACGCACCGAGAGCATGGCATGGTAAGATGTTAAAGTTTATGCTTAAATCATTTGCAAAATCGAGCTTATTAATCAAAAGTGAAGAAGGTAAATTGATCACCCCAATATATGTTGTTTTGATTGTAGCTGGTGATGATCAAGAAGAGACACAAAACATAAGGGTCAACTTAGTATTGTGCTTTCAAATGCAAAACTTGCGTAAGCACTTTCTTAGACTTGATCAAGTGGATAAAAAACAAGATGACCTTTTCTTATGTCACCAAAAGTATGCACTATACTCCAATGGCATAATATATTCGATTGAAAACCGGTCTCTACACCAATAGAATCAAATACAAAATTAGTTACTAAGGGAGGGAAAATTCTAGACGATGTGACTCTCTTACTATGAAACGACTAGATATATCATACGTAGTTGGAGGAGTACGTAAGCTGATATATGCAAGAGCCAAGGGACCGGTAATCGAATTCGATAAGTTGGATCAGATTTTTATTAAAATAATATTCTTGTATTACTTCAAAAAAATATATGTTATAAATAACATTATTAAAGGTAAAAAATTAAATAAAAGTATATTAATCATCATTTTAAAATCATGAAATATTAATAAATTATTTTTTACATTTTTTAAATATATTATCATTTTCTTATTTAACGTTTTACCTATAATATATTTCTATTTTTGTATGCTGAATATGTATTATTTAAAATTTTGTTATTCAAGTTCAATTTTCTCTTTTGTTTAAATTTATATCTCTTACTACTTATCTCTATTTTACTATTTTTTAGATTGAACCGATTTTCTGGTTCAACCCAATTTTAATTAGGTTTACTCAGTTCAATCTAATTTTTTTTCTCAAATCAAATTTTATTCCGAACCCGATTGGACCAATTCACAATTGAACTAATCCACCCCATCGGTGGTTCGATTTAGAAACACTGCTTCCGAATGCATGGCACCTACATATTTTCTTTATGTATACCAAATAAACAATTGACAATACTAATTATCTATGTTAGGAATATAATTACATATGCATGCAGCTTTAAGCAACGATTGGTGTTGCTACCCAACGACGGAAGAACGAAAAAAAAAAGCCATTGGAAGTGGAATAGGCATACTTTGTTTTGCATTACATATTCATATAATTAAGCAAATGACAATGGTTGACGCCATTTCTTGTGAACATTTTGCTCCCACAGACCCATAATATGTTTTGTCACTATTCAAGCCTTCATCCAAAACAGAAGTCCTACAACAGAATAACATTAAGAAGTCGATCACTATAAAGGAATCCCAATTTACCGGTCCATTAGGTTGAATGGAAAATGAAAATAAAACTTGAGTCCAAGTGAATTACTATCAATTGAAGTCATCCTAAATCCAATGTTCGTGTATGAGAGATAAAAGATATTTTATTAGTTGTTATTATTATTTTTATTCTTTGTTATTACTTAGATTATGTCAGTTAGCATTCTTATTATTTTATTTTTTGAGATTCTAAATTAGTTTAGATTAAATTGAAAAATGTTTATAAATAGATATGAACACTTTAATGATTCAATCATTATCCAATTACTTTAATAAACTTATATGATTTTCTTTCTCGAATTTCGAATTTATTAAACTATTAATGATAGAACTATAACTCCTCCCGGCTGTACCAAAGTGGCACAGAACTGTTAGTTTTCTTTATATATTAAAAGCCGAAATTTCTCTTGCACACACTGTAGATAACGAACGTAGTCAACAAACAGAGAACTAGATTTTCTTGTGAGGACAAAGTGATCATCCAAAATTTAACTGCTCGTGATGTGAATCTCGTAAAACAAAAGATGACTAGGAACATGTTGCCATCATTGGAATTTTGAAGAGCGACATAATTGAGCAGTACTACTCCATGTCCATTTGAAGAGACATTCAATTCAGCACTACTCCGTGTCCTTTTTCCTAGTAAGATGAATTAAGAAGTAATGACGATAAAGCTGGAATACTTTTCAGCAGAGAAAAATAACACCGGAGACCATTTATAAAGTATTATTATGTGGAATAATAGGTGCATTGGAGTCACTTGCTGTTCATTTATGCTGGAAATAAAAATAATAAACGCAGCATCACCAGACAAAGATTACTTCACCCCCAGTAGCTGTAGCTTCGTTCATCCACCACCAGAAGCCTCCAATTGCAAAGCAATGAGCAGGCCGCACGCCCTCGCCTTGCCCTTTCCTGCGCAGGTCCATTTCATCCCCTTACTGGCGCTCTCTTACTGTCTCGTCGAGCATGGCTTCAAGGTCACCATCGTCAACACCGAGTTCAACCACCGCCGGATCATGTCGGCGCTGGCCGCCAAGGACGGGCGGGAGTTCAGCGGGATCGACATGGCCTGGATCCCCGACGGCTTGGCCCCCGGCGAGGACCGGAACAATCTCGGAAAGCTCACGGATGGTTTCCTGCGGGTCATGCCCGGGCATCTGGAGGAAGTGATACGGGAGAGGAACGAGAGGGGAGACAAGGTGACATGGATCGTTGCCGACGAGAACATGAGCTGGGCGTTCTCCGTGGCCGAGAGGATGGGACTCCGGCGCACCGCCTTCTGGTCGTCGGCCGCAGTGTGCCTAGCGTACATGTTCAGGATTCCCCGGCTAATCCAGGATGGGATTCTTCATCCCAGTGGTATGTAGGTAGATAAGGTCTAGTTCAATTACAAATCTTAGCGTTGCATGCACAACATCTGGTTACTACACAAAATCTAAAAATTGAAACTATCCGCTATTCATACAAACATATCTAAAATTTGAAATTCTATATCGCCTAATAGTTTCAGATTAATTTATAAAAAAATTAATTTGACACTAAGATATAAAAGATTAATTTTAAGTTTAATTTTAATTTTAATTTTAAATGCATAAATCTAATGGTAATAAAAGATTGGCCCCTCTCAAATGGAGTAATATATGGCTACATGAAATAATAATAATTTTATTTAAAAAATAATAATAATTTTAATTTATAGTATTTATAATTGAGATTACATAAGCTAATGTTTAGTAAATAAGATATACCTCATTTTTATTTCATTTTTCTATTTTTATAAAATATAGTTGGGGTTCTCAATAAAAGTTTTTGGTTTGGAATCGTGAACAGATGCAATTCCTTGACCTTGTCCTAGAGATCCTCCAAACAAATACTTTTAGAGGCGTTTGGTTATAGAATAAAATTGAAAAGAATAAACTAGTGTAATATCGTATTCTCGTAAAAGTAAATATATTCTTATTTTAATATATCATTTGGTTAGAAGAGAATAAACTAAAAAGATAATTTATATTTAAAATATTTTATTGTACAAAATTAGCGTTCAATATTATAATAACACGAATATTTATATAATAATATATGATTGGATTTTTAAAAAATAAAACATGTTTGAAAAAAAATGGAAAATTTGAGAATAATCATATTCTTCTATTTTAAAATAATAAGTATATTCCTCTGACGAAGTAAAAAATGACGATTTTCTTTTTTTCAAAATGGTTTCACGCTTTAAAAAATACACCTAGTCGTAAGAATATTAATTTCTAATTCAATGATGAGAATAATTATAAAAAACTATTCCTAGACAAAAAGAGACCCGTGAGTATATGGTAGAAGGACAAAAAAAACTATTTCCTTGTCATGTAAAAACTAGTAGTATAAGAAACTAGTAACAACTCATGGAGGACCATTTAAATAAAATATAATCAAATTTGCTGGGCTTATATGGATAAGAAATAATTATTCTCCAGAAAACAAGTACACCCAGTTATAAGTTAGGTGGACATTACTAATCTAGAATATGATGTCTAGAGTTTCAAATTGATAGCATCTGATTTTTTTAAAAAAAAATGTCGAAATACACATTGGACTATGTTATTAAAGAAAGAGATATATCCATGTACGTATCAGATTTATCAAATGCATCGCATTTGTGATTCATCGTTCGTGACCGATGTTTTATATATTCAGATTGTATACTTACCAAATTTTAACTTGAGCTTGTGATTTACATGCAACTATATATATATATATAATATCTATATTTCCCTTAAATAATAAGAAAAGATGCTATGTTGTGATTTTTATTTATATTAATACGTCTTTAACTCAATCCAGAAGTTGATCTTTTCTTTTTTATTTCAAGATTTAACAAAAATCAAGTGTTGTGAAATTCGGTCCGATTTCGATCAGTTAGACTGATCGGACCAGTGCTCGAAAATTAAAATAGTTCATGAATTGATTGAAATTCGACAAAAAATTTGACCCGCTTTGATTCGAATAAAATTCAAATTCAATCGATCAAGAAGACGGATTTCACCGACCCGACGAGATCAAATTCTAAGCATGAAAGAAATAAATTGAAATATATAAAAATTATTAAAATATTTAGACATTATATATATATATATTTGAAATTTATACTTCAACGTCCTCTTGTCATATATATATATATATATATATATATATATATATATTATAACTAACTCATTAGTTTTTTTATTTAGCAAATATTTGATTGATAAATTAATATATATTTATTTTATTATATCATTTGATTACATTATATTTTATATTGTTGTTAAATAAAGACTACATATTAGTAATATTATAATAATATCTTTAACTTATTTTTATTTTTTTATTAATTTACATTATTTGATTCAATCATTCAATTTGACCCATTCCAACTGATCCAATATGACTCGGTGTTCAATTCCGGTCGATGGTCGAGCCAAGTTTTATAACATTGTAAAAGAACATTGATCTTTTGTTTATGTGAATAAACCTTGGTCTTTTAGTAATCAATATCTCAAAAATTGGAACGAAACTGAATCCATGTCATTATTGGATTACAGTCGGTTTCAATCGGATTAAACGTGTTTTTATATAAAAAATATTTTGAAAATACCTTATGAATAACACATATATGAAAGAATAGATTTACTTAATAAGAATATATCATCAATCTCTGAATCTTTATTGATTATAGTAACTGTATATTTATTTTTAAGCTAAAATCATGCTTGATTCTTCCTCAATCTCCTCTTATTATTAAACTTAATAATTATTTTCCTCTTCTGTTTCCCTTATTTTTGTCTATGATATTTTCTTCCTCTTCAATTCCTCTTTCATTGTTTTCCTTATAGTTTTCAAATTCTCTTTTTGTATAATTTTCATTTTCACACCTAATATAATCAATTCTCCTCTTTTTTCATTCTTTACTAAAAAATTTTTAAAAAAATAAAATATTCCTAGTTCAAGACAGTTTAGTTCGTTTTGTTTTCATATCAGTCTTTATAAACAATAATTTTATATATCAATTTAGACCGGGCCAACGGCCTGGTCGAACCAGTCTATCAGGTTCCAAGACGTTGTAAAAATAGCTTTTTTATTTTTGTTGATGTCTAAATTATCGCGCAGGATGGCCAACAGAAAACGAGCGGACGTTGGAATTTTTCCCCGGCGCACCGCCACTGAAGGCGGACCTCTTATCTTGGAACAACGCCGGCGACCCCGAAGGTCAGAGCACCATCTTCCGCCTCGTGTCCGGCAACATCCGTGCGGTCGAGTTCGCTGAGTTCGTCATCACCAACTCATCCTACGCGGTCGAGCCGACGACCTTTGATCACTTCCACAACATGGTGTCCGTCGGGCCGCTGCTGACGACTGTGAGACCCGAGAAGCCGGTGGGCCACTTCTGGAGCGAGGACGTAGCGTGCTTGAGGTGGCTGGACGGGCAGGAAGAGGGCACGGTCGTCTACGTCGCCTTCGGAAGCTTCACGGTGTTCGGGCAGCAGCAGTTCCAGGAGCTCGCGCAGGGGCTGGAGCTCTGCGGCAGGCCGTTCCTGTGGGTCGTGCGACCGGACTTGACGCAGGACGGCAAGAACGCGTGGCTCGACGGCTTCTGCAGTAGAGTCGCAGGCAGGGGGATGGTGGTGGAATGGTGCCCTCAGCAGCAGGTGCTCGCGCACCCTTCCCTCGCCTGCTTCGTGTCGCACTGCGGATGGAACTCGACCATTGAAGGACTTTGGAGCGGGCTCCGGTTCCTGTGCTGGCCTTACTTCGCCGACCAGTTCATCAACCACAGCTACATAGACAACGTCTGGAAAGTAGGCCTGAGCTTGGAAGCCGGCAAGGGAGGGATCGTCACGAAGGAAGAGTTTAAGGACAAGTTGGAGGTGCTGCTCGGCGACGAAGGCATAAAAGCGAGGGCCGGCGCGATGAAGGAAGCTGTTCGCCGGAGCTTGGCGAAAGGCGTCTCTTCGTACCTAAACCTCCAGAAGATTGTTAGAATCATGAAAGAATGAAGCTTGCTAAAAATCTTATGGGAGTATCAGCCAATAGTGCACTATACAATAAGTTCATAATAAAATTTCGTCCTTATAATAGGTCGAAAGATCTACTTCGAGAGTGTTGCAAGTTAGAGATCGATATCAAATATGATCTGTATACTCCTTTTAGCGAAATCTAATCTCATTATAGTCATGTTGTCTCAGGAGTAATAGAACAATATAGTTGTATTAATATATGTTTGGCGTCGTCCTTATTGCAGGCGTTGTTGTATAGACTCGATCTACAAGGGCATAGTCATGGAAGAACACAGTTAGATCCAATGTCACATTGAATTAGTTAGGGCACAAATACTAGAGAGAAAGAATAAGAAGAATTGTGATTATCACATAGGACCTCACCTATATATATTAATATTCATCATGACATTACCTAAAAGTAAAAGAAAATTGAAACTAGAGAATTCAGTCAATAATAATTAATTGACACAGATCAGATAAGAAAAAAAAACAAGGAAACGACTTAGGAAAAGAATGCATCAGTTTAGTTACATCTCCATCAAATAAACAAATGGCTAAGAAAATGCCCACGATTCCAATGTCTGTAATGTCAAATCGATAGGCATGTCCTCGTACGAAAAAGTATGTGGTGGCGGCGGTGTAGTGTGAATAAATTACGAAGGAAAAAAAGAGTTTAATCCATATGCTCCCAACTCAAATTCGGAGCGTCGTGCTCCTTAAATCCCGCCCGTCTATTTCTTCAACAAAGGATGAAATTGCGTCCGATTTTTTCCATTTTTTTTCTAATAACCGTACGCACGACATCTTGAACCTAACATTTTTCCTTCGGTTTCTTCTCTCTCCTCTTTGTTTGCACGCTCTCTCGCCATGATCTCCCGCAATGACGCACGATCCAGTCCGATCCCTCGTCGAGATCCGCAGTCCGATCTCTCGCCAAGATCGTCCGTCGCCGCCACCCTTGACCGATGGGAAAGAGTGCTTGGTTTTTGTGGATGCCGAGGGGAGGTCATCGTGAATCGACGGGGCGTGGACGTACGTCGGATCGTCCGATGCGTGCCTCTGCTCTGCTCGTCGATGGTTCGTCCATCGGTGGAAACATGGAAGGGGAGAGGAGGAGACGACAGGCGGCGGTCGGCTGGGTATCCAAAGGGTGTGAAGGCGCTCCCTCTCGCCCCATTTATAGCCCCGGCCGACCCTTGGCCGGCCGGATGAGAAACGACCGCGATCATGAGAGATGAGAGGAATTTTCTCCCCTATCGATCGTTTCCTTCCGTTCACCTTCTTTTTTTTTTAAATCTGAATTAAATTCTGCTTTAATTTTTTTCATTAATTACAATTGATTGTAAAAATTTGAACGTTTCCTTAAAAATTGCATACGTTACACTAAACTTATATGGGTGTTATATTGTTATCTCGGCAAGGTTCCACGTAAGTCAGCCGCGAGATGAAAGATAGGAATCCAAACATTCACCGGGACAATATATGAATCCGCCTTTTGCATTTTTTTGGCTTCATCGGTTCACTACAAGAAAATTACCATTTTTCGATGGGCAATTTCCGACGATTTGAAATCCGTCATAATTTGCAATGGTTCAATTTCCAACGGATTTTCCGACGGTTACAACCGTCGGAAATGGAAATAATATGTTATGTAATTTGTTATATTATTATTTTATTTTTTGACGGTTAAGAACGTCGATATTTCTGACGGATACCCATCGGTCGCAATTTGCGATGGATTTTCCGACGGTTACGACCGTCGGAAATAAAAAAATAAATTATGTAATTTATTATATTATTGTTAAATTTTTCGACAATTAGGAACGTCGATATTTTCGACGGATATCCATCCGTCACAAAATCCACTGTAATTTTCGAAGGTCGTTACCGTCGGTAAATATATAATAATATCGTATGAAGAATATTTTATTAATATAACTAATGATGGTCCAAACCATCGCAATTACCGACAGTTTTGACCGTCGATAATAATTATCGATGGTTTCGACCGTCGGTAATAATTATCGACGGTTCAAATCGTCGGTAAAATAAAAAATAAATATTATATATAACTAAATATTTTTTCGACGGTCGCAACCGTCGGTAACTTTAAAAATAATTAATATTTACATTTTCGACGGCCGGAGCCGTCGGTAATTAAAATTTTGTTATCCCGCTTTTTTTTCCCGCTTTCTCTCATCTTTTCCCCTTATATATATATATATATACCTCTATTATAATTCTTCCTCTCCTCTCTCTCCTCCCTTCTCTCTCTCCCTCTCTACCTCTCCCACTTCCGGCTGACGAGCCTCTATCGGACGTCAAGCGTCGACCGCCGGCGATCCTCTCCCGCCGACGTCTCTCTCTTCGCCGGCGTCTCTCTCTATCTTTCTCTCTCTTTCTCTCCGGTTGCGGGCGGCCGGATCAACCTCCTGGCAGTCGGATCGATCGCCTGGCGGCCAGATTCGGGCATTGGCGGCCGGATTCGACCGTTGGCGTCGGATCCAGCCACCTGACGGCCGGATCGGTCCGCTGGCGGCCGCCTGCGTCCGGATCCGGCCCCCACTGCCCGGATCGGCCGTGGGCGTTCGGATCCGGCCGTTCGACCACCAACGGCCCGATCCGGCCGCTAATTTTTTTTATTTTTAAAAAATTCTTTGCGATGGTTCCAACTGCCGAAAGATGCGACGATCGTCGAAAGTTTCGACAATTGCGACTGTCGAAAATTTTCGACGATTGGAACTGTCAGACTTTTCCGGTGATTATAACTGTCGGAAAGCTTCGACAGCTGGAACCGCCGGAATGTTCTGACGGTCCAAACCGTCACAATTACCGACGGTTTTTTTTAAACCGTCGCAAATCGATTTGCGACGAACGTTTTTCCGACGGATTAATTCCATCTGAAAAACCGTCGATAATTGTGTTACCGACGGTTTTGACCGTTGGTAATCAACGTTTTTTCTTGTAGTGGTTACAATGAAAGCCCAACATTATTAAGCCATCAAATCTTATCTCTGCATTCAAACCAATCAGTAACCGTGAGCCATAGAATTAATTATACTATAAACTATAATAAATTCACGATAATTGTGGGACGTTATAGTCAGAAATATCTTCCGTCTCAGTTTTTAAAACTTTATTTTTTATCTGCACCGATTTAATATTTTATTTTATTTTATGCTATCATTTTACTATTATCCTTTAATAATAATATTGTTGTCTAAATTGTCCTACCGCGCAGGATGGCCGAGGGGAAAAGTAAAGACGTCGCTGTTGTTCTTCCTTATGCATCATATATATCTCGTGCAGGGGCCGGAGATATGATGCTTTGGTAATGAAAAAACAATTAAAATTTGCATACAAATAGACACGAAAAAAAAGAAGACTATTTTCTACCAAAAAAAAGACTATTTAAAAAAAGGATCGGTGAGTTTGAGACATAAGATACGAATATGATGCTTTGGCAACAAAAAATAAAAAAATAAAAAACAACCGTTCCAAATAAAAATCATATTTCCATGGCAAGATTGGCATGAAGTTGGAATCCAAATTTAGTTTCAAATCGGATTCACAACAGGACCATATATATATTGGCGACCAAATTAATAAACCATCAACCATCTTATATATAAAACCAAACCAATTCGGAGCCTCCAACTTGAGTTACAATTTTGGTGCTAACGAACTTGTCAATGACCTAACGAATCAATTATAATATGATGGTCTTATACTAGACTCTATATTAACGTTAAAATTTAAAAAAAAAACGGTTTTTAAAACGTTATATATATATATATATATATATATTATCCTGAACCGTCAATTTAATAGTTTCTTTGCAATCTTACAGTGATGTCTAATTATGCTTTTCTTGTGTACAATAGCAAGAAAATCCCCTAAAGATAACGTGTGCAAACTGTAGATTTCTAGTATTCTTTCATATGAACGTAAGTAAATCATTGCTGAAGTATGTAACGAAGAGACTCAAAGCTTGCAGACCTTTAACTTGGAGAGAGCGACTTCAAATTGCACTGGGATATTGCGCCCAAGGTTTGGCTGCGACATATAGTTGCCTTCTGTTTCTGTGCACATATGCATTCATCTCATTTGGACGATATGTAGGACGATATGTGCACAAGGGTTTGCAATCATTCTTGTAATAACCTCACTTTTTCAAAAAAAAAAAAAAAGGAGTGGGATGTGAGAATTGGTCTCTCCCCCACTCCCCATGACTCTCTCTCCCCCACTCCCCCATGACTCTCTCTCCCCTCTCCCCCAATTCTCTCCTCCACTCCCCCATGACTTCTTCTCCAAGAGAGGGGGCGGCCAGCCTATAAAAGGGAGTGAAGGACTCCCCCACAGCACCACAACTCCACTCTCCCCCTCTGCTCTCCCTCTCCATTGCTTTCTCCGGCGACTGACGATCGAGTGACGAGCAGAGTGCAGACGAATCGGCGGACGTAGAGCACACGAGCGAACGTAGGATGACCAAAAGAGGTACCGTAGACGTATAAAATCCCTTGATGAAGAAATGTAGATCATTTATCATGCGTTACAAATCTATTAGGACGTAGAGAATTATAGAAATATCTTTCGATCCAAAATTTGCTTTATCATTATTTTCAATTTAGAATGAGAAGATTATCGAATTCAGGACGGGACGACTTCGAGACGTTGGATGGTAATTGAAGTACGTCAAATCCATGTCTCGTTAATTATTTTGGAGGAACTGTCGGTTAAACATAGTAGTTTGAACATTATGCGATTGTTATTAATCTGTCCTCTTTCAATCCATATTTATATACATTGCGTAGAATTTTAGGTACGTCCATGGTTAGCATTAATACTTACTCATTTATAATTGTGCCTCACAGAATTATTCATATAAGCCATGCACAATTATTAACCACTCATATTTATTCTTTTATCTTATGTAAGTACGCACGGTATCATTTATATCTAGAAAGATGACATGATTAAGTGTGTTAATAATAATAATTACATAGGGAGGGGTAGGTTGCTCTCGGAATATATATACCATGATGTATATATAATAATAATTATTATTATTATTTAGTGGGAAGGTTGCTTATACCATGATGTATATATAATAATAATAATTATTATTTAGTGGGCAGGTTGCTCTCGGAATATATATATATATATATATATATATATATAAATTTATATATATGAGAGTAATAATAATGATAGATATTTAAAGGGGGCATGTTGCTCTCGAAATTTATATATCACAATGAGTATATAATAATAAGTGCACAGGTTACTCTCGGAATGTATACATATATACATGATAAGAGTAATAATAATAATTATCTAATAGGCATGTACTCTCGGAATATATATATATATATATATATATATTTATATACATATATGTATGAATTATAATAATACTTACTCAAGAAGGGCCAAAGTACATGTGAAATAACTAAAATGCCCTCGAGGGGCCAAAGCAATTGTGAAATGACCTAATTGTCCTTGAAGGGCCAGAGCATGTGTAAAATGACTAAAGTGCCCTTGAAAGGCCAGAGAAAAGGAAATTAATGCTGAACCTTCGACTAGTCATTATTGGCTATTTCCATTATGATTAAACAAGTGACGGACCTTCGTCCGCAGGAAGGGGATCGGACTTCACCCACTTCTCTGAATCATTATTTAAAACTCCATATTGGTAAAGAAGATAAGCAAAGCAAAGATCAATGAATTGGATAGCTATGTGTTATTCAAGGTAAAAGTCAAGGTCAAGGCATTGGAGGGGCAGGTAGCTGCACTGAGGAGACAGTACCTACTGAGTTTAAATACCACTGCTCTTGGACCACAGGCCATCTCCCACCTGTGCTCCGAATAAGAGTGACGCAAAGAAACGCACTCTTCCCCCACGGGGGCATATATGTTAATTTCATTGTTATGCCAGAGGGACAGGTAGCTTAGCTGAGGAGACAGTGAACCTACGGGTCCGTAACGACCACTGTTCCTGAAATGTAGACCTTCTCCCACCTACATTCCGAAAAGGTTGTGCCTGAGTGTACACCTTCCCTGTTATGGGCATCCTGGCAATATTCAAGGCAGAGACACCTCTAGCTTCCCAAGTAATTAAAGTCGAGCTCGCATAGGATAACGAACATCAAGGATCTTCTAGTAATGTAAAATACGTAATCCCACACAAAGTATAACAGAGCATGGTAATGTACAACACAGCATGGTAATGAATAACAGAGCATGGTAAAGAATAACAGAGCATGACAATGGACACAGAGCATAGCATTGTATGAAGCATTGTTAAAGTAAAGCATAAAGCAATTGGGCATTGAAATATGATAATGGACAGCAGAGTATGGTAATGGATCACAGAGTATAATATTGTATAAAGTATTGTTAAAGTAATAAGTAAAGCATTTGATTATTGATTATCATTTCATCATGTATTACTCTATAAGTACTGGGCGTTAGCTCACGGGCATTTCATGCCCCTGCTTTGAGATTTTGCAGGTGAGAACCCTGCTTAGGGAGGAGATGGATAATGCATAGCTTCAGGGTGGCAGCACATGACTTGCAATATTACTACAACTTTCCGCCATTTATATTCTGCATTGAATTATCAAACATTGTAAATATGAAATCCTTGAATTTTCCTTTTAGCCTTGCTTTTGTTGATATTCTCATAACCCTTTTGAACTATTCTTGTTCCCTATTTCTTTTGAATTATCTCATCACTTTTGGCATTTGTCATTTCGTAATGATAATTCTTCCGCATTTTTATATCATTATTATTCTTTATCATTTTTTTTGCCACGTGAGTCATTTGTTGACCAGTCAAAGTCCAAGTCAAAGTCAAAGTAGTCATAGGCAGTGAGTAGCGCTCCCTTGGTCAGTCCGACCGTCACCGTGGCGGAAGGGCGGATTTTGGGGGCGTTACAATTCTTCTCGGTGAAAACTGAAAAGCTTGATGCAAAGATTGCAGGATTTTGGCCTTTCCAAGGATTTTCACAATGATGTCAACTCTCACGTATCCACTGCCATGGTGGGTACCCCATGATATCTTGACCAAGAGTAAGTCACGGATCTGAATTTAACAATCAATAATAATGTGCCGTTACAGCTACATAAAATCAACGAATGATTCAAAATGTTGATAACATTCCAATGGTTACTACTTCAGGTATTATAACAGCTATCTAATAAGTGAGAAGAGTGATATTCATAGCTTTGGAGTGGTCCTTTCCATATTTGTATGTCACATGCAACAATTGTGACATTTGTAACTTGTAACTTTCCTCTGAATAACTAGTTCCAAGAATGTCGAATCTGATTCAGAGATAAGGTGGTCCAGCCTCCATGTAATTTGGAGTTCAGGTCCCCACGCGTCTAGGTCAAGTATCGATCTTGCTCTTGTTTAAAAGATCACGCAACAAAGAAGATTAAGAAAAGTCGTCCGAGGAGCTTCTTCTTCGCATTAAAGATCTATGTAAAGTAATAAAGGTTTTTAGTTCGAAATTTGTCATACAATGTTGTCATTGGGAGCCTCACCTATCAAGTATGTCATCCGAGATGATACAGATTAATCGAATTATAGAGGATTTGAATATTTATCTAATCACTTTGAATACTACAGTGACAATGGAAAAAAAATCAATATATTTAATTAAGCAGGAACCAAAAGTATCGATCACTTAAAATCAAGGATAAATATCGTTGATGCCAATAGTGCATGCCGGCCGCTCATGTTTTCCGGTAACAATTGCCTTACTGCAGATGATCTTTTGAATGTGATCACATGCAACACTTGCAACTTTCCATGGGCATTGAGCTTAGCTTTCTTCTGAATAATTAGTACTAAGCATGTTAAATCTGGTTCGGTGATAACGTGGTCCAGTTTGATCAGCCTGCATGTTTGGAGTCCAAGCCCCCACGTGTGTCTACCTCAAGCATCGATCTTGCACTCGTCTAAGAGATCATGCAACAAGAAGATTCTCATGAGTCGACGGATATATCCATCACAAAATCACAATATATCCGTCGAAAAATCGTAATATTCTTGTAGTGTGATCAATTGATCTCCCATCCCCATCCATCGGCTTCCATGAAAGAGCCGTCCGAACTAAAGTGACTTTAAACCAAGACAAAGGATGAGAGCCTCAGACTTTAACTGAAACCTGCCAAAAATCAAATCTCCTAATCCATATGAACGGTCCCTGCGTCCAGCTAAAGTCAATATATTCCACCTCAACGTCCAGATGCCCTAGAGACAAAAAGAAAATAAAGACATAAGTTTTTTTTCTTTATTAAGAGGCCTTTATCCAAGTGAGATCCTTTCTTTGTCAAGTCCCCCGCCATTGGCCAAGAGCTCGCATAATCAAAAGTAATTTTTTTTAGTTGCTGCTGCATAATAAACATTAAAGAAAGAGAGAGAGAGAGTAATTTTAAACGTGAGTACTCTAACTTTAATGATAATCTCAAATTGGTACCTCAATTTAATAAAGTAATAAATTAGTCCGTCAACTATTTAAATGTCTCAAATTTCATCCCTTTAACATATTAATTATTTCTAATACATATTGCATAGCAATTTGAAATCATAAATGATAATTTAATGTTCGCTGCGATAGAATAATAAATAATCCATATTTATATAATATATACTATATTACAATGAGGTTATTATCATGTTATATGACGTTCTCTCATATTTTTAAGATAAAATAAACATAGATAATTCTTTTTTTTTAATTAACAAGAATGCTTTTTTTGTATAAAAAAGTAGATTGAGACATATACATGAAGAAACTTTAAGGCTGCATTCGGGGACTTCCTCTCCAGTTCTCCGTGAATAGTTGAATTGATAAATTAGTTCAGAGTGTGTTTGAAAGGAGTGAAACAAAATGATGAGAAATTGAGTTGATGTAATAGAAAAAAGTAGATGTGATGAATTAATTTTCAGTGTGTATTTGTATTAAAAATAGGTATTATAAATATAAAGCATAATTTTGTTAACAATAAAATATAAAAGTATAAATTAATTTTTTTGAAAAGTTTTTGTTAAAAATATATTATTTTAATATTAAAAACATTTTTACATAAATTATATTTAATGAAATATTAATTTTTATAAAATAATAAATAATATTATATTAATTTTTTATTATAAATATTGTATATTTAATAAATAAATTATTTTATAAGAGAAATATGTGTGAGAGAAAATATGAAAAGAAAGTCACATCAACTAAAAAAATGAGTTCTACTAGGTTTCATAAAAAAAGGTTGAATGAGAGCGTTATTTTGATTTTAGCACATTAAATGCAGCCTAATTCCACCTTGATAACTAGGCCTTTGGTTCTTACTTGGGAAACTAGATTGGAACATGCCCTTATTGCCCAACCAAACGTAGCTTGTATGGAAAGAACGAATATTAATTATAAGTCTTTGATTAATATTAACATTAAAAACGTAGCTTGTTTTTACCAAATTATGATGGGAAAATCCGAGAACAAGAAGAGAAAATCGCAGAGAGACTGCAGAAAAATAGAGGAGACACACAAATTTACCCAGGTTCACCATTGAGATGAGGGCTACGTCCTGCAAAGACGTTCCACTATATTGTTTAGGTTTACAGCCGCCACCCCAAATTACATCAGAAATTAGGCTATTAATAGTCTCTCCAAACCGGGTTTAAAACCCAAACAAACAGAGAAAAAACCTAATCCGAACCACACGGGGCGGCTAAACAAAAGCCCAAAACCCGTCTAGGTTTAAACCAAGCGGGACCGCCGTCGGGGGGCGGGGCCCCCCGAACCCCCCTTTCGTTCGTACGCCAGCAATACTGTTAATTGGGTAATACTCAGATTCCCCTAAGCTCACGTGGGCGAACCCGGTGTGAGAAACAAGAGGTACTGAAGTATTCACCAACTCTAACATTCTCCCACTTGGTGGATACTTCACCCCAATAAGAGCATTGCCAGCAACATTCTTCTTCAATTCGACAGCAGTAGAGCATCACTCAAACTTTACACATGTAACTGCTTTAGTCAGAAAATCAGAACTATTCTCTGTTGTATCAACTTTTTCAAGCTGAACATCTTTCTTTTCCACCTTTTCCCGAATAAAGTGGTATTGGATGTCAATATGCTTTGTGCGTGAGTGAAATGCGAGATTCTTAGCTAACTGAATAGCACCTTGATTATCACATCTCACCTCTATAGCACCTTGCTCAAATCCGAGCTCTAAGCACAACCGTCGTAGCCATATGGCCTCTTTTGCAGCATGAGTAAGAGCCATATATTCTGCTTCTGTAGAAGAAAGTGCTACCACGCTTTGTCTCTTGCTCATCCAACTTAGTGCAGCCCCAAATAATGTAAAAATATATCCGCTAGTGGATCGTCTACTATCAATGTCTCCACCCCAATCAGCATCTACATGGCCCACAATATTAAGCATCTTTCCTTTTCTTGTACCTTCAAAACACAACGAATAATTTGAAGTTCCACGAAGGTACCTGAAAACTCTCTTGATAGCATTCCAATGTTCCCTGCCTGGGTTAGACATATATCGACTCAAGACTCCCACTGCTTGGGCTATATCTGGACGCGTGCACACCATGGCATACATCAAGCTGCCCACTGCACTTGCATATGGTACACGATCCATCTCTTCAGCTTCTTCATTCGTCTTCGGGCATTGCTCTACAAAAAGTTTGGTTCTTAGAGACATAGGAGTACCCACTGGCTTGCAGTCTGCCATGTTAAATTTCTTCAACACTTCTTTTATGTACTTCTCCTGTCCTAGCCACAACTTTCGCTTCTGACGATCTCTTCTAATCTGCATACCCAAAATAAAATTCGTCGGCCCTAAGTCTTTCATTTCAAACTTCTTGGCCAACAAACCCTTCACTGAATTTACCATCTTCATACAGTTTCCAATCAGTAACATGTCATCCACATACAGTGTAAGAATGACAAATTGATCGCCAACTCTCTTCACGTAAACACAATGATCTGAATCTGAACGTACAAACTTGAGTTCGAGCATGTACGTATCAAACTTCTGGTACCACATCTTTGGCGACTGCTTCAATCCATACAAAGACTTCTTCAATTTGCACACCAACTTTTCTTTACCTTGAACTTCAAAGCCTTCTGGTTGCCTCATATATATCTCTTCCTCCAAGTCCCCATGAAGGAATGCCGTCTTCACATCCATCTGCTCTACCTCAAGATTATATGCTGCTGCCAGAGATAGAACAAATCTGATTGAAGTCATTTTCGCCACGGGAGAAAAAATCTCATCATAGTCGACTCCCTCAACCTGAGAATACCCTTTAGCTACCAGCCTCGCCTTGTACTTCTCTACAGACCCATCCGGTTTCAGCTTTCGCTTGAACACCCATTTGCAACCAATTGTCTTTCTATCCTTAGGCAATTTACACAAACTCCATGTTTCATTCTTATCCAGTGACTGCATCTCATCTGCCATAGCATGCTCCCACTGATTTGCATCATCCATAGACCTTGCATCTTTTATAGAACTAGGTTCTTCTCCGATGATGCTCAAAGCATGAAACGAACTCAGAGCACTAAGAGAGTATCTCAAAGGTGCTCTTCTTTCTCGTGTCGATCTCCTGAGAACTGGTATGGTAGTACCAATATCTGGGTCTTCATCTTCAACTTCATTAACCGAGTCCTCTTGATCCGGTTCTATAACAGACTCAACTGAAGTATCTTGTGCATCCACCTCTGAAGTTTCAGAATCAGAATCTTCTTCAAGCACTACCACTTTCTTAGGTTCATCACCTTTTTGAACTTCAACTTGGGAACGTGATTCACGGAAAATAACATCCCTGCTGTAAACAATAGTCCTTGACTTTGGATTCCACAGTTTGTAGCCCTTGATTCCTTCCTTGTATCCGACAAATATGTTCTTTTCAGATTTACTATCAAGCTTACACCGCTTTTCCTTGGGTATATGAACATATGCGTCACATCCGAACACCCGAACATGAGACAAATTTGGCTTCTTCCCAAACATTGCCTCATAAGGTGTCTGATCCTTCACTGATGAGGTCGGTGAGCGGTTCTTCAGGTAGTTTGTTGTGGCTACAGCTTCTGCCCAGAATTCTTGCCCCAATTCAGCCCAACTCAGCATACATCTGGCCTTCTCTATGAGTGACCGATTTAACCTTTCAGCTACTCCATTCTGCTCAGGTGTATATGGAGTTGTCTTCTGCCTAGCAATACCATTGTCCACGCAGAAATGCTCAAACTTATCTGAACAAAATTCACCTCCATTATCTGTACGAAGGACCTTGATCTTGCAGCTCAATTGATTTTCCACCAAAACTTTAAATTCTCGAAACTTATCGAATACATCTGATTTATTCTTGATAAAATAAATCCAACTGTATCTCGAAAAATCATCTATAAAAGAAACATAGTACTTGGACCCTCCAATAGATGGAGTCGGAGTTGGTCCAAAGACATCACTATGAATCAGTTCGAGAATCTTCGTTGCTCTTGAACCTGTGTGTTGAAAACTGACTCGGTTCTATTTTCCATGAAGGCAATGTTCACAGAACCCGAAGCCCACAGAACAATCCGGAACTCCTTCTACCATCTGACTTGATGCTATAGTGGAGAGTCCTTTTTCACTGATATGGCCTAATCTCCGATGCCATAACATAGATTTGCTGTCTTCATCTTCTTTGGCCTCTTCAGAAATAAATCCGCAGCCCACAGATATTGTCTCTCCGAACAACTTGTACAACGTGCCATAGCGAACCCCTCGTGCAATTACAATCGACCCTCTGATCATCTTGCACGAATCCTTATCGCAACTGAATATAACACCCGAGTCAGCCATTGTACCAACAGATAATAAACTCCTGCTCATAAGTGGTATATGCATCACATCTGGTAGAGTCTTCACCGTGCCATCATTCATCCTCAACTTCACCTTGCCACGTCCAACAATCTGAACCGCAGTGTCATCTTCGAGCATGACATCCCCACCATTATACTCCTCGTATTCACAGAACCAGTGTTTATGAGGCGTCATGTGGTACGAAGCACCAGTGTCGATAAGCCAGACATCTTTATCTGACTGTGCCGTACATGCAGAAGCCACATACATATCTCCTGCCTCAGCCTCCTTTTTGTCCGAGGTTGACTCAGCTTCATTCTTATGAACCGGCTTGTTTTTGCAATCTCGCTTTAGATGGCCCCACTCTTGACATTTCCAACATTGCACCTTCTTATCCTTACTCTTCGAACGCCTACGAGATTTGGATCTCCCTCTTTGATTTTGATTCCTTTCTGGTTGCCTTCCTCTGACCGCCAGCGCCTCTTTACCAGAACTTGCTGATCCCTTTCTCCGTATTTCCTCTGATAATAAGGCAGCACATACACTTTCATACGAAAGTTCTTTATCCCCGCCACCAATCACAACAATCAGATTGTCCCATGAATCCGGCAGCGAACAGAGCAATGTTATTGTCTTATCATCATCTTGAAACTTAACACCGATTGATACAAGTTGACTGATCACCGTGTTAAAGTTATAAAGATGAGTAGAAAATGAGTCACCCTCCTGCATCCGAAGATTGTACAATTTCTTTCTCAGAAATAACTTGTTAACCAATGACTTACTTTGATATAGGGATTCCAACTTCCTCCACAGATCTCTGGCAGTAGGTTCGCCCATCACATTCGTAAGAATTGAATCCGCGAGACACAACCGAATCAAACCCTTCGCCTTTCTATCAATCCGATCCCACTCTTCGATCGCCTTTGGATCTGCCTGACTGGAGGAGGCCTCGTCCGCGACCTTCGCCGCCTCCATGCCTGGTCTCTCCTTCTCGATTGCCGTCCAAAGATCTCGATCACAAAGGAGATCTTCCATCTTCATCTTCTAGAGATCAAACCGTGTTCCATCAACTTTTTCTATCTCGATTCGCGATCCTCCTGACATCTCGAATAAACCCTAATTCCTTGAACAACCTGTGCTCTGATATCAATTGATGGGAAAATCCGAGAACAATGAGAGAAGATCGCAGAGAGACTGTAGAAAAATAGAGTAGACACACAAATTTACCCAGGTTCACCCTTGAGATGAGGGCTACGTCCTGCAAAGAGGTTTCACTATATTGTTTAGGTTTACAGCCGCCACCCCAAATTACATCAGAAATTAGGCTATTAATAGCCTCTCCAAACCGGGTTTAAAACCCAAACAAACAGAGAAAAAACCTAATCCGAACCACACGGGCCGGCTAAACAAAAGTCCAAAACCCGTCTAGGTTTAAACCAAGCGGGACCGCCGTCGGGGGGCGGGGCCCCCCGAACCCCCCCTTTCGTTCATACACCAGCAATACTATTAATTGGGTAATACTCAGATTCTCCTAAGCTCACGTGGGCGAACCCGGTGTGAGAAACAAGGGGCCCTGAAGTATTCACCAACTCTAACAAATTACACATTTTCAAGGTTGTGCACCCCTACGTACCTCGTTAATTATGGGAACAAAAAAAGTAAGGTTAGACCCAAGAACAACATTGCTCTCGTCATCATTCTGGCATTAGAACATTTGGAGACTGTTTGGTTCGTGGATAAGTGCTGGAATATCTAAATATTATGAAGAATATAGTCAAATACAATGTAAAATAAGGTTAAGTGGGTGAAACTTCGATTTTTGAAAAACCGTCTAGGTGAGCGTGAAATCAGTATAATCCAATTTCATGAATATCTTTATTCTTTGAACACTATAGAATAGAGATATTCTACAATTTCTTTCATTTTCAACCATTTTTTTATTCTTCATTATTTAACTATGTATTATTATATTATAATTTTGTAATAAGAACAATAATAAATGTAAACTATTTATAGTAAAATATTTTAATTATAAGATATAATTTTTTGAAAAATCAAACAATAAGTATAATAAGAATATAATCATAATACTATATTCTTTAAAATAAAATTTGTTACTCCTAAAAAATATTCTATAGCCAAACAACACTTGAGATATAAAATTATTTGTTCCCGGGACAAATTTGAAGTTGCCAAATGAGCATGACACGTCCACTTCATGTAGGCAAATAGAAGAAGGGTCTTTAGAAACTTAATTGGCATAGTAAGATATTAGGGTTTATGACTTTATGCTTCAGAGTGGTTGTATCATGTCATTTGCAAACTCGAGCCTATTCATCAGATGGCAAAAAGTTATTATTTATATATCCTACCATATTGATGATTTAATAGCTGGTTATGATCACGAAGATATACATTGCACAAGGGGAAGATTAGCTGTTCGCTTTCAAATGCAAGACTTTGGCAAACTTGAGCACTTTCTCATACTTTAAGCAGAAAAAAGGCATGAGGTTGTTGTCTTGTATCTGCAAAATTATGCACAAGATATAATCCAAATGTATGATATATTGGACTGTGAACCTATCTGTGCACCACTGGAGTCAAATACAAAATTATTTGTAGGATGGAAAATGTTATAAGACGACGCGACTCTCCATCATCAACTAGTTAGAAGTCTGATATAAATTACTAAGAATCAACTAGATATATTTTTCTTTTACTAGTAATAAACCCATATATTCAAGAGCCAATGAACTGCATCTTGATGTACTTGGCGTATCCATGAACTATTGATCTTGATCTTCTATATTAAAAGGAGGATAAATGTGATTGTTAATTATATTGAAATGCAAAAAAATTTTATTAAAAATTTCACATGTCACTATCAGGTACATGACGCGAGATTACCTAACCAGATTAGTTAAGCTCGATGGTGAATTAACCTTCAACCTGCGGACAATGTGCTCTTTAGCGCCACGCGAGTTGAACCCTTGGCATCGCTTATCAGACATCATAATAAAAGAAAACTTACCAGACTAGATATATCATGTGTAATTGGAGTAATAAGTCCATATATGCAAGCAGGGACGGAGCTAAATAAGGTTTGGGGGCCAAGCTTTTTTTATCATACTTAATATGCCATATTTTTTTCTAAAAAGATATATTAATAGACCCTCCTAATCTTATGAAATCTACATAAATATAATATATTATTGTATTTATGATTATATATGAAAAGATTTATAGAGTAATATGTACATTTATGAAAAATATAATGTATATACCAAATAAGTTTGATTCCTTTCTATAACAAAACAAACTAAAAAATTAGTTACATATATCTTCATCTAACTTTTTGAAGTTAATTATTTCACATATATATTATTTTTTATCATGAAGTTCAACTTGCAAGATAAACATGACAAATAAAAATACATGATGAATAACAAAAAGATATATTTTAACTAAAATAAATAAAATTTATAATTATAAGTTATTTTATAATATATATTTCACTTTTTTCTTAATTTTGTTGTCTTTTAATATAATTACATGTTTATATATATATATATATATATATATATATATATATATATATCATTTTTTCCTCTGCACTCCTTATATTTCGGTCCCCTAACTTTTCGTATCTAGCTTGTCCTCCAATAAACGAAATGAACTGTTGATATTGGGAAAGGAACAATTGATCTTGGTTTTCTATATTAAAAGCAGGATAAATGTGATGTTGATTATGTTAGAAATATTAATACATCAACATCTACTAATCTGTTTGAATTTGTTTGTCAAGAACTATATAAAACTCTGCATAGATTATTGGCTCCGAAAGAAACTTTTACATTTATGTAGTTTATCAACCTTAATGGATGAGTTGGTAACCAGACATGCCAAGTAGTTCCACCAAGTGGATTCCATAGTTTTTTTTAATTTCTACTTTTTATATTTTTATTTTTCTACTTGTTTGTCTTTTCCTTTTCCTTTTCCTTTTCTATTTTCTATTTTGTATACATTTTATATTTCTCTTTACATTAATAAAAGATATAATGATTAATAAATAATTAGTTTTTCTTTCACATGCTCATTTAGGAATGTACGTATGAAATCGTTGTTTATTGGAACACTATCAAGTCAAATTTCAATTGTGGAATTTTAAATTTACAATTGTGATTCATGATAACAATGATCTGTATAAAAAAATCATATCATCCACGCACGCATACATAATCTATATATGCACGGTTATGATCATGAATGACATCCGAAAATTTTAAATCAAATGATTAAAATAAATCTGCAGATAGACCACATTGCAGTGGCTGGCCAGGAGAAAAGAGGCCACAATTTCGAATGGTGAGAGGGCGATGAGAGGATCTGTCCAAAATCTTCCAACATCCAAATAATTATTGAAGTTGAAGGTATTGGAAGATATAAAACTCCAAGGAGATGAGAGGGATCAGGGATACAACAATAATTGAAGGCTCTCGTGCACAGTGGCATGCATTTTGACAACAGTACATAGAAACCTAATTATTCAAGTTAATGAATAGTGAGGTTGACCACCATAAATTTTGAGTACTTCTTATCATGCATTAAAGATCAATCTATTCAATCCATTTAAAGATCAATCCATGCGCGTTTAGCTTTCCTCTGGATGATTCGTACTCTGCATTAATGAATCTGATTTAGGGACAACGTAGTCCAGTTTGAGCAGCCTGCATGCATCTTTGGAATCCAGGTCCCCCCACGTGTCTATCTCAAGAATCGAACTTGCCCTGCGTCTAAGTGATCACGTAGCAAGAAGATTCCCATAAGTCATACGTAGGATATATCTTGAGAGCGCCTCAGACAATTGTATGCAAGGATGTACGTATGACAATATTATCTCGTATTTTCAATTGAATTTGGTTTTTGATTAAAATAGTATGAAGAAATCAGAATTATAGAATTCTATTTAGATAATGTCAAATTATTAAAAAACTTAAATACTTGAATACATCAACTTACAACTGTACATTGTTAATGATCAGTCAAGAACAATTTGACGGAATGGTCTTTCAAAATAACACCAAAAACTTTTCTTCCCTTTCAAAATGGGAAAAACAAAAGAAGAAGACAACCTTTCATTCAATGTTGTAAGAGGTGTGTTTTGAGAACCTTGACCATCTATTTATAATAACAACCCTTTCATGTGATTTGAATTTCTACCCATCATAGAAATTCTAATGCACCATTTGTTCTCTTCACGTTATATTCCACATCATAACATATTAATTACTGTGCCCAATATATATTGATCACTTTTATTTGGGTCTTAACTTATTTTGACAATATATTCATTATATAATTTACTTTCATATTAAACTCAATATTGGATATAATCCAACAATCTCCCACTTGGATTATATATGAAACCATATAATTATACATCATAAATACCGAAATGAGCTCAACTTTATTGTCAAAATCATAATCCAAAAAATCAATCTCATTCATCGATATACTAATATAGGATCAAAGTAGTATTTGTCGCAATCTCCGCAACTTAACTCGACAATGGTCACGTATATCAATATGATCAATGACAAGATCATGATATGGATGTGAAGCATGAAAGTTACATGCAATGTGATCATACATGTATACTTTCAACTGATCTGCTTAACTTGATATCAAACATAAATAAAAGAGTGAACATAAAAGAAAACTAAAATGTATATATGCTGAAAGTAGCAAAATAAAATGTCCACAAGATGAGCATTTATAATTACAAACTCCAATTGAAACTAAACATTCTGAACTAAAATGACACCCATACTAACGGTGTGCTCGAGAAACACCTTGATTGGCAATCCCTTCGTAAGCGGATCCGCAATCATAGAGTTTGTCCTAATATGCTCAACAGACAACAACCTTTTACTCACTCTTTCTTTAACAACAAGAAGCTTGATATTAATGTGCCGAGATTTTGAGGAGCTCTTGTTGTTATTGGAATATGCAACTGCTGACTCATTGTCACAAAATAATTTTAATGGTCTTTCAATACCATCTATTATGCGCAGTCCTGTGATAAAATTTTGCAGCCAAATTCCATGATTAGATGCCTCATAGCATGCGATAAATTCTGCTTCCATGGTGAAAGATGCAATAGTGTCTTGTTTGACACTCTTCCATGATATAGCACCCCAGCAAGCAAGTAGATGTAGCCCGACGTGGACTTCATGCTATCTTGGCATCCAGCAAAATCGGAGTCTGAATACCCAACGATCTCAAACTTATCTGTTCTTCGATATGTTAACATGTGTTCTTTTCTCCTCTGTAAATACCGCAAGACCCTTTTGACTGCTTTCCAGTGATCCATTCCTGAATTACTTAGATATCTACCTAATACCCAAGTAATGTACGCAATATCCGGACGCGTACAAATTTGAGCATACATAAGACTTCCTACTACTGATGCATAAGGAATCTTCTGCATTTCCAATTTTTCAAAATCATTCTTAGGACACTGTTCGAGACTAAACCTGTCTCCTTTAGATATATGGGTACTTCCTGATTTGCAATCTTGCATACCATATATCTTTAGAATTTTCTCGATATAGGATTTTTGGGTTAATCCTAGAATATCTCGAGCGCTATCTCGATATATTTGGATTCCCAACACAAAAGATGCATCACTAGGATCTTTCATCTCAAAATGCCTTACCAAAAAACTCTTGGTTTCATGCAATAATTCTGTATCATTTGTGGCAAGTAATATGTCATCCACATATAAAATCAAGAAATATATGTTTACTCCCACAGAATTTATGATATACACAATTATCTGCTAAGTTCATCTCAAAACCAAATGAGATAATAACTTCATGAAATTTATGATACCATTGTCGAGACACCTACTTAAGTCCATAGATGGATTTCTTTAATTTGCAAACCATAGACTTTGCATTACTAGATACAAAATATTCTGGTTGCACCATATAAATCGTTTCATCAATGTCACCACTAAGAAACTTTGTCTTTACATCCATCTGATATAACTCAAGATCAAAGTGAGCCACTAATGCGATTATAGTTCTTAAAGAGTCCTTCGATGAAACTGGAGAGAAGGTCTCTTGATAATCGATGCCTTCCTTCTATGTAAAGCCTTGTGCGACAAGTCTCGCCTTATATTTTTCTACATTACCCTTTGAATCCCTTTTAGTTTTAAATACTCATTTAGAACCAATGGGTTTTACACCTTCAGGCAATGAGACGAGTTCCCAAACTTTATTATCATGCATGGACTTCATTTCCTCATTCATGGCATCAATTCACTTTTGAGAATTAGAACTTTCCAAAGCTTGACGGAAGTTGATTGGATCATCCTCCATTATATCAATATCAAACTCATGTTCGTGAAGATACACAATGTAATCATGTGGCACTGCATTTCTTCTCTCTCTAGTGGATCTTCTTAATGGCAATTGTTCTTAAGATTGTAGAGTTTGTTCCTCTGATTGTGCAACATTATATTGAATGGTGACATTCTCATTATCAGAAATAAATTCTTAGGTAATGTCAATAGGAATCTCAATTGATTCTTCCTCAAAGATAATGTTCCTAATATTATTTCTTCCTTCAAACTTAACATCCTCAAAGAACTGAGCATTACTCATCTCAAAAATTAATCTCCTTGTAGGATCATAAAACGTATACCCCTTAGACCTTTCGGAATATCCAACAAAATAATAACTGATTGTTTTAGAGTCCAATTTTCTTTCATTTGGCCTATAAGGCCTAGCCTCAGTTGGACATCCCCATATATGAAAATGATTTAAACTAGGCTTTTTACTAGTCCAAATCTCATATGAAATTTTTGTTGTTGCTTTTGTTGGAACTCTATTCAGAATATATGCCGCAATCTTAAGTGCTTCTCTCCAGAGTAATTCTGGTAAGGTAGAATGACAAATCATGCTCCTCACCATATCTTTAAGTGTTCTATTTTGTCTTTTAGCTATACCGTTCATGCTAGGTGAATCGACATGGTATATTGCGGGACGATATCGTGTTCTTCTAGGAATTTAGCAAAAGGTCCTGGACGTTATTTTCCTAAACCATCATATCGACCATAGTATTCACCACCACGATATGAACTGACAGCTTTAATCCTTTTGCCATGTTGATTCTCAACTTCAGCTTTAAAATTTGTGAACATGTCCAATGACTGTGACTTTTCATGAATGAGATATAAATAGCCATATCTAGAATAATCATCTATGAAACTTATAAAATATCGTTGACCATTCCATGCAACCGAAGGAAATGGTCCACAAATATCCGTATGTATAAGTTCCAAAAGATTTGTAGTCTTGTTGGCTCCTAATCCCTTTTTATTAGTTTGTTTCCCTTTGCTACAATCAACACAAATGTTGAATGCTGAAAAATCTAAAGGATTGAGGATTTCATTTGACACAAGTCTTTCTATTCTCCTTTTGGAGATGTGACCCAATATCTTATGCCATAACATAACTGAATCATCATTGGTTAATTTTCTTTTGATACCTCGAGTAGTATGTAGAGTTTCATGATATGAAGCAATATAATTGAGTAAATAAATATTATCACAATAAGATAAAGAACCAGAACCAACTAATATTGAATCATGAAACAAACTGAATTTTCCATTTCCAAATGAACAAGAATAATCAAATTTGTTCAATACAGAAATAGAAATTAAATTTCGTCTAAAAGACGGTACAATAAAAGTTTCATGTAAATCCAAATATGTTCTAGACTTTAACAATAATCTAAACTTTCCAATTGCTTCAACTTCAACCACCTTGCCATCACCGACATATAGATGTATCTTTCGCCATCATTTGGCTTTCGGTAATTCAGGCAACCCTGCATAGACACACTTATATGAGTTGTTCCACCGGAATCTAACCACCATGTGTGTCTAGGTACTGAAGCTAAATTAACCTCAGAACAAACCAAATTAAGAAATGTACCTTTCTTTACATGCCAAGCATGATAACTGGTACATTCCTTCTTTTGATGACCTATTGCACCACAGAAAAAACATCCATTCTTATTTTGTTCTTTATGTTGCTTCTTTTGTGATGCTGCACCTGCAGCATCTTTCTGAACTTTCCTTTTGAGTCTCTTTTTTCTTTTCTTTAGAAGTGATAACCAAGTGAGCACTTTTTGTCTTTTCTTGCTTCAATCTTTCATCCCCCTCAACACACTGTGAGATGAGCTCATTTAAGGATCAAGAGTCCTTTTGGCAATTATAACTCACCTTAAACTGATCAAATCGTACAGGAAGGGATAAAAGAACTAGATGCACAAGCAAGTCTTCAAATAAATCCAATTCGAGTGCTTTTAATTTTGAAGCAATATGAGACAACTCCATGATGTACTCCCCAATGTTGTAAAACCCGGACCGGATATCGATCCGGAAAAGTTTTCGGGTCAGGTCGAACCGATCGGACCGGTTAATCCGGATGGTCGGACCGGATGTCAACAATGTAAAAATATATTCATAATAATAACATATATTCATTGATAACTAATATAAAATATACTTATAATAATAATAATAATAATATTTTTTAATAAATAAAAACATATTTGTTCAAATTTTTTGTTTACTACATTCTTGAACATATAAATTAATATATCAACTTATAATTCATGTGATTAGTTACTAATATTTATTTAAGGCGAATAAGAAGTGACAAAATCTAAACAAAATAAATAAATTAACTTACATTTCCTTTTTATTAGATGTTGAATTAATTTTTATTCCAATATTTAAATATGATAAAAAATGAAACTAAATAAAAATAATTTATTAAGAATCAAATCATATGCTTAAAATGACCTACTCGGTGGTACACCTCTTAAACAAGAAGAGGTCTCAAGTTCAAAACTCAACATCCTTCTTATTTTTGAATAACTTTAAAAATGCATTTCAATAAAACCGCCCGGTTCGGCGATTCAACCACGGGTTTAACCGGGATTGACCGGTTCAATCCGAGCTAATGACCTTGCCAGTTCGAGTTTGACCCATAGCCCGTTATAGGACCCGGATCACGATCGGACAGGTACGACCGGCCGGTCTAGTCCGGGTTTTACAACACTGGTACTCCCTAATATTTCCTTTGCCCTGATACTTCATTGAGATTAGATTTGCTAAGAGTGTACTTGTTTCTGCCTTTTCATTCAAATCTTCTCTCAAGGGCTTCAAGAAAATCTTTGGTCGTGTCCATATCTTCTGGCATAATACTCCTGAATGCTTCTGGAATGCCACGCTTAATTATCATTAGACTTATATGATTGGATCGTTCCCACTTCTCCAACTCTCTCCTTTCATCAGAGGTACTCACATTAGTAATTTTTGTGGGTTTTGGGATCCTCAAAGCATAGTCCAAATCTAAGACTCCAAGAGTAATATTAATACTCTCTCGCCATGCCTTAAAATTTGTGCTATTTAACATTGAAATGGAATTGATGCTTGCATTGATATTAGTGATAGATGAAGAAACTGAACAGAGAACAAAATAAACATAAGTACCATATTAAACAATAACAAAATATAAATATGGGCAAACCCATCAAAAGATATCGATACAACATTAATATTTAGTTTTTGAACGGAAATATTAACTTGCAAGTGATATCTTAATTATGATAATAATAAAAAAATGATAATAAAATAACATGTCAAATAATAAATTTTTCTTTGGGCCAATTTATTACTTACATGTAACACCAAATAATTATCACAAATATTACCACAATTCTATATGTTACATTTTCAAATATTAAGTTTCCTTTGGGCCACTCAATATTTGACTAGTAGAACATATATCACTATTTATATTTTAAAATAAATTAAACTATACAAAGATGCTACTTTGGTAACATATTGTGCAAGATTAATTTACTTCAAAATATATACCACACCCATATTTATTTTCTAATTTATCATTAATAATAATGATAATAAATACGGAAATTGTCCATTCGGAAAGAAAAAAAATGCGAGCAGTATACTGTAGATCCCGACATGAACAACTGAGAGAAAGAAAAAAAAAATTCTGCACTGCAACAATCCCTTTTTTTATAATGCTAATTATAAAAATCCCAAAAAATACATCAATAAAGGACACACATAAAATAAAATTGCATTAGTGGAGCAATGCGTCCTTTAACTTCTGCAATGCATCCTTTTAAGGCATAGTTGCATGATGTTTAACAAGTACATATGTGCCTTATCGATAATCAATCAAGAAATAAAAATAAGGCAACTAGAAAAAAAATGTACAGGAGATAATGAACAGACACCATAAAGTGATAGTTTTCTGACGTATATTGCATCTTCAAAAGAAAATATTTGTGTACTGACGCATAGGTAAGTAAAACACAATTAGCCTCTTGATACATGCACAACACGCAACTAGTAGAGTCCGACAGATGTATTTAGAAGTAAAACTATCTTAATCTTAAATCCAAATAAGTTAAAATTTTCACAAGAAAACAAATGCAAAAATTAATTCTACTCACATAATCCGAATGTTTGCATGAAGATGCATTGCGACAGAACTATATAAAAAAAATTCACAAAGCATGTCGACCAAAACTTTAATCTTAAATTATATTTTTCCTAATGATTTAATATGTTGGCTCTGATACCAATTGAAGAAACCAAAATTATAGAATTATATTTAGATCATGTCAAATCATTAAGAAACTTAAATACTTGAATACATCAACTTACAATTGTTCATCGCTATTGATCGGTGAAGAATAATTTGATGGAATGACCTTCCAAAATAACACCAAAAATTTTTCTTCTCTTCCAAGATGGGGAAAGAAAAAAAAAGAAGATAACCTTCCATTCAATGTTGCAAGAGATGTGTTTTGAGGATCATGACCATCTATTTATAATAACAACTCTTTCAGTGATTTGAATTTCTACCTATCATAGAAATTCTAATGCACCATTTGATCTCTTCACATTATATTCCACATCATAACATATTAATTACTATGCCCAATATATATTGATCACTTTTATATGGGTCTTAACTTATTTTGATAATATATTAATTGTATAATTTACTTTCATATTAAACCCAATATTGGATATGATCCAACATAATATTCTTTGTATTACTTAAAAATTGGATTATAAATAAAATTATTAAAGGTAAAAAACAACTAAATAAAAGTATATTAATCATCGTTTTAAAATAATCAAATACTAATAAGTTATTTTTAACATTTTTTAAATATATATTATTTATAGTAATTTACTTTTATCATTTTCCTATTTAATAATTCAATGAATAACTTTTTTTTGTTTGAGTCTTTTCTTATTACTATCTTCTCATATTTTATTTTTCATGTTTCCTTTTTTTAAAATTCATCCTATAAAATCTATAATATATTTCTATTTTTATATGTCTAATATGTATTATTTAAAGTTTTATCATTTTGTTATTCAAGTTCATTTTTCTATTTTGTTTAAATTTCTCTCTATTAATATTTATCCCTATTTTTCTATTTTTTAGAAAAATTAGATTGAACCAATTTTTTGTTCAACCAATTTGGTTAGATTTACTCAGTTCAAATCAAAATTTATCGCCGAACCGAATTGAAAATTTTCAAAATTGAACTAATCCGACCAATCAGTGGTCCGGTTTTAGAAACACTACTTTCCGAATGCATGGCACCTACGTTTTTTTATGGAAGGTGAAAGAAGGACAAGCACAAAATATGCACGATGGTTCAACCACACATCATAAAGATAAATTAAATCTAAGGATGCAAATTTATATTCTTATGGACGCATTTTTTATGTCTTTACACAATCACCTGCACTTTTAAAAATGGCCTTATTTTTTGTGTCGAAAATAATATTAGGGACGTAACATTTTCTGTTGCTAATCAATGTGCATCTCAAATATTAAGTCACTCTAATCATTGTTGTTAAATTGCAAATGCTATTTTTGGCGTCGTCCACTTGCAACTCTATTTTAACGACGAAATTACAAGTGTCGTCAATTGACGTTGTCGAGTTAAAGACATTTTAACTTATGTTGCTAGCTTGCATCGTCAACAAATTTACTCGCACTTTTCGAAGTGTCTTTATTCTTGATGTCAAAAATTTTAAAACACTAATATTTTCATTCTTACCATGCGACACAAATGTGAAGACATTATCATTTACATTGTTAATTTGTATTGTTAAATTGGGGATGCTATTTGATATTGTATTACTAGCATCTTTAATGTAAAGACATTATTATATGCATCATTGTCAGGTGTTACTAATTAAGAACGTTATAACAAGCGTCACAAATAGATGTTGTTCATTTAATGACACTTTTATTTTGTGTCGTCAATTATTTTTTAATTTTTTTTAATGTCACATTTGAAAATTGGCACATGTTAAAAAATGTCCTTAGTTGTTATTTAAAGATGCATAATTAGCATCTTAAATTATATTATTATTTTAAAATATTAATTCATTATATCATTTAACATGTATATGGTACATATATATGATTGTTTTGCAGACTAGACAAATAGAATATATGTAAGAAGTCAATCTAGATATCAAATTAAAAATTCCGAAGAATTTGTGAAATGTCATTTTTTAATCACATACATGTCTAGTGAAAAAAAAGAAAAAAATGTAATGCCCCAAGACCCACGTGATTTTCATGTGCTCAGAGTCGTCCCAAAGACGCTACACTATTCTATATAAAATAATTTTTTACGAAAATATAAACTAAAAAATATGGAATTAAAAATAATAATATCTAAAAATCCATAATATCAAGGAGCTGAAAATATTCATGACTCCACCATATTAAATATGTGGTAAAATAAAAGCTAATCCAATAACCTAATAGGACTTAATCCTACACCATGTGCAATATCTCTGTTTGAGCCTGACCACCTGCATCACCATCTTTTATCATCTCACCTGCATGAATCCAAATGCAGAGGAAAACACATGAGTATAAAAATACTTAACACATAGAGTCTAACCATATCAATAATCAATAATCAACGGTGCTAAAAAAATCAATGACACTATGGTCAATAACAACATAGCACTGGATAAAACAATATGAGGAGAGCTTAATAATTAATAAAACAATATAGCCATAAATCAATAAAGATTATCAGAAAATGAGGTCAATAGACCGGTCAATATCAATTAACAATAATCAATTATCAATTATGCCTACTCACTATGGCACTATCCAATTTAACAATTTTAATTTAATTATCAATATGAGTGGTCATTGGCCAATAACAATTTCTATTCAATTCAATGGGTGGAGGCAAAGTCGGTCAACGCCAAAATCCGAATGACTATGATTCGATTCAATTCAATTCCATTTTATTCGATTCAATCTTTGAAGTTATATAATTCAATAGGGAGCGCTCGATCAATTAAGGAAAACTCCATGTCTCTTTCGTGTAGGTTAGTGAGAGATCAAGTCACGACAAGTCGCCCTCCAATAATAGCGCTAACGATAGCTTTGTGATGGCGTGGGATCATGGCCATCAAAGAATAGCCATAATTTCCCTAAAGAATGACATCTCAAAACTTTAGGTACGTTATCTGCCATATACAATATCCATATCAATAACAATGTGGCCCAGGGGGTTTAGAGACTAACGGAGAATATGGAGACCTAGCAGTTTCCATCTTTTATCTTGTTTATCCTAAAGACCTATTTTTAACAATTAAATTTATGTTAAATAATGACTCAATCAGGGAAAAACTACTAGATCAATACTATGGTTAATCGCATGATCAGATGGAATAATAATAACAATAATCTCAATATCAGATCTGAATAGTATGATGAGGTCAGATCTGTTAACAATGTGATCATGGATGATCAGGGCTAATTAACTATAGTAACTATTTGATTTCCATAATAAAATATCCCAAATTATGTTTTCTATCCCCAGAACCCGACCCGCGTCGAGTAGAACCCGGGACCGTGTTCGGAAATGCTCAAATTCACCTCGACCAGAGAAACCCCCGATCGGGTGTATGGTGAACCCGGCCAGGTTGGCCGGTTCACCTCCAAAACCATCGCGTCGCGACCCGTGTCGAACCGAAGCCAGAACCCGGGTCGGGTCAATAGGAACCCAGGCCGAGTTGGACAACCCGATCCAATTACGAGACCAACTTAGTTCGGATTCAATGAAATTCGGGCTGGGTACAGCAGAATCCGAGATCGGTTTTACCGCCGACGGAGAAACGCGTTCCGACGCGACTTACTGACCATAACTTTATCATACAATGTTCAATCTATGCATACAATAAATCAATGAATTCTTGGTACAAAGGAGAAGAGAATATGGTTCCATGTCGCAGAAAATCGATGACATAGGGATTTTCCCTACGTACCTAATGTTGGCTGAAAAATTAATTTGATTCCCTCTGCCTGCGCGAGTCGTCTAGACGCCGACTTTGGCTGATGAACTATCTCTGTTCACGTTACAAAATTCATGGCCACCACTTGGAAGTTCTCCTATATGTCGGCTTTCAAACCAGCCGCCACGTGCTCTCGGAGGTGCTTCGATTCGTGTGAAAATGAGAGAAAAAGAAGGGCTCGTGGGCAGGATTCTGTTAGGCAGAGAAAGAGGTTTCCAGCCACCCTTCAATACCTATTTATAGATGTAGGCTTGGGATTTCAATTGTATTAGGCCTTGAACTCTTTTAGAATCTATCTTGACCATCCATCAATAATTTATCACCCCAAAATTTCTCAAATTTAATTAAATCCGAAATTAAATATTTTCCTATCATAATAATTCAATTAAATCCAATCCCTTTCAAATTTCCTCCTATCACTTTAACAATCTTTTCCAACATTCTTTGAATTTCAGAATTAATTAAATCCAGAAGATTAACATTGGGATTTTCAATTCTAGTAAATTAAAATAAATATCCTTTACTTATTTTCTAAAAATTTGGGTCATTACAAAATATGATAAATCTAAAAATCTCTAACGAAAGACATTTGAAGCTTTATCTTTTCCTTCAATCTTCAAGTTCTTTGGCCATGTCCCTGTTAAAAACAAAATAATAATTTTATAAGTATCAAAATGTACAATCATTGTCAATAGTATACTTTTATATTATATAAATTGAAAAAAAGAAGAAAGAGTTATTACTTGTGAATGTGATAATTCATCTTCATTTCCTTGGTTACAATGCCCTACTAGTGATGTTATGGTGTCAATTTGAGTTTGCATAGCTGATATTTGTTGTTGATGATTATTTTCCACTTTCTATATTTTATTTTTAAATTGAGATTCCATTTCATCACATTTACATCACATAATTTCCTCTGCACGAGCTTCACCAATTGGTGAATATTAACACTTTCAATACTCATTCTTGCACATCTTTGAAATTCTTGTATTTGTCTAGCATTAACACCAAGTCCATAACCTACTACTTGACGATATTGATCAGGCCTAATCATTTTCATTATATATTTGATCTTCTATATTGGCATGTTTAGTTACTTGAGAGTTTGTAATTCATTATGTCATTAATGTAGTAGCTCTTTCCTGCGGTGCATGAAAGAAAAATATTTTTATATATTTAATAAATATATTTTTTCAATAAAAAATAACTTATGATGTTAAAAAGATAATAAAAATATTTATTCAATTGAAAAATAAATTGAACTCATACCACATTACTTTTTCTTTCTAACATAAAGAAAAAACGTATAGAATTAAAATGCAAAGTTAAATTGATAGATTAACTTATTAATACCACAAGTAGAAACTTGATTCACGAACCCTCCATTTTTGTGCTTGTGAATTATAGAATACCATTCCACATGAGTAGGGCCTCTATTGTGCTTCTTTTTCTATGAAAAAAAAAATCATATAAGATCAATCAATTATGGAAATTTATATTATTCAAATTTATTTATGTAAAAATAAAAATACACACAAATAATCACTTTTTTTCAAGCAAAACTTTGGGATCCTGTTGTGGGAGGAGCAACTTGATGTGCATATGCTCTTTTACCTATCGTAGAAATATTTTAACAAAAAATAAAAAATCATCATCATAAGCATCATATTTAGTTAAATATTAGATAAATATGAAATTATTACATATTAGATAAATATGAAATTATTACCTTGCCTTTTTCAGAGAACCAATAATGGACTAGGTCAATCCACCGTTGAAAAGGAGCTTCTTTCAGAGCTTCCCTAGCTACATCTAGTTCTAACCTCTCATCGAGCATATGTTTTATTTTGAAATTTGACTTATAACTTCTCCATTTCTTAGTAGTTGAATTTAGAATCCATTTATCAACATCAATATCAGGAGGAAGGATAAAGTTTTCCTATAACAAATAAATGAATTATCATATATATGAAACACGTAAAAATAATAATAGTTAAGCAAATACAAATAATATTTTTTACCCGAGCTAAATCAATCGCCCCTTTTTGAAAGTATTAGGCATCCACATCCAACTTAGATAGTTTAAAAGTCACAAATTTAGTCTTTGAGCAACTGTACCCATCCACCCACTCAAAACCCTTCCAGCTCTATTATTAGGTTGGTGAAACTCATTACATTCAACAATGATACGATCACCATCACGAAAATTCCACACATCTTTTCCACAAAAAGATCCTCTTTTTTAGTCGTGTGCTCCTATCATTACCTAAATGTGTGTATATTTACATATTAATCAAAGTGTTAATAGAAAACTAAAAGAATAGAAATAAAATATATTATTTACTTACTTTGTATTATGTGTTCTTGACTTTTGTATCCAAGTTTTGTCCATAGTCCATATATATCCATATATATATATATATATATATATATATATGTACGTACGTACGTATATATATATATATATATATATATGGATATATATGGACGTACGTACGTATGTATGGATGTATATATGTATGTAAGATTATATGAAACATTAAACTAAAGATATACCAAATCAATACACATTTTCCACATGCTATATTAAAAAAGCTATCATTTTTAACATGTCATATTAAAAATCTAACATTTACAATGTCATATTAAAAAGTATTAATTTAAAAAATAATACATGATGAAAATGAAGAACTATTGACAAAATGAAGCTAAGAGGCCCCGCGGTAGAGGCAGTGCATGTGTCACGGGGTCGTTTTTCGCTCGACCGACCCGTGCGGCGCCTAGACGTGTCCAACGTCTAGGCAAGCTCTTTTGAGCGCTTTGTGGAAGCTTGCTTATGCCACTTTCTGTAGGCCACAACTTTTGGGACCACGGTCCCAAGCGGACGCTTCTTCGGTGGAGGCGTTTGTGAACAAACGGGCACCTCAGCGTAATGCTCGATCGCTTGGGACGCTTTGGGACGCTCTTTTGTGGGTTGCCACCCCACGCTTGAGGCACGATGCTTGAAATCTTTGTTGAGTAAATAGAAATGATTACAAAGCTTCGGGGGAGGACTAGCAGGTCTCCCCTACTATACCACCATTTCGGGTGGTAGAATTGCGACGTGTGATGTGGAGGACCATCTCCGGGGGTGCACTTTTCTGAAGTGCAAATTACAAAACTGTCACCATCACACTTAGAAAATAAACTAAGTACAAAAGTGAGTTAAAAAGAAAAATACATGGTAAGATAACTCGACGTGCCCCGGGGAGAAGCCCCCGGGACATTCTCCCCCACTCAAGTCAGCGACGTTCCTGGAGCTGCAGTTTGAAATTCTTCAATCTTCTGCTTGAACTGCCACAAGTCTTCGGCTGTCTCCCAACTTGTGTCGGCGTCCGGTCTTCCGCTCCATCGAACAAGATACTCTTTCTTCCGATTCTTCGTGCGGACGGCGAGTACTTCTTCAACTTGATCAGTAAACTACTGACGGATGGCCGGTGGGGCGCGGTCTGAAACCTCACGCCTGGGATCTTCAGTGTCTTCAATGAAAGGCTTGAGCAAGCTGACATGAAAGACGAGTGTTGTTGCATCTGAGGCGTGAGCTCCAACTTGTAGGCCACCTTGCCTACCTTCTTCAAGATCTTGAAGGGGCCCTCGTAACGCCTAACGAGGCCCTTGTGCAAATTCTTCCCACTTAGCCAAAGATGTTGGATCAGCTTCACCAGGACCAAGTCTCCGACTTCAAAGTTGACGTCCCGTCGGGTGGTGTCCGCCCACTTCTTCATGCGCTTCGATGCCTTGTGCAAACATGCTCTCGCCATGTCGTTCTGCTCATGCCATTCCCTCGCCATGCGGTGAGCGGCGGGGACCTTGCCACTATAAGAAGTGGCGACGGCCTGGGACGTCAGAGGTTGCTACCCCGTCACTATTTCGAAAGGACTCCGATTGGTCGACTCGCTTCGTTGCAGGTTGTAGGAGAATTGCGCGATGTCGAGTAGCTTCGCCCAGTCCTTCTGATTGGCACTCACGTAGTGCCGCAAGTAGATCTCCAGGATACAATTCACCCTCTCAGTTTGGCCGTCGGTTTGAGGATGAAGTGATGTCGAGAAATGCAGGTTGGAGCCCATTATCTTGAACAATTCCTTCCAGAAGTTGCCAACGAATCGCCCATCCCGATCGCTGACGATGCTTTGTGGTAGGCCCCAATACTTCACTACATGCTTCATGAATAACTTCGCAGCTTCAGTAGTAGGACAACTTGCGGAGCCGGCGGCGAAAATGGCATACTTGGAGAACCGATCGACGACCACCATGATGGTGCCTGCCCCTTCAGACTTGGGCAGGCCCGTGATGAAGTCCATGGAGACATCCTTCCATGGACGCTCTGGGATAGGCAGGGGTTCCAGAAGTGCGCCGGGCGCTTGATTGAGGTTCTTGTCTTGCTGGCAAACAAGGCATGTCTTCACGAAAGCTTCAATGTCGTCCTCCATCCTTGGCCAGAAGTAGTTGTCTTCGATGAGTGCCAAAGAGCGGCGAATGCTCGGATGTCCCGCCCACTTGGAGTCATGGCACTCTTGCATGATAGTGCGCCGCAAGTTGTCGAAGAGTGGAACGTATATGCGACGTTCCTTGGTGAAGATCAGCCCATCTTCCACCTAAAAGCGGCGTGTCTTGCCTTCCTTCGCCTGCTCGAACAAGTTCTTTTCCGTGGGATCTGACTCCAATCCCTTCTTGATCCTTTCGATGAGGTCGGCCTGAGAGGAGCTCATGGCCGCCAATTCCACGCGTCGGCTGAGGGCGTCGGCAACGACATTCATTTTGTCAGGCTTGTACTCGAGGACATAGTCGAATTCCGCCATGAAATCTTGCCATCTTGCTTGCTTCGGCGAGAGCTTCTTCTGTGTCTCGAAGTAACTTGTCGCGATGTTATCCGTCTTGATGTGAAATCGTGACCCGAGAAGGTAGTGCCGCCATGTTCTAAGGCAGTGAATCACCGCGGTCATCTCCTTCTCCTGAACGGCGTAGCGCCGCTCCGTGTCGTTGAGTTTGCGACTCTCGAATGCCACGGGATGCCCCTCCTGCATAAGAACTCCTCCAATGGCATAGTCAGAAGCATCTGTCTATACCTCGTAGGACTTGGTGTGGTCTGGCAGGACGAGCACCAGTTCCTCCGTCATGGCCCTCTTGAGGGTGTCGAACGCTTCCTGGCATGTCGGCGTCCACTCCCACTTCACATTCTTTTGGAAGAGATTCGTCAGAGGGGTCGTCACATGTGAATACCCCTTGACGAACCGCCTATAGTAGTTCGTCAGGCCAATGAACGAACGCATGTCGGGAACCCGCTTGGGCGGCTCCCACTCCACGATGGCCCGAATGTTCGCGCCATCCATCTTCAACTTTCCACTTCCGACGACATGTCCCAAGAAGTGTACTTCCGGTTGAGCGAAGGCACACTTCTCCCGCTTGACGTAGAGCTCGTTCTACCGCAACACCTCGAACACTTGCCGAATGTGCTCGATATGCTCCTCCAAGGTGCGGCTGTAGATCATGATGTCGTCGAGGTACACAACCACGAACATGTCAAGGAATGGCTGCAATATCTTATTCATGAGAGTACAGAAGGTCGTCGGGGCGTTAGTAAGGCCGAAAGGCATCACGAGGAACTCGTAGGAGCCGTATCTTGTGACGTACGCCGTCTTCTGCACGTCCTCCTCCGCGATCCGGACTTGCCAATAGCCCGAACGAAGGTCCAACTTGGTAAACCATCTTGCACCGCCAAGTTGGTCGAACAAATCCGCCACCAAGGGGATGGGGTACTTGTTCTTCACCGTAAGCTTATTGAGCGCCCGGTAGTCGATGCACATCCGGATGGAACCGTCATGCTTCTTCTGGAAGAGAACCGGGGCGCCATATGAAGATTTTGAAGGCCGAACATATCCTGCATCCGATAGTTCGGTGAGTTGCTTACGGAGTTCTGCGAGTTCTGAAGGGGCGAGCCGATAAGGGACTCCATGTGGGGCTTTAGATCCTGGGACTAAGTCGATGACATGGTCCACTTCACGTTTTAGAGGCAACCGTTTTGGGAGTTCCGGGGGCATAACGTCCGCAAAATCCTCAAGGATTTCAAGGACTTTGGGAGGTGTTGGAGTGGAGGGCCCCGGATCTTCCAAGATGGCGGTCGCCAGGAAGGTGTGCTCCTGTTTGCGCAACCCCTTCGCCACTTGCATGGCGGAGAGGGTCTTCTGTTTGAGGTCTCCGCCTGACCTCACAGGGACGTTGTAAGGTCCCTTAGGATCGAAGATGACCATCGAGTTGGTGAGCGGGATGACACATGCAGCAATGTGTCGCAGAAAAGAGATGCCCGCCATCACTTCATAGTCATCCACTGATGCCACCGTTATGTCGAAACTTCCCGACCACTTGCCGATGCGAACCTTCACTCCAGGAGAAATTCCTGTGGTCGAGATAGACTTCGCATTCACCATCTTGAACGTGGCGTTAGTCTTCTGGAGTGGCAGCTTTAGCTTCTTGGCTGTCACTTCTGACACGAACAACTCCGATGCTCCCGTGTCAATGAGGGCGTTGAAGACTTGCCCATTCAACTCGATGTCCGCATAAAGTCGAGCGGCCGATGAAGGACCCTTCGAGACGTTGATGGCGCTGAGGACGTGCATCGAACTTAGACACGCCTCCTCCTTCTCTTTCTCGTCGGGGCAATACATGGCGTTGATCATCGCCTTTTGCGGACAATCGCTCGTCCAATGTGGACCCTTGCAAATATAGCATGGCTTTGGCGGCTTTCCGTCCCTCTTGAATCTATCATTGTTGGGCCTTCTGTCTTGGTGTCCCTTTCCTTTGTCCTGATAGTGCGGCTTGCCTCCTTGCGACTTTGGCTTCTCTTCCCCACTATAGCCCTTGCCCGAGGGCTTTGTTGGTGGAGTGCTCATTTTGGCATACTCCACGAGCGACTCAGCAGCAGCGACTAGCGAGCGGAGGTTGGGGCAATCTCGTCGCTCCAACTCCGTCCTAGCCCATGGCTTCAAACCCTTTACGAAGACCGCCAACAACGTGTCTTCGTCCACCTGGGACTTCTGTAGGCGGAGCTCGGTGAACTCTTTCACGTACTCCTTCAACGTGCTCTTCTGGCAAATGTTGAACAATGCAATCTTGGCCTCCAGTCCCGACTTGGCAGGGCAGAAGTAGTTGATAAGCTGCCTCTTGAAGTCATCCCACTTCTCAATGGGATCCACAATGCCACGCTCCACATCATCGCAATGGCACCGCCACCATAGACTCGCCGCATCTTACAAGTAGAAGGATGCGGTCTTCACCATCCTTGCTTCGGACGTCAGTCCAAGGCCTCCATGTACCTTCGGACGTTCCACAGGAAGTCACTAATCTTCTTTGCCGATCACTCGCCTTTGTAGGGCCGCGGCTTCGGCACATCAATCCTTGCCTCATGCGGGGCGGGCGTCTCGGGACGCCGCCCATCTCCATAGCGTCGCTTGAGCTCCTCTCGGAAGGTCTGGAACTCTCACTCCATCTCGAACCGCATGTTTGAGAGACCATTGTCCAAGGTCTCCCGCATGTCTATGATTGTCGCCTCCATGGACTCGAGCCATGTATACAACGGCGCCATCTCTTCCCGCATCATTGCGAGATCCACGGTGTTCTCCAACTCCCGCTCGTGCGTTGCGAGTTGGTCTTGCATCTCGCCCACGTCCAATTGGAATTGGCCGAGGCGTTGCTCGAAGGCGGACAAGGCATCCTTCGAGCGGGCGCGCCCTCGCTCGGGGAGGCCCTTCTCCGGTGCGATGGGTTCATTCGTCATTTCCGAATTTGACGTCATTTCTCCTTGATCGTCGAACGCCAACTTGAGCGGTCCCAGAAACGCTGCTCTGATACCAACTTGTCACGGGGTCATTTTTCGCTCGACCGACCCGTGCGGCGCCTAGACGTGCCCAACGTCTAGGCAAGCTCTTTTGAGCGCTTTGCGGAAGCTTGCTTATGCCACTTTCTGTAGGCCACAACTTTTGGGACGCACGGTCCCGAGCGGACGCTTCTTCGGTGGAGGCAAACGCTGCTCTGATACCAACTTGTCACAGGGTCATTTTTCGCTCGACCGACCCGTGCGGCGCCTAGACGTGCCCAACGTCTAGGCAAGCTCTTTTGAGCGCTTTGCGGAAGCTTGCTTATGCTACTTTCTGTAGGCCACAACTTTTGGGACGCACGGTCCCGAGCGGACGCTTCTTCGGTGGAGGCGTTTGTGAACAAACGGGCACCTCGGCGTAACGCTCGATCGCTTGGGACGCTTTGGGACGCTCTTTTGTGGGTTGCCACCCCACGCTTGAGGCACGATGCTAAATTTATGGAAGCTTGAAATCTTTGTTGAGTAAATAGGAATGATTACAACACTTCGGGGGAGGACTAGCGGGTCTCCCCTACTATACCACCATTTCGGGTGGTAGAATTGCGACGTGTGATGTGGAGAACCATCTCCGGGGGTGCACTTTTCTGGAGTGCAAATTACAAAACTGCCGCCAGCACACTTAGAAAATAAACTAAGTACAAAAGTGAGTTAAAAAGGAAAATACATAGTAAGATAACTCGACGTGCCCCGGGAAGAAGCCCCCGGCACACATGCCCTCTCTTCACCACAAATGCAAGATGCTCCAGCACTTGAGAGGGGACATCAGTGGGACTTGCAAGACTTGCGCCAGAGCAGGGGTGCACAGATCCTCTTTGCTCATCAATCTGCTCGAGGAGCAGGTACACACGGCGCGTACCTCTAGCGAGTAGAGAGAGGGGTGATTGGCGGCCCCTCTGACGAGGGGAAAGGGATGTGTGCCGCGCGCTCCCTTGGGGAGCAGGGGCAATGCGCCGCGCCCGTACTCAAGAGGTCTGATCACAGAGGGGGCGTCATGCGCCCCTCTCAGGTGAGGGCTTGACGCCCCTGTGTTTCACATGGGCCCATGTGGTGCCCCTCTCCCCAGAGGCCAGCAGAGCGGAGGCGCCAAAGAGCCCCATGCAAAGAGGGGCATGCGGTGCCACTGCCCCGAGCAGAGTGCGTGGCGCACCCCTCTGTTATTGCTATGTTTAAGAAAAAAATTATTGAAAGATGAAAAATAAACATACCAAAGAAGATGGTCTTCGAAGATAGGATCACAGTTAGGGTGCATTCACTGTATTGTCATTCAACATTACCTAACAATATAGAATATAGATTGTCTCTCAGAAAGATTACAACTTGTTAAATTGCCAGCAATGTACATTACCTTGTTTAGTATGCATAAGTAATCTATCTGGCAATTCATATTAGTTATTTATAAAAAAAAAATACAAATTTATGAGTTAATATATGGTTTTTACCAATATACCCCTAATCAAAAGAATTATGTTTATGGATATAAATTATTTTTAACTTCGTAAAATTAAATCACAAATATATATTCTCATCCATAAAATTAAAGTTTATAAAATAACTAATATATTTTTAAAATATGATAATAATATAGTCATAATAATTATAATATTTATTTGATTATTTTTTTAATTTATTTAATTATTATTATTTATTTAATATATTTTAGAATTTATTTAAATAAAATTGTAAAGGACAAATGCGAAAAGTAAAATTTAAAATATTGTAACCTAAGTGATAGTGTGGATTGCCTACCCTCCAATAGGCAATCTGCATTGCCACTTCATAGGTGATGTGAATTGTCTGGGCAATGCAGATTACTCATTACCTATCACAAGTGAACAAGATAATGTGGTGAACTAATGTAATTTAATACAACATTATCCGGTAATCCACAAAGATTACCTCTAAAGAAACGCCCCCTTAAGAAATAATCAAGATTTGTCAGCAAAATAAATTGTGAATATAGTCAAGCCTAATCATTATTTAATTTGTTATCAAGTGTTAGTTATATTTAAGTGTAAAATAAGATAAGTCAACAAAAATATATATCTTTGAATTATAACATTATTATTAGAATATATAATTATAAATTTCGATTTTTTTTAAATAAATATTAATGTTTTTATTGTTGGTTCAAGTAGATAAAAAATAAGCTCTTAATTATTATATAATTTCTCATTAAGTGTTAGAAATATAAAGAGACAAATAAGATAAGGTAACAATATATGGATGTTTTACTTAATAACATTAGTTCTAAATATATAATTATAAATTTCGAAATTAATTAAATATATATTAAGTTTTTACTCTTGCTTAAATTATATAAAAAATAATATGAATGACATAATTATATTACCTAACAATATATATATATATATATCTTTTACATAAATTATTTGTAAATTCTTTTTATGAAATTTAAACCCCATAAAACATGGTGTCAACTAAAAATTTAAAACTTAATCACAGGAGTTTTAATTAGGTTTTGAAGTTATAAGTAATATTACTAAGCCAATAAAATTAAGCTACCATTAGAACCTCAAATAAAAATGGTCTATTAATGATATGATATTTTTAAATATAAAAATTTAAATTGAAAATTATATGGAATTCAATCAAACACCTAACTGAAATTTCAATATTTTAATATGACATCATATTTAAAATCTAATTTAAAAATACTATTGAATGAACTTCAAATTATTTATGATCTTAAATGGATATTTGATCATCTTTGATCATTAATTATATCAAAGAGCTTCAAATCATTAATAAGCAAGAGAGTGTTCAAAGTCTAAATTTGGTTGATTTGAGTTCTTGGTTAAGATAGATTCTATCAAAATTTAATAATAAATGAGTCTAGTAAAAAGTATTTCAAAAACTAAATTAATCGATTTATATTTTAAGTTTATTTAGTTTTAAAATTAAAATACATAAAATGTTTTATATGATATCTGAAAATGATTTTAATTAGATGTCCAAAAGATAAAATATTTCAATAAAATTAAATGTGTGATTTATGAAAAGGAATGTGAAAGCAAGAATTAAGATCGGCCACATTTAACTTGACCCAATGAGTTTTTTAATTTGTTAGTTCCTACAGAACAAAAAAATTCATGTACACAACTTTGTCAAAGAAAGGAACCCTCCTAATTATTTTTTAATAATAAATAGAATATATACTAATACCTATTACAAATATTTTTTGCTTTTTTACCAAAATTTTTAAAAAATAACTTAGTTTATATTACAATTGTAAGGACATAAATAGCTATGTCCTTATATTCTTAATTTATGTAGAAGCACATAATAAGTAACGCCCCCATTATCAAATATTTTAGCGATGCATAATATATAGTATTCCTATTATTGAATATTTTTGGGACGCATAGTAAAATGCATCCTTATTATCAAATATTTTAAGGATACATAGTAAAGTAGTGTCCCTATTATCGAATAATATGGGGATGCATAATAAGTGATGTCCCTATTATCGAATATTATTGGGACACACAATAAAAGATGTCACTATCATTGAATATTATTGAGACAAATAATAAGTGGCGTCTTTATTATTGAATAGTTTTAGGACACATAATAAGCGGTGTCCATATTGTCTAATATTATTGGGATGCATAAAAAGTGGCATTCCTATTTATTGGGACATGTTACAAGCGGTGTCCTTATTATCTAATATTATTAGAATGCATAAAAATTGATGTCCCTATTTATTAGAATGCATAATAAGTAGTGTCTCCATTATCTAGTATTATTGAGATGCATAATAAGTGACATTTCTATTTATTGGGATGCATAATAAGCGACATTCTTATTATTAAGCATTATTGGGACGTATAATAAATGGTGTCTCTATTATCGAATATTATTGGATGGATAATAAACGATGTCCCTATTATCGAATGTTATTGGGACGCATAATAAAAGATATCTTTATTATCAGATATTGTTGAGACACATAATAAACAGTGTCTTCATTATTGAATATTTTTAGGATGCATAATAACTGATGTCCCTATTATGTAATATTATTAGGACGTATGATAAGCGATGTCTCTATTATCGAATATTATTGGGACACATAATAAGTGATATTTTTATTATTGAATATTATTGGGACGCATAATAAGAAGCGTTCCTATTATCAAATATTATTGTGACGCAATTGAATTTGTATCACTAAGTTATTCGAATTATGAGATTTAAAATAATACTATATTTATATTCTAAATTAAAATAGGGATACCAAACTAATGTGTCTTTAAATTTTAAAAAATAGGATGCTAAATATATTTGCGTCCTTATTATTTTATAAAAATAACAATGCTAGCTATAAATAGTGTCCTTATAAATGAAAACTTTGTGTAAAATAAGGACCCTTCAATTTGTGTCTTTAATTATGTGTTCTTAAATGACTATTTTGTTGTAGTAACATCTTGACCTATGTCCCCGTTCGAACTTTCGACCTCGAGATCGACCTCGAGATCACCTTTCCTTCGATTCAAATGGACGAGAAAGAAATCTTTTACAATTGTTGTCTTATTTTCGCTTCAAGAAATAAGACACACTTCCCCCATTCGGACCGTCTTTTCTTCACTTAAGAGGGAAGACACAACATATTTTCACTCAGGAGCTATACAACTATTATAATATATTAATATCACATGAACACACCACAATATCTCTTTTATAATTTAGAACATCACACAAGAGCAAGAGAGAAAGAAATAAAAAAAAGTTGCAACTTGAAACTCAAATGCACTTCACAAATGTTATTCATACTTTTCCTTGGAAGTATTCTTCATTCCTTCACCTTTGGGATCATTTTTATAGTCTTCTTAACTCCATTTAGTCGTTGGGACTTGTTTCTCACTTTTTGGGCCAAAATATGATCATTATAATGCATTTTGCGCATTGACCCCGACCGCTCCACATAGTCATTGAAAAAATATAGCTTGCATTGTGACCGGTTGAGTAATCGATTGAACTACCTGTCGACCACCACTTCGTTCGACATCACCTGATCGATCACCGAGTCTATCCAATTGATCATACTTCAAATATTGGTCAATTTCTGTGTTTTTCTTGATGATTGTTTGATCGGTTAACCGATCGATCGGTTCATCATACCGATAGATCAACCATTCTGCACTATTTTGAACATAACATTTTGCACAATTTTGAAAATGAGATTACTTTTTATTCTATGAAAATCCACAGACTTTTCTACAATTTGACATTTGTCATTCATTCAAAATGAAATAAGGTCTCAAATATTAATTTAAAATTCAGTACATAAAGTTATCCATTTCAAATTAGATGTTTTAAACATTCACTCTTTTATACATAACTTTTTATACGAGTATCCAAATAATATGATATTTGATTTTATGAAAAGATAACAATATTATCTATAATTATATATTAATCTCTTTTTCTAAATCGCATGATAGAATACTCAAATATTCAGTACAAATTTAGCATACAAGAATATCACCTTCAAATTAAATTTTTTGAGCTTCATTTGTTATTGTTGTCCAAATGAGATGAATTAATTAGAAAGATAAAAGAATTATGTATAAATTATATATATATATGTATATATATATATATTCTTAATGTAAGTCTTATGAAAACATAGATAAATTTTAATGAAACATATAGTGCATTAAGCAATTCATTATTGTTTAGACTTTTTCAATATTTTAAATATAACTCTAAATCTTTCGACATTTATATATTATAAAAACTCTGTTCCAACATGTATAGCTCTTAAATTGATCGATTGGTCTTGCTACCCAACAATGGAAGAACGAAAAAAAAAACCATTGGAAGTCGCATAGGCATACTTTGTTTTGCATTGCATATGCAGATAAGCAAATGATAATGGTTGACGCCATTTCTTGTGACCATTTTGCCCACAGCCCTATAATATGTTTTGTCACTATTCATGCCTTCATCCAAACAGTAGTCCTACACACAAAATAACATTAAGAAGTCACTATAAAGGAATCCCAATTTACCGGCCTATTAGGTTGAATGAAAAATGACAATAAAAGATGTCCAAGTAAATTACTATCAATTGAAGTCATCCTAAATCTAATGTTCATGTATGAGAGATAAAATATATTTTATTAGTTGTTATTAATATTTTTATTCTTTTTTATTAATTAGATTATGTCAGCCAGTATTCTTATTTATTGTTATTTTATTTTTTAAAATTTAAATTAGTTTAGTTTAGATTGTAAAATATTTGTAAATAGGTATGAACTCTTTGATGGTTCAATCATCATTCAATTATTTTAATAAAGTTGTGTGATTTTCTTTCTTGAATTTTGAATTTATTAAACTATTCATGATACTTTAAACTGTCAACATCTTTAGAAATTCATCCGGAAATTGTAACTCCTCCCCGCTGTGTCAAAGTGGCACAGAACTGTTAGTTTTTTTTTTCATATATCAAAAGCCGAAATTTCTCTTGCACACACTGTAGATAACGAACGTACTGTTCGAGAGGCTTCCTATGTTCATACGCCAGACGGTGCGAGCATGAACCATCCGTCCATTTCAGCAGAACGTAAAGCAACCATCAGATTTTTTACAACAAACAGAGAACTAGACTTTTCTTGTGAGGACAAAGTGATCGTCCAAGATTTAACAGCTACTGATTTGAATCTCGTAAAAAAAAAGATGACTCGTTGCAATTTTGGAGCATGTTGCCATCATTTGATTTTTTTTCCACCTCGATGTCCCAAAGGTGAAGTTAATTGTCTAACTCGTGCGACCTTAAAAAATATATTGGTCATCTTGATTCATAAATTGAAATTCCCAATAAAATAAAAACTCAAAATCTTACTTAAAAAGTGAAAAACTACTATTCACTCCATTTAAACTCAATCATTACATCATTTGAATTTTAAAAAATGATATAATTGAGTACTATCCTGTGTCCTTTTTCCTAGTAAGATGAATTAAGAAGTAATGATGATAATGTTGGAATACTTTTCAGCAGAGAAATGTAATACCCGAGACCATTTATAAATTATTATATGGAATAATATGTGCATTGGAGTCATGTGCTGTTCATTTATGCTCGAAATAAAAATAATAGATGCAGCATCACCAGGCAAAGATTACTTCACCCCCAGTAGCTGTAGCTTCGTTCATCCACCACCAGAAGCCTCCAATTGCAAAGCCATGAGCAGGCCGCACGTCCTCGCCTTGCCCTTTCCTGTGCAGGGCCATGTCATCCCCTTACTGGCGTTCTCTTACTGTCTCGTCGAGCATGGCTTCAAGGTCACCTTCGTCAACACCGAGTTCAACCACCATCGGATCATGTCGGCGCTGGCCGCCAAGGACGGCAGGGAGTTCAGCGGGATCGACATGGCCTGGATCCCCGACGGCTTGTCCCCCGGCGAGGACAGGAACAATCTCGGAAAGCTCACGGATGGTTTCCTGCGGGTCATGCCCGGGCATCTGGAGGAAGTGATACGGGAGAGGAACGAGAGGGGAGACAAGGTGACATGGATCGTTGCTGACGAGAACATGAGCTGGGCGTTCGCCGTGGCCGAGAGGATGGGACTCCGGTGCGCCGCCTTCTGGACGGCGGCCGCAGTGTGCCTGGCGTACATGTTCAGGATTCCCAGACTAATCCAGGATGGCATTCTTCATCCCAGTGGTATGTAGATAATATCCAGTCTTTAGTTCATTACAAATCTTTGGGTTGGATGCACAAATAATATCCACATCTGGTTACTATACAACATCTAAAAATTGAAACTATCTGTTATTCTTAATAATAATAATAATAATAATATCCGCTCAAATGAAGTTATATATGGCTACATGAAGTAATATATAATAATGTTTACTTATATGTATATAGTATTTATATTTACGATTAAATAAGCTAATGTTTAGTAAATTTGATATACCTCACTTTTATTTTATTTTTTATTTTTTTAATATAAAGTTGGGGTTCTCAATAAAAGTTTTTGGTTTGGCTATTAATCTTGAACAGATGCAATTCCTTGACCTTGTCCTAGAGAACTCAGGATATTGTTGCAGAAAGAGTTTTGTTCCATCTTCATCTGAACCAGATCCTGTATATGTAATAAGAAATAGTACAGTGGTGCCTTTTTCCCCACACTTCTGTCATATGCCAGTTATCTTTTGTTTTGTCCCTATTTTGATGGGCGTAAGGGGACAACCAGGGATGGACGCATGCATAAATGAGACCTTTTTTTTCTCATTATTATAATATAACCCCTCATTATTATATAATAAAAGTATGTATACTTTTAATACAATTTAAAGCCCCCAACCTTCAAATTAAATAGGTTATTTTTTAATTTTGATATGATTGTTTTTATTTAAAATTTGTTATTAGAGTTTGGCCCTCTCAAATTTTTAATTTTTAATCTTAATATCATCATTTGAATTTAAAAGAGTATAAATCTATTGTTTTATTTATTATTAGCTTATTAAAATTTGTCATCTTTAAATATATTTTTTGGTGAGTTCCTAGGACCAACTATGTCCCTGTCATCGTGTTGGCAACAATCTTTATTGTAAGGATATAATTTTATAGATCACCTAATGGTCATGATTTCAAATCATGAGGTGAGGCATCTATTTACATTTAATTATATTTTAGACATATGTATGATTAAATAATAAGATTTAATGCTATGTTGTGATATTTATATTAATACTTTTTTAACTCAATGCAGAACTACTTAGTTCCCTACGCATCCCAGTCTCCTCGTCGCTCCCTTTATCCACTCTCTCCCCCTATCCCTCCTCTCTCTCTCCACTGACTCCTGACTCATCCCACTCTCATCTTACAACTTTAAGCTCCATCTTTCCTCTCTCTATTTCTACTTGCTTTTAGTATGATCAGACTCTTTTGTTTGGATTGAAGAACCAAAGTTCTCTCAAGTTCAAAGTTCTCATGTGAAAGAAAAATTTTCATATGTTGTTTGGTTCGAATGATTCTTAGAACTTCGACTACGTGAATTCAGTGGACGTCCATGACAGGCGACGGTAGCGACAGTAGAGTAGCGATGATGGCGGCAGCGGCGACAGCAGTGACGGCAGCGGCAGCGACGGCAGTGGCAGCAGAGCAGCGGTGACGACAGCGGCGGCGGCGACAACAGTGGCGGCAGCGGCAGCAGCGACGGCAGCGACATCAGAGCAGCGGCGTGTAGCAGTGACAGCGGCGACGACAACAGGAACAACGGCGGCGGCAGCGGAGGCGGCGATGGCAGCGGCGACGGCAACAACGATAGCGGCGACAACAGTGACGATGACAGCGGCAACAATAGAGCAGCAGCGACGGCAGCAGAGCGGCGGCAGCGGAGAAGATGGGGGCGGAGACGACGAGAAAAGAAGGCGAAGAAAGAGATGAGGGAAAGAGAGGAGAGAGAAAAATGGTCATAGCGTAAGTCGGCTGCAATGTTCTCACGATTGGTGAGAACTTTTTTCGAGAACTTTTCCAAAAAAGTTCAACAAAGAAGTCACGTGATGAGATTTTCGGATGTTCTGGTTGTGAATGGTGTTTGGTAGAACTTTGCCTAGTTGTATTACCAAACACAAACTAGGGTGCAGATATTTACTTGAAAGTTGAAACGCTTCTTTTTTTTTTCTCAACGCCAAATATATCTATCTGTCAGGTGATGTAAGGCCAGCACAGGAACGGGAGCTCCGTCCAAAGTCCTCCGATGGCCGAGTTCCTCCAAGCACAACTTGCAACTCTGCTAGCTGAAGAAAGCCGTCCAAAAGCCTACACAAAACACTTTGAAGTTTGAACCATCAATCCTCTTCTGCATCCATAACCATTGGTTGCCCCTTGATTGGGCCACAAATTGGTGCCATCAACTACGCTTTGTACAAAACTTTAATTGCGGGACTAAACTTTATATTCAGAAAAATCTTGACTTAAACTCTTTGAACTTTACATCCCTTATATTTAGTTCATATTAGAGTTCTTATTGATGCACCAATTTAATATTAACCTTAATATAGACCTGTTCGATTCTTCCTTACGCATCCTCTTATGGAACAACGCGGGCGGCCTCGAAGGGGCAGAGCACCATCTTCCACCTCCAATTCGATAACAACCGTGCTGCCGATCTCCCTGAGTTCGTGATCTTAAAGGAGCGGCTGGAGCTCTGCGGCAGGCCGTTCGTCTGGCCTCATTGGATCTGCCTAGTCTTGTCGCAGGACAGACAGCAAGAACGCGTGGCTCGACGGCTTCGGCAGCAGAGTTGCAGACAGAGGGACTCGGCCATTGGAGGACTTTGGAACGACCTGCCGTTCCTGTCCTGTCCTTACTCCTTACGTCACCTGGCAGATAGATTATAGATATGATGCTTTGGCACCAAAAAAACAACCGATTCAAATAAAAATCTGCACATAAATAGATAGGAAACTAAAAAAAAAACAATTTTAAAAAAAAGATTGGTGAGTGTGCGGTATAAGGATGGACGGCAAGGATCCATGTATTTTGTTGGTCCCAATATCACAAACTTCTTGTATTGCCATGAAATCTTACGGCAAGATAGCCGTGAGATGAAGTTGGAATCCAAACATTCAACAGGACAATATATGAATCCGCTTTCATATTTTTTGGGGTTTCCATTGGCCCAAGTTATTAATCCATTAAATATCTCTCAGCATCCAAATCAATCCGCTGTCTCGGCTTGGATTACAAGTTGGTGCTAATCAACTCGGGAGCTATCGAATCAATTATAATATTATGTTCCATAAGCTATATAAAACTTTATTTGTGGGACTAAACATACTCTAATTAATATATTACAAGAGGTGAATTAAACTCATTTTAAAATGTTTGATATAATTATTTTTAAAATCTTTTTGAGGTTTTCGTATTTTTGCTTCCATATTAAAAAAAGTAAATAGAAGTTTAATAAAACGTTCATGTAAAGATATTATAAAAACTATTAAAATATTTGAGGTAATTATTCTAAAAATTATATATATGTTAAACAAGTAAAGTTAAAAGTAAACAAATTTTAAAAATTAGATAGAAAATATTTTAGTGCATGCGTATACCCATAGACAAACAGTTGTCTCCGCCTTTGCTCGTACCTTATATATTTTTTTTAGAAAATTGACGTAGGATATTATTAGATTTAGATAACTATATTTATGAATCTGTTTTTTTTACATTTGCTTTCCACGCAATTAGATTGATGTTCAGGAGTCACAGAATCACAACAGAAATTGTGTGCGAGGAAACTTTAACAATAATAATTTTCATATGTTTCTTATATAGTAGTCCATCTAAGCATACAGCAAACTTAAATCTGACACAAGAAAGTAATAACAAAATGCAATAGCAGGCTAATTTTGAGTGTGTCATTGATTACAAGAAACATACGTGAGTCGACTTTAATTTGACACAAATAACCACAAAATAGCAATGCTACAAGGTCGACAATAGCTCGACACCAGTTGCCTGGAATTAGCATCGTCGTTGTGTTACGAAAACTTGACGCCAAATTTGATGCCTTTTCGCAAGGCGTGCGGGAAAAAAATGCACAATAAAATAGTGCTACCATAATGACACTAATATAGAGCCGTGTCTAACATCCTAAGTCTTTGCTCTAGAAACAGCACGTGCGGCCTGGCCAATCCTTGCTCAGATGCCAGTCAGCCCCTTCTCGGTCGTCCCACAAACTACGTAGAATGGCCTTGCACTACACAATGAAATACACACCCAGAAAGATAGGAAAAACTCCCAGTTTCAGGGGAAAACTTTCAAATATATTAAAGCAAACTTTGATGACTTTACAAGTCCTATACGACAGGGACAACACCCTCTCTCAAAATCTACGTGACTTGGATCTCTCTCCCTCTATTTCTCATGTCCTACACGATTGAGATCAAGGAACTCTAGATGTTCACAAGTCCTGCTCGACTTGGATCTCTCCCCCTCTCTTTCTTAAGTCCTACACGACCGAGATCAAAGAACTCTAGACGTTCAAAAGTCCTGCATGACTTGGATGAATTACAAAGCTGGACTACAGCGTCCGCCACGCCCGTCCACCGCACCGCATCCGCCACCTGCCACGTTTGTCCACTGCACTCCTACTTGGACTCATATTTCACGCAGCTCGTCTTCAACCTTCTGCACAACCAGGTACTCCTACTCGGTCTAGGAGTGCGCCTCAGCTGCATGCCAATTGCACGCCCATCTTGCTCGTCCTAAGTTCGACTCCTACTAGGAATAGGAGTCCTACTCGTACTTGGATGATGCAAGAATTGATAATAGGAGACGACATAAAATTTGAGTAAAAAGAAATTACAAAAAAGTAAAAATAACAGAAAAATAAAATCTAAAAGTAATAATGCATAGGTCCTTAAGATGATCTATAATGATAGAAACAATCTGTAATTTCTATAAAATCAATAATAAATATAAAGCTCCGATTTAATTTTTAGACGGATTAAGTACACTAAATATATACTCCCTCACGGGTAATCAACTATCTTAAGATATTAATAATCTGAAAGTATATTCCGCACGGATATGCCTTCAGTTATTTTTGAACTTAAGATGCAATACAATGCAATCCCTAAACTACATAATCACCCGCAAAGGTCAATTCATGCAGACCGCATAATCTAATATGCCGCATGGTTTCTACTACATTACGACATGGATTCCTTCAACATAAAGTTAAGAATTGATTCGAACGGAAAATGATAAACTAAGAATTAATCACACTACACAGTCAATAATCATCCTAGAAATCGTTAAATCCTAAAGAAAAGTACGCACAACAATCATGTTTATAAAAACTAAATTAATTATTTGATTAATCAGAAAGCAAAAATTATTCATACAATAAAACTTTTGCAACTAAAACTAAATAATAAAATGAAAACTAATAATCCTAGGTGTTAAGATAGATACATTAAATATGAAAATCTAAAATATCATTCCAACAATAAGTAGAATAAAGAATACTCTTCAGAAGCCGTGATGAAACGGTTACGCAATCATCGCACGAGTTTACTGCATAGAAGTCTTCTCTTTTGCCTTTCAAAAATTCTCCTTTATTCTTGGCTTGAAAGTTTTGATTGCAAGCCCTAGCATGTTCTCTTTTAGATGTAGAAGGCCTCTATTTATAGGGGTTTCAGATTTTCATGTGATCGGAGAAGAAACGAAAATATTTTCTATATGAAATAAGAAAAATTCGGATCTAAATTAGTTTTGAAATTTTGATCTTGTCAAACTTCGAAATTTGGGTCATAATATGTTTCTAAATCATCCTAAGATTATATAATATGACAGGAGTCCTTGTGCAATTGAATTTTTTCTAAAAATCCATCCAAATCTCAAATCTGCATTTCGTCATGACCTGGAATATGGTTTTAACGACTTAAATGGTATCTGAATCCACTTAGGAATGAGTTTTCACGGTCCGTGAGATGATTTTCACGGTCCTTACAATGTTAAAGTAGTATATTTCACGGCCTGTGAAGACCTAGTGATGGTTGTGACTCGGACAACTCTGAAATGCATTTTAACGACTTGTCAAAGTGTTGCAAGATCATTTTCATGGCCCATTAAAAAGCTTTCACGACCCGTTAATGTGTCATTTCAACCTACTTCACTATTTTATACTTTCTGACTACATTTTAACTCTGATTTGAGCGTGATTTTCTCCGTTAGCTTCGTAATTCAGTTTTCTTGCTTTCTAGACAATAAAATACACTTGGTAGATTTTCAATTTTGTAAAATTAATGTATATAAGTCCATAAAATAATGCATGCTATTAGAAAATCATTCGAAATGAGATTAAATGCATGACTAAATATGTGTTATATTTTTCGTTCATCAAACTCCCCCAAGCTTAGATATTTGCTTGTCCTCAAGCAATGTCCAAGACAAAGCTCTACCCAAGAAGGTCAATCTTCCATCCTGTTAGTCAACTATTTTTCTTAGCACTAGTTTTTATACATCGATCGTCAAAGTATCTTTCACTATAAGAAAATAAGGTATCTGTGATGGATAATTCCGTCACAATACAAGTGTATTCCGTCACAGATGCTCTTCTATGATAGACTTGTGACAATCTACATCCGTCACTGATTTTTTACCCACAAATTATGTTGTGACGAATTATTTTTGTCACAAAGATAATAGTGACGGTTAAGATCATCACAAAATTAAAATGTTTTTGTCACAAAAGTTTAATAAAGTAATTAATAAAATGAGTAATCCGTCACAAATGTGATGATTTTTTGACAGATTACTGACTATTAATTTGTGACGGATATATGTTGTAATGATTTTTATGACAGATGTGTGATGATTATTTGTGATCGTTTTGTGACGATTATGATTGTGAGACTTGTGACAAATTTCACGTCGACATTTTGTGATAAAATTATGATGATTCATTATTAATTATTTTGATGAAGTTGTGACGGAATTTTATGTAATCAATTAATATGATAAATTTATAAAACTTTTAATGAATCATTATGACAATTGTGTGACAATTTATTTTCTAAATATACTACTGCACATAAATAATTATACAATAAAAATAACACAATGCAAGTTATTTATTTCTAAACATGTTAAAGATCATATAGTTCAAACATTTGTAATTAAAATATTCAAAATATTAAATCCACTGCATAAGTTTTGATTATCCAAATTTAAGAATGAAACTTTAAGCAAATTGTAGCCACACAACATATCCATTTTTTTCCTTTATGAATTGTGATCACCTCTCCATATAAAAAGTTGAAACCTGTAATCAAACATATACATAAAAATATTAAGATCTAGTGATTTAAATAGAGAAATATTAAAATAATGAAGCATCATAAGATAGCGATATATAAATAAGATAAATTACCTTACTAACGTGAAACATAATCTCCAGAAGATAATTGACTACTTTCTTATTGAGTAATTTGTAATACAAGTGAACGAACACGTTCTTCCATTTCAGCATTCACCTTTTTAATGTGATAATCTAATTCTTGTTGCAACTGTTGTCACATTTCTACACGCAGTTCTTCTCTTGTACGTTGCAAATCATTCTCAATAGCAAAATTTGAATAAGAGTCACTCATGTGCTTTAATATACCATAACTTAAATTATTTACTAGTGATTGAGCATATTTTCTAGCATAAAATCTATATACTCTTTCTTTTGTTAGAACTCCTACCGCATCAATCCACATAGCAACATCAAATTCTGGTTGAGAGCTAACATTTGAATCATATTTGGTATTAAAAAATGCATTGTAATCTTTCTGCATTCAGCACAAACATAATATGTTAAAATAATTAAAAGAATATATAAGGTGGATGAAATAATTTTTTGTATAAAAACTTACATAAATTTTTTTTATTTTCCATCAACATATTCACCAATTTTTTCTGCCTCGACGCTTATGACAATGCTCAAAAACTTCATAGTCGGTTAGTTGTCTACGCTTATGATATGCTTTGTGATTCCACCCTCTTTCTAAATGAGCCTATTTTGTTTTGCAGCCTCCGATTTCTATTGCACTCATCTTTCATCCACAAACCAACCATGTCATTCCAAACATTTCCTCTCATCCATGATGGCCCAAAACCTTTAGTTTCACTTATATACATCTTATTATGTCTTTTCATCACATGACATCTTGCATGATATAGTGTGGGAGAGTAGAGATTGCCACACTTCTTAATAAATGCTTTCTTAATAAGAATGTTCAATTGCTCCCACACATATCTTACCTGAAAATAATCAAATTAATGTTAAAATATTACAAAAGTTTCTTGCATACAAATCACATTGACCTTGATTGTTAAATAGCACAAAAAAATTCAAACACTAAATCATACTAGACAAATATTCTTAATCCACATGTAAAAGTAAAAATATTAATGTTCCATGACAATGCATCATTAATCCAAATAAAATATTTCAAATAATTTATTTCATATATATCATCGCAATTGTCCAAAATGAATGCATAATTACATATGTTAGCATGTAACTTTTGAACAATAATACAAAAATGAAATATATGCTAGCAGCACATTACTTAAAAATATAAAGTAATATGATATGTAAAAAAGTTATTAAACAAATAAAACATATATAATAATAATTTACTATAATCAAATAAAAAAGAAGAAGTAACACAAACATGTGTCGAAATAACACCAAGCTTGAATTCTTCCTCTGAAAAATATATACACATTCAAATTAATTATTTTATTATTGTTTTTAATAAAAAAATAAAAAAATAAAAAAAGAGCTGCGCCCTGGCGCAAGGAGCCCTGACACGTACATCTATCGCCAAAGTATTTTTCTATCATTCCAATGACTCAGCCTTGTATAATTTCTGAATATTAGATATATTTAAACTCATCCAAATTCAGCTCATGGAAGAATACATACAATTTATCAAATAAGAGTCTCAATGCTGAAAACATAAGTGCATACTGAGCTTATGCACTTTCTGTTTAAAACTTCTTCACTTTAAAACTTTTGATATTTTCATTCATACTTTTTTTTTATTTGGTACTTATATGCTTCTCCATATTAGACAATGTGGTATATGTAACGGACTTTCGAGCCCTTTAGGTCGTCAGATAAGAATTTCCTACGGATCTAATCACCCGGACACATCAAGATTTTGGATAACACTTTTGTACTTCTTTATTTTGTTTTGTTGGGGTTCAACTAACTCTCTTTTAACTTTTTGCACACATTTTTTTCTTTTTTACTATAAGTTCAGTAAACACTTAAACGTTCAATAAAGAAGCAATTATTATCAAAACTAAATAAAAATAAAAAGAGCATGAACAATAATTTGTCGTCCAAATTCATAGTTCTACTTAGCAATATTTACATTCTTAATATCCAATACTAAGACGAAAAAATAAAATAATAGTGCTTCGAATTTCATTAATTAGCAGGATGTCCTTGATATTCATCATTTAGTTAAAATTTAATGATATTGTGATCAATTTATTCAATCAAAGTTTAGTGCATAAGTTGTCCATTCTTGTTTAATCCTTTTATATAATTCTAATTTTTTTAATTTTATATCATCAAAATATAATTTTATAGGATATTAAAATTTTACTCCAACAAGAAGAAGATGATTTGGAAGAGAGGGAAAAAGGGGAGGAAGATGAGGAAGGGGGTGAGGGCATGAGGGGAAAAGGGTAGGAAGATGAGAAAACGTCCAGGACACCCTGTTGTTTGTTTACACTAATACTGTGATGGTCGTTTTTCCCTTGCCAACTACAGTAAAAGAAGGTTTTATTTGGAATGTTGCGCGCGTACGAGGACATCCCTATCGATTTGACGTTACAGTCTTTGGAATCTTGGACATTTTCTCAGCCATTTATTTATTATTGACTGAATTCTCTAGTTATAACATTATTGTTCTATTAGGTAACGTCATGATGAATATTAATATATATATATAGGTGAGGTCCTATGTGATAATCACAATTCTTCTTATTCTTTCTCTCTAGTATTTTCTTTCTGTCACTGCCTGGATTCCTATACAGCTTTTAATATCATCTTTGATTGATCGTTTGACGTATAATTTGTGCCCTAAGTAATTCAACGTGACATTGGATCTAACTGTGTTCTTCCATGAATAAACCCTTGTAGATCCAGTCTATACAAAATATGTATAAAATAAACAAAACAATGCCTGCAATAAGGAGGACGCCAAACATTCCAAGTATATTAATACAATTCTATTGTTCTATGACTCCTGAAACAACATGACTACAATGATATAAGATTTCGCTAAAAGAAGTATACACAGTTGTAACTTGTCGCACTCGACCATCCATTTGTTATAAAGATGAAATTTTGTTATATGAATTCATTGTATAGTGCGCTGGTAGCCCGTTCACTCTTTCATGGTTCTAACAATCTTCTCGAGGTTCAGATACGAAGAGCCGCCTTTCGCCAAGCTCCGGCGAACAGCTTCTTTCAGCGCCCCGGCCCTCGCCTTTATGCCTTCATCCCCGAGCAGCGCCTCCAACTTGTCCTTAAACTCTTCCCTCGTGACGATCCCTCCCTTGCCGGCTTCCAAGCTCAGGCCTACTTTCCAGACGTTGTCTATGTAGCTGTGGTTGATGAACTGGTCGGTGAAGTAAGGCCAGCACAGGAACCGGAGCCCGTTCCAAAGTCCTTCAATGGTCGAGTTCCATCCGCAGTGCGACACGAAGCAGGCGAGGGAAGGGTGCGCGAGCACCTGCTGCTGAGGGCACCATTCCACCACCATCCCCCTGCCTGCGACTCTGCTGCAGAAGCCGTCGAGCCACGCGTTCTTGCCCTCCTGCGTCAAGTCCGGTCGCACGACCCACAGGAACGGCCTGCCGCAGAGCTCCAGCCCCTCCGCGAGCTCCTGGAACTGCTGCTGCCCGAACACTGTGAAGCTTCCGAAGGCGACGTAGACGACCGTGCCCTCTTCCTGGCCGTCCAGCCACCTCAAGCACGCTACGTCCTCGCTCCAGAAGTGGCCCACCGGCTTCTCGGTCCTCACAGTCGTCAGCAGCGGCCCGACGGGCACCATGTTGGGGAAGTGATCGAAGGTCGCCGGCTCGACCGCGTAGGACGAGTTGGCGATAACGAACTCAGCGAGCTCGACAGCATGGTTGTTGCCGGTCACGAGGTTGAAGATGGTGCTCTGACCCTCGGGGTCGCCGGCGTTGTTCCACGGTAGGAGGCCCGCCTTCAGTGGCGGCGCGCCGGGGAACAATTCCAACGTCCGCTCGTTTTCTGTTGGCCATCCTGCGTGATAATTTGGGCATCAACAAAACTATTGTTACATGAAGCAAAAAAAAAACTATTTTTACAACGTTTTTTTTTGTAAAAATAAAAAACCAAAAGACCAAGGTTTTTTTGTTGAATCTTGAAGTGAAAAACAAAAGATGAATCTATGCATCGAGTTAAAAACGTATTAATATAAATATCACAACATAACATGAAATCTTATTATTTAAGGGATATATATATACATATATATGGGTGCACTGAGTGTACAGCTCATGAGCTAAAATTGCAGCCCTCGTCTCTCTGTTGTCAGATTAAAATGGATGACGATAGCATTTAAGAAAAAAGTATGAGTCTTTAAAGACCAAAATGGGGCTATCGTTGGAGAGAGAAAAAAACGTCAAATCTGCTTCGACTTCTGATGTGAGCAGAGGGGTTTATCTCCCTATGTCCTATGTTTTTTCAGCTTTAGAATTTGATCCTAGTGGATATTTTGTTTGTGTTAGGAAGAAGCAATTCTCAGAATCAATTTTATATCCGTCAAACGACGAAAGTGTTTTTCTTTTTGTGTAGGAAGGTCATAAACAAAAATGAGAGAAGGAAATACTCACAATCGTTTTCCAGAATTGAAAATTTATCAAATCGTTCTGTTAGTAATGAGAAAAAAAGGCTCATTTATGCATGCATCCATCACTGGTTGTCCTCTTATGCCCCATAATGATAACTGGTAAAAGCCACCACTTTACTATTTCTTAGCACATATATAGAGGATCTAATTCAGATGAAGATGGAAGAAAACTCTTTCTGCAACAATATCTGAGTTCTCTAGGACAAGGTCAAGGAATTGCATCTGTTCAAGTCTTCAAGATTAATAGCCAAACCGAAAACTTTTATTGAGAACCCCAACTTTATATTTAAAAATTAAAAAGATGAAGTAAAAGTGAGGTATATCTAATTTACTAAACATTAACTTATTTAATTTTAAATATAAATACTGTATACATATAAATAAACATTATTATTATTTCATGTAGGCATACATAACTTCATTTGAGAGGATATTATTAGCACATATATTATTATTATTATTATTATTATTATTATTAACATTAACAGATAGTTTCAATTTTTACATGTTGTATAGTAAACAGATGTGGATATTATTTGTGCATGCAACGCAAGGTTTTGTAATGAACTAAAGACTAGATATTATCTACATACCACTGGCATGAAGAATCCCATCCTGGATTAACCTGGGAATCCTGAACATGTGCGCCAGACACACTGCGGCCGCCGGCCAGAAGGCGGCGCACCGGAGTCCCATCCTCTCGGCCGCGGCGAACGCCCAGCTCATGCTCTCGTCAGCAACGATCCATGTCACCTTGTCACCCCTCTCGTTCCTCTCCCGTATCACTTCCTCCAGATGCCCGGGCATGACCCGCAGGAAACCATCCGTGAGCTTTCCGAGATTGTTCCTGTCCTCGCCGGGGGCCAAGCCGTCGGGGATCCAGGCCATGTCGATCCCGCTGAACTCCCCGCCGTCCTTGGCGGCCAGCGCCGACATGATCCGGCGGTGGTTGAACTCGGTGTTGACGAAGGTGACCTTGAAGCCATGCTCGACGAGACAGTAAGAGAACGCCAGTAAGGGGATGACATGGCCCTGCGCAGGAAAGGGCAAGGCGAGGACGTGTGACCTGCTCATTGCTTTGCAATTGGAGGCTTCTGGTGGTGGATGAACGAAGCTACAGCTACTGGGGGTGAAGTAATCTTTGCCTGCTGACGCTGCATCTATTGTTTTTATTTCGAGCATAAATGAACAGCACCTGACTCCAATGAACCTATTGTTCCTTATAATAATAATTTATAAATGATCTCCGGTACTGTTATTTTTCTCTGCCGAAAAGTATTCCAACTTTTATCATCATTACTTCTTAGTTCACTCTTACTAGGAAAAATGACACGGAGTAGTGCTGAATTAAATGTCTCTCTTCAAATGGTCAATGGTGTAGTGCTGGTCAATTATGTCGCTCTTCAAAATGGCAACATCTTCTAAGTTCACATCACTTGCAATGAAATTTTGGATGATCACTTTGTCCTCACAAGAAAAGTCTAGTTCTCTGTTTGTTGTCAAAACTCTGATTGCGTTACGTACTGCGGAAATGGACGGATGGGTCATGCTCGTGTTTAGAGGGCTTTTTATGTGTGATGATAATTTTTTAATATGCATTAGAAAAATGCACTTCTTAACTTGTCTTTCACATCACAAATTATAAAACTATTTTTTGAAATGATGACATATTAGGGAGTCTCGTTGGTGCTTCTAGAAACTCTATGTAATAATTTTTTTGTTGGTGCTTTTCGAAATTCTATTTAATAATTTTATTTATTCAATAAAAATTTAAAAATTTCTCAAATCTTAGCATTGTGTCTCAAGCGTAGTGTGACAGTCCACAAATCATCATAAGAGATCGAGCGTTCCGCCTAGACGCTCGTTTATTCACAAACGCCTTCGCTGAAGCTTCCGCTCAAAATCAATCGTTCCAAAAATTATGGCGTTAAAAAAAGTGGCATAAGAAAGCTTTTGTAAAGCACTCCAAAAGAATTTATCTAGATGGTGGGTACGTCTAGACGCCGCAGGAGTTGGTCAAGCGAAAAACTACCTCATGACAAGTGGTATCAAAGCCACTTTCATGAGACGTTAAATTTAACATTCGACGATCAAGGAGGAATGACGTCGAACTCGAAGATGACCCAAAAGCTTGTCGCACCGGAGAAGGACCGTCTAGAGCGAGGGCGTGCCTGCTCAAATGATATCATGATTGCCTTTGAGCAATGCCTCGACCAGTTCCAACTGAACATTGGCGAGATGCAAGACCAATTCGCAACGCATGAGCAGAAGTTGGAGAAGACAGTGGACATCACAATGGTGCGGGACGTAGTCACGCCGTTGTATATGCGGCTCGAGTCCATGGAGGTGACAATCATGGACATGCGAGAGTCTTTGGACAATGGACTCTCAAGCATAAGGTTCGAGATGGAACAAGAGCTCCAGACCCTATGGGAAGAGCTCAAGTGACACTATGGAGATGAGCGACATCTCGAGACGTCTGCCCCACGTGAAGCAAGAATTGATGTACTAAAGTCGATGTCATACAAGGGCGAGAGGTTGGCAAAAGAAATCAATGACTTCTTGTGGAACATCCGATAGTACATGGAGGCTTTGGAGGTGATTTCAGAAGCGAGGACGGTGAGGACCACATCCTTCTATTTGCAAGATGCAGCGAATTTATGGTGACGATGCCGTTGCGATGATGTGAAACGTGGCAACGTCAATCCCATTGAGAAGTGGGATGACTTCAAAAGGCAGCTTACTAAATACTTCTACCCTGTAAGTTGGGATTGGAGGCCAAGATTGCATTGTTCAACATTTTCTAGAAGGGCACATTGAAGGAGTACATGAAAGAATTCATCGAGATCCGCTTATAGAATCCTAGGTGGACGAAGGCACATTGCTGACGATCTTCGTCAAGGGTCAGAAGCCTTGGGCTAAGATGGAGTTGGAGCACGAGATTGCTCCAACTTTCACTCGCTAGTTGCCGCTACCAAATCACTCATGGAGTATGCAAAAATGACCGCCCCACCATCAAAGCCCTCAGGTAAAATCAATGGTGGGGGAGAAAAGCAAAAGTCATAAGAAGGCAAGTCTTACTATCAAGACAGAAGGTCTAACAAGACAAGGGGAAGGTTCAAGAGGGATGAAAAATCGTCAAAGCCTTGCTACATTTGCAAAGGTTCACATTGGACAAGCGATTGCCCGTAGAAGGCAAATGTCATGTATTGCCTCGACGAGAAGGAGAAGGAAGAGACATGTCTCAATTCGATGTGCATCCTCAGTGCCATCAACGCCTCGAAGGATTCCTCATTGGCTGCTCGACTTTATGCGAACATCGAGTTGAACGAGCAAGTGTTCAACACCCTCATCGACACGAGATCATCGGAGATGGTCGTGTCAGAAGTGGCTGCGAAAACGCTGAAGTTGCCACTAAAGAAGACTTCCGTCACGTTCAAGATGGTGAATGTGAAGTCTATCTCGACCACCGAAATCTCTTCGACATGATAATGGCACCAGTACATGACTATGAAGTGGTGACGGACATCTCTTTTCTGCGACACATTGTTGCATGTGTCATCTTGCTCACTAATTCGATGGTCATCTTCGACCCCAAAAGACCTTACAACGTTCCCATGAGGTTAGACGGAGATTTAAAACAAAAGACCCTCTCCGCCATGCAAGTGTCGAAGGGGTTGCGAAATTAGGAGCACACCTTCCTAACGATTGCCGTGTTGAAAGATTCGAGATCCTCCACTCCAACACCTCCCAAAGTTCTTGAGACCCTTAAGAACTTTGCGGACGTCATGCTTCCGGAACTCTCAAAACAGTTGCCTCCAAAGCATGAAGTGGACCATGTCATCGACTTGGTCCTCGGATCGAAGCCCCCATATGGAGTCCCTTATCGGCTAATCTCTTTGGAACTTGCAAAACTCCATAAGCAACTTACCGAGCTACTAAATGTAAGATATGCTCGGCCCTCGAAATCTCCATATGGTGCCCTAATTTTCTTTCAAAGGAAGCACGATGGATCCCTTCGGATGTGCATCGACTACCGGATGGTCAACAAGCTTAAGATGAAGAACAAGTACCCCAGTCCTTGGTGGCAGACTTGTTTGACCAACTTACGGTGCAAGATGGCTTACTAAGTTGGATATTCATTTGGACTATTGATAATTTTGGATCGTCGAAGAAGATGTGTAGAAGACGACGTGTGTTACAAAATATGGCTCCTTCGAGTTCCTCGCGATGCCTTTTAGCCTCACTAATGCTCGACAACTTTTTGTACCCTCATGAATAAGGTATTATAACACTTCCTTGATAGGTTCATAGTTGTCTACCTTGACGATATCATGATCTATAGCCATACCTTGGAGGAGCAAATCGAGTACATTCGGCAAGTGTTCGAAGTGTTATGGCAAAAATAACTCTACGTCAAGCGGGAGAAGTGTGCCTTCGCACAACCAGGCACTTCTTGGAACATGTCATCGGAAGTGACAAGATGAAGATGGATGGTGCGAAAATTCGAGCCATTATGGAGTGGGAGCCACCCAAGCGGATTCTTGATATACGTTCGTTCCTTGGTTTGACGAACTACTACGGATGGTACATCAAGAGATATTCACATATGATGACTCCTTTGGCGAACCTTCTTCGGAAGAATGTAAAGTCGGAGTGGACGCCTACATGCCAAGAAGTGTTTAAAACACTTAAGAGGGCTATGACGAAGAAATTGGTACTCGTCCTGCCAATCACACCAAGCCTTATGACAGATGTTTCTGACTATGTCATCGGAGGAGTTCTTATGCAGGAGGGACATCCCGTGGCATTCGAGAGTCGCAAACTCAACGACATAGAACAACAATACACCGTTCAGGAGAAGGAGATGACCACGGTGATCCACTGCCTTAGGACATGACGGCAATACTTCTCGGGTCACGATTTCATATCAAGACACAATGTCGCAACAAGCTACTTTGAGATGCAGAAGAAACTCTCGCCAAAATAGGTAATGTGGCAAGATTTTATGGCGGAGTTCGACTATGTCTTGGAGTACAGGCTCGACAAGACAAATGTCGTTGCCGACACCCTCAGCCGACGCATGGAATTGGCGGCCATGAGCTCCTCTCCGGTCGACCTGATCGAGAGGATCAAGAAGGGATTGGAGTCGGATCCCACATGTTTTAGCCCACTTTTGTAACTTAACTTATTTTCAAGTGTGATGGTAATTTTGTAATATGCACTTCAAAAAAAGTATATCCCCTAGCTTGTCTTCCAGATCACACGTCGCAAAGCTACCTCTCAAAATTGTAGTATATTAGGGGAGACCCGCTAGTGCTCCCCTGAAACTCTTTGTAATTATTCTATTTACTCAACAAAAATTTCAAAGTTTTCCAAAACTTAACATTGTGCCTCAAGCGTGGTGTGGCAACTCATTGTCCCAAGTGATCGATCATTCTGCCTAGGCGCCCATTTTTTCACAAATGCCTTCGTCGAAGCGTCCGCTCGGGACCAAGCATGTCAAAAATTGTGGCATTAAAAAAGTGGCATAAGAAAGCTTTCGCGAATTGCTCCAATAGATCTTGTCTAGAAGGTGGACACGTCTAGACGTCGCACGGGTCGATCGAGCGAAAAATGACCCCATGACACTCGCACCATCTGGCGTATGAACTTCGGAAGATCTTTAGCGTGTGCAAGACAAATTTCGGCTTTAAGTATATATAAAAAAAACAAAACCTTTTTGTGTCAGTTTATCACGACGAGGAAGGAGTCGGATGAACGATTCAAAGCACCATCAATAGTTTGATAAATTTAAAATTTACCAATAAGACTTATAATCCACTAAGAAAGAAAATCACACATATTTATTAAAATAATCGAATAATGATTGAACTATCAAATGACAAAAGAGTTCATATCCATTTATAGACATTTTACAATTAAAATATAAACAAATTTAAAAAGATAAACTATCAATAAAAAATAATAACCGACAAAATCTAAGTAATATAAGAGGATAAAGATAATAATAACAACTCCTACATCACACTTCAAGGAAATATGAATATTAGACTTAGGATGACTTCAACTTGGACATCTTTATTGTCATTTTACATTCAACCTAATAGATAGTTGGTAAACTGGGATTCCTTTTATAGTGACTTCTTAATGTCATTCTGTTGTAGGGCTACTGTTTTGGATGAAGGCTTGAATAGTGACAAAACATATTATAGAGCTATGGGAGCAAAATGGTCACAAGAAATGGCGTCAGCCATTGTCATTTGCTTAATTATATGAATATTCAATGCAAAATAAAGTATGCATGCGCCACTTCCAATGGTTTTTTTCGTTCTTCCGTCGTTGGGCAGTAACACCAATCGATCAATTTAAGAGTTATACGCACTTAAAGCTGCATATCTAATTATATTCCTAACATAGATATTATCAATTTTTTTAATTTCTTCTAATCCTTTTTTACTTTCATTAACTTTTATGTAAGGCTAAAGAAAATGATAAATTTTAAAGGGTGGAAAAATGTGTCATTGTCTCTTGTATTATGAAGTTGTACGCATAATATTAAGTAAGAACTCCAGAGTATGTTGTTCAGGAATCAGGAGTGAGACCACAACAGACTTGTGAATCGTTCTGATAGGACAAAAGAGTCGCCTGCTCTTGATCTTTATGGTGCTTGAATTAGATGCTTCGGCGGTAACAAGAGCTGTAGTCAAGCAATTGATGACTTAATTTTTGGACTATTGCTAATCAATATAAGGATTCATTTGGTCATGGAAGGAAAGTTGTTCCGAGTTTTACGTAGATAATTGAATTGATAAATTCGTTTACGTATATTTATATGGAGTAGAACATAACAATAAAATTGAAGAAATTGATGTTGTAAATTAATTTTAGTTGGTGTTTGAATAACATGTAAGAATCGTGGATGTAAAATATAATTATGTTTTGTAATACTCGGTCTAAAAAAATATAATAAATAAAATAAAATAAATAAATAAAAATAGTAAAACTAAGTTGTAAAAGATCAATTACCTTAGTCCAATTAAGGAACCCATTAGCATGCTTAGTCCATGACCTAGACTATAAAAGCAATTACACCCTAAAGCTTGTTCTTATCCACTCATTTCTTCTCCATCACTTCTCTCTCTTCCTCCCTAAGGCAATCCATCCAGCAAAGAGAAAGGGGTGTTCCAGCAAGGTTTTCATTAAGGTTCATCTCCATTTCTGCATCCTTTGATTTCTATGTCTATCTCTCATTTCTTCTCCCCATTGGAATGCTTCCTAGGTGGAGAACAATAAGGGGAAGTGACTATCGGTAATCGGAAAGGTTCAAGCTAGGATCAATCACGGAAGAAGGTGGGTGATACCGAAATCCCCCTGCATAACTTGATTAGCAATTGATTAGAATTAGGGTTCTTATTATGAATTGTGTTCTTGATTGATGAGAAGGAATGGAAATGGAATGATTGATTGTGTTTCTTATGTTTGATGCATATTTTGTTATTCATATGACTATATATGTGTTCTGTATTAGTCCTCCATGCTTAGATGATTGATTGTATGCATTGATTGCATTTCTGGATTAAAAAATCGCTATTATTTTGATTCTGTCCGATTCTGTTTTCATGAGGACCGGATATCGGTCGACCGGTGATGAGAATATCGATCGACCGATCCTTCGAGACCGATCGACCGATCATTCCTTCCGAGCCTCGCGTAGGTCGGCCGACCGAAGCTCATTTTGATTAAGTATTATCGGTCAATCGATACAGAGACATCGGTCGATCGGTGTAGCAAGACTTACTGTATTGCATTAAGATCAACCGGTCGACCGATCCAAAGATATCGATCGACCGGTGCTCGAAAATCGGTCGATCGACCAGTGAGGACCGGTCGACCAATTCTTGACTAGAATGCATATTGGTTGCTGAATTGATTGAGATTCTTTCTATGTTTGTGTTGTGCGACTCCTTACTGATTGAAAAGTTATGTGACTGAATCCTTGATCTTATTTCGATCTGTCCTACGATCTAATCTTATCATGGTATGCAAGAATGATAAAGTGATAATGTAATTGAGTATGAAAAATGAAAATGTTTATGGAAGTGGTGGTCAGAGCTTATGCTAAGTGCTTATCGGAAGGGTCATTCCCTTAGCCATGGCTTGATCCTCCATTGGCTGCACGAGGCTGTATCGGTCGCTCGGCGTAAATCTCCCAAGTTAAAGGCACCCAAAGTCACCTAATGTTAAGTGAAAGTAAGAGCACAAAGAATATGGATAAGTAATATGAACATGATGAATAAAGTATGATTATTGATCCAGCATGATCTTTGAAATCTTTTATGATTATAAGATTGACTCATGATCTTTATCTCTTTTATCCATCAATATCTCAATCGAATTATCTTATGCTCTCAAATCTGGTCTTATTACAAGTTATTACTAATTCTGTCTATTGCTATTTATTGTTATGCATTGTGTACTTTATGGATCCCCACTATGCTGTATAGCTTACGGGAGGACCACCTCCCCTGTGTTTGATTTCCACAGGGTCAGGTCAGTGATGGTGTTGAGGTAGTGTGCCGAGACTAGTTCGAGCGATGCCAAATCACATGAACCGATAGAGGGCCTAGTTATCTTTATCTTTATTTTTCGCATTATGAGCTTTGATGTAATTCAGATATTATGACTATCATGGACTTTGTAATACTTTGAGACTTCCGCTTTTATGATATTTCTATCTTTCCTTCTTTATTCCTATTATTGGCATGTTATCGCTTTTATTAAGATTTAGTCAAGTTCTAGTCAAACTTTATGGTATTTTCGTAGTGCCTTCGGAGAGATCCTCGTCACGTGGCGTTGGTCGATTTGAGGGCATTACATTTATTGGTATCAGAGCCGCTGTTCGGACTCTTTTGATGTCTTATTGTATAGTATGGTATAAGAGTGGTTCATGTGCTATCGCTGAGTTGTCGCCGCACTCTCCATTAAAAGAGGACTGTAAGTTAAATTCATATTCATGATATGGTATTGGTTCTAATGTATTATTCTTTCATGATTAAAGGATGTCTAGACGCTCAGAGAGGATTTAGGAGCGGGGGCCGCATCGCCCTATAATGCTCTTGAGGTGCCAGAACGCCTAGAGGGCCCAATTACTGAGTTCGAGACTTTAGCCCAGCAGGGTCAAGGACGAGGTCGTGGTCGAGGCCGCACTCCCAGCCGCGGTCGAGGACGGGGCCGCAGTGCGAGAGCACAGTCGCAGGACGAACTCATTGATGAGATTGACCCACTGGAGGGCAGTCAAATCGGAGGCGGTCAGTCCGCGATCCGACGTCGCACGCGGGGACCCCGACAAGAAATTTCTGAGGATACTTTGGAGGCATTTCTGAGGCTAAATCCATCTCAGTTTGAGGGCAAGACAGATTTCTTCAAAATTGAACAGTGGATAGAGGCCCTAGATTGAATCTTTAAGTTGATGAGGTGTGTCGAAGGACGAAAGGTGCTATACGCTGCCCATCTGATCACCGACACTGCCATGGGTTGGTGGAAGACTGCTAGAGCCACCATGTTCAGGGGGCTGGAGGAAGAAGAGATATCATGGGAGGAGTTTAAGTTGGCCTTTGCAGAACGATATACTCCTGCTCATGATCGGGAAAGCAAGCATGAGAAATTTTTAAAACTCGTACAGGGGACCATGACAGTGAGGCAATACACGCACAGTTTGTCACGCTGGAGCAATATTTCCCTATGCCGTTTGCAGGGCGCATAAGGGCAAACAAGTTCATCAATGGTCTACGATCGAATCTGAAGACCGAAGTCCTTACCATGGACAGTGATACCTTAAAAAAGGCGGTGAGATTGGCCACCCGCATGGAGAAGGACCAGGCTGAGTGCAAGGCCAGAGCATCACCCATGCCAGCTGAGCCACAACGATTTCGGACTGAATATCGTCGACCATTCAGGAGGGACGATTGTCATGATCGTCGTTATAGGCTCTATTATCAAGGAGATGCCCCTCGCTATGCTCCATCTCCTCATCGCCCAGCACCAGCACAGCATCAGGTACAAAGATTTCAAAATATTAACTAAGAATATGTTAAGCGTGACAATTAACTCACGTTTCATGTAATAGCCTCTGAGACAGCTGCCACCTCCTCCACGTCAGCCTCAGCCACCAGCGCCAGTAGTTCCACAGAGGCCTCTTTGTCCTCATTGCGGGCGATATCATGATGGTGAATGCCAGTGCGGACAGTTCGGACATTTTGCCCGAAACTACCCCCAGCTTGCTAGAAGAGGTCGTGATAACCGGGGCGCAGGAGGCGCAAACCCCGTAGTCCAGGGCAGGGTACATCACATGGAGGCAAATGTTGATCAGAATGATAATGATGTTATCAGAGGTACTCTTCCTATTGCTGGTGTCTACCATTATTTTGTTTGACTCAGGGGCCATGCACTCGTTTATTTCGAAGTCGTGCGCCCAAGCTCTTGACTTGTCTGTGCAGCAGATGCCTCATACCATGCACCCCCATGGGAGACCTTCAGACGGTCAGGTATATTCCGAATGTACCTATCGCCGTGGAGAAGAAGAATTTTTCTGCAGATCTCATTGTCATTCTGATGACAGATTACGATGTCATTCTAGGGATAGATTGGTTTTCTTACCATGATGCAGCTCTACACTGCAAACAGAAGAAGATCATAATAGGTGCACAGGGCAAGCCAAAGGCAGTCATTAAGGGTACTCCATCGGAGAGCAAGAAGGTGATTGTCTCGGCTATGAGGGCTCAACAGATGATCCAAAAGGGATGTTGTGCCTACTTGGCAAGTGTGGTGAAGACCGATGCACCACTCATCGCATTGCAATAGATAGATGTAGTGCGCGGGTTTCTAGATGTTTTACCACCGAGGCGCGAGATAGACTTCAATATCGAACTTCTACCTTGCACCGCGCCCATCTCCAAGGCACCGTACCGCATGGCACCTGCCGAGATGCAAGAATTGAAGAAGCAGGTCCAGGAATTGTTAGACAAAGGCTTCATTCGGCCGAGTGTCTCGCCGTGGGGAGCACCTGTACTGTTTGTGAAGAGGAAAGATGGTTCAATGCGGCTTTGCATTGATTACAAGATGCTTAACAAGGTGACGGTGAAGAACAAGTACCCACTACCCCGCATTGATGATCTCTTCGATCAGTTGTCGAATGCATCCGTATTCTCCAAGATTGATCTGCGGAGTGGTTATCATCAGTTGAGGGTTGCTGAGGTGGACATACCGAAGACAGCCTTCCGGTCTAGGTATGGTCAATATGAGTTTTTAGTAATGTCATTTGGACTGACGAACGCTCCTGCAGCGTTTATGAATCTGATGAACAGGATCTTCAGGCCCTACCTGAATCAGTTCGTTATAGTGTTTGTGGACGACATCCTGATCTACTCGTCCAGCCTAGAGCAGCATCAGGAGCATCTCAAGATAGTGTTGGAGACTCTGTGCCAACACAAGTTGTACGACAAACTCTCGAAGTGTGAGTTTTGGCTGAAGGAGATCATGTTTCGTGGACATATAGTTTCCAAGAAGGGCATTTCAGTGGACCCCGCAAAAGTAGAAGTAATGACTAATTGGGCAAGGACGAAGAATGTATCCGAGATCCGCAGCTTTCTAGGATTTGCAGGTTATTACAGGAGGTTCATCAGAGACTTCTTCAAAATTGCAGCACCACTCACGAACCTCACAAAAAAAGTTGAGAGGTTTATCTGGTCTGATAAGTATGAGCAGATCTTTCAATCATTAAAGAATTGCCTGACATCAGCACTTGTCCTCACCATCCCGACAGGCAGCGGAGGATATGTAGTTTACAGTGATGCGTGCGGGACAAGCTTAAGGTGTGTACTCATGCAGCATGGTATAGTGGCCTATGCTTCGCGCCAATTGAAGAAGCACGAGGTTAACTATCCCACTCATGACCTGGAGTTAGCTGCTATAATTTTTGCTTTGAAGATCTGGAGACCCTACTTGTATGGGAAGACTTTTGACATCTTCACATATCATAAGAGTCTCAAATATATTTTGATCAGAGAGACCTTAACATGAGGCAGCGCCGTTGGTTGGAGCTCTTGAAGGATTATGAATTTGCTATTAATTACCACCTTGGTAAAGCAAATTCAGTGGCAGATGCATTGAGCAGGAAATGAGAAGGTTCACTGGCTTACATCAGAGTAAGAGAGTATGAGATGTTGCAGGAGTTAGACCAATGGCGGAGCTAGAAATATTTTAAGTGGGTTCAGATTTACATATGTAATTAAAAGTTCATCTTTTTCCTTCCATACTTTTAAATTTATTACATATATATAAATATATTTATTTTTGAATTCAAAATTAATTAAAATGTTTATATTATGATATTAAAACATAATAATAGTTGTAATATTATTTCTAACACTACAATTAAAAAGAGATCATGTGTACAATGTTAAAAAGATATCATGGATATAATTTCTCTTGATTTATTAAAAAATAAATTTAACACTTAACAAATAATTAGTAAGTGTAATATAAGATAGTAAACATAAATATTCAACTATAATAATATATTAAGAAAAAAATATTGCATTATTATTTATGTATATCAATTATATGTAATAATTATAAATCAAATGAGCATACATAATAACATAATTACCTAATTATACAATGATTAAAAGTAATATATAAATAAAAATAATTAAAATTATTTAAAGAATATAAAATAGTAAGGCATAATGTTTAAAGAGAAAGAATGAGTTGATTGGATTGAAATAGAGGAAAAAATATTATTATAAAATTATAAAATTTGGAAGATGAACTATAAAAATAAGTGGTAAAAAATGATGCACTTGGACCACTTAATTAAGAAAAATAATTTATTAAAGACAATATATAAATAAAAATCAAACAAAAATATTAAATATAATGTCTAGAAGAGAAAGAATGAATTGATTGAGTAAAAATAGAAGGTAAAAATATTATAAGACAAGTTTGGGAGATTATGTGTAAATAATTAGATATTAATTATATATAATGATTTTAGAAAATCTGTGTAAAAGAAAAGGATATGATTTCAGAAAACTTGTGTAAAAAAACGGATGGATGGGGATGCAACCTGGGTCACATTGAGTTGCAATGGGTCTGCTAATCAACGAGGCAATAAGAAATTCATGAACAAATTGCAACTACATGTACTAATATATGAGTCCAGTGCCTGCACTTGTAGGCACATGAACCCACGTAACTCCGCCCTTGAGTTAGATCAGTGGTGCTCCAGACTTGGCAATAATGGAGCAATATGGATGATGCATCAGATGAGGCCTAGCATGATTGATAGGATCATAGCCGCCCAGAAGGAGGATCCAGAGTATCAGAAGGTGTTGAAGAGATGCCAGCAGGAACCGAAGGACTTCCAAGTATCTACAGATGGAGGAATTCAGTATAGAGAAAGATTATGGGTTCTCATAGATGCCACCATCAGACGGGAAGTAATGAACGAGTGCCATAAGTCCGAGTTTGCTATCCATCCTGGAAGCACGAAGATGTATAAAGATGTGCAGCGCAGCTACTGGTGACCTGACATGAAGATGGAGATAGCTGAGTACGTATCCAGATGTCTAGTGTGCCAGCAGGTGAAGATTGAGCACCAGAGGCCCTACGAGAAGTTGAAGCTTTTAGATATCCCACAGTGGAAGTGGGATAATATCACTATGTATTTTGTATCCAATTTGCCTAGGTCCAAGAAGGGTCATGATGTTGTATGGGTGGTAATAGACAGATTCACAAAGGCGGCACACTTCATCCCTATCCGGTGGAAAGCAGTCGGTAGAGAGTCTATTGGACTTGTATGTTAGGGAGGTGATTAGACTACATGGCATTTCAGCATCGATTGTTTCACACCGAGATCCCAGATTCACTGCCATATTCTGGAAGAGCATGCAGAAGACATTTGGCACAAGGCTTAATTTTAGCACTACTTTTCACCCTCAGAGAGACAGTCTGAGAGGACTATTCAGACATTAAAGGACATGTTGCGAGCTTGCGCACTAGATTGGTAGGGCAACTGGGATGAGCATATTCATCTGATCGAGTTTGATTATAATAACAGCTACCATTCCAGTATCGGTATGGCGCCCTTTGAGGCTTTATATGGTCGACCTTGTCGTTCACCTGCTCATTGAGATGAAATATGTGAAGAGAAGATCATGAGCAAGGAAGAGGTGAAGGAGGCAATAGAGTATGCTGAGAAAGTGAAGCTGATCAAGCAAAGGATGAAGACAGTTCATGGCAGGCAGAAGAGTTATGCTGATAGGGACAGACGTGAGCAGATATTTCAAGCTGGTGAGTAGCCTGGCATTTTTATCACGGCGATGAAGCCACATGGGAACTCGAGTTAGAGATGCGCTAGGATTTTCCGCATTTATTTGGTAAGATCCCTACTTAGTGCAAAATTCGAGGACGAATTTTCTTTTAAGGGGGTAATGATGTAATACCCGATCTAAAAATAAATAAATAAAAATAGTAAAACTAAGTTGTAAAAGACCAACTACCTTAGCCTAATTAAGGAGCCCATTAGCATGCTTAGCCCATGACCTAGACTATAAAAGCAATTACACCCTAAAGCTTGTTCTTATCCACTCATTTCCTCTCCATCACTTCTCTCTCTTCCTCCCTAAGGCAATCCATCCAGCAAAGAGAAAGAAGTGTTCCAGCAAGGTTTTCATTAAGGTTCATCTTCATTTTTGCATCCTTTGATTTCTATGTCCATCTCTCATTTCTTCTTCCCATTGGAATGCTTCCTAGGTGGAGAACAATAAAGGGAAGTGATTATCGATAATCGAAAAGGTTCAAGCTAGGATCAATCACGGTAGAAGGTGGGTGATACCGAAATCCCCCTACATAACTTGATTAGCAATTGATTAGAATTAGGGTTCTTATTATGGATTGTGTTCTTGATTGATGAGAAGGAAAGAAAATTGAATGATTGATTGTGTTTCTTGTGTTTGACGCATATTTTGTGATTCATATTACTACAAATGTGTTCTGTATTAGTCCTCCATGCTTAGATGATTGATTGTATGCCTTGATTGCATTTCTGGATTAAAAATCACTGTTATTTTGATTCTATCCGATTCTATTTTCATGAGGATCGGTCGACCGGTGATGAGAATATCGGTCGACCGATCCTTGTTGACCGATCGACCGATCATTTCTTTCGAGCCTCGCGTAAGTCGGCCGAACGATCGATCGAAGCTCATTTTGATTAAGTATTATCGGTCGACCGATCCAGAAATATTGGTCGACCGGTGCAGCAGGATTATTGTATTGTATTAACACCAACCGATCGATCGATTCAGATATATCGGTCGACCGGTGTTCGAAAATCGATTGATCGACCAGTGAGGACTGGTCGACCGATTCTTGACCATAATGCATATTGGTTGCTGATTTGATTGAGATTCTTTATATGTTTGTGTTGTGCTACTTCTTACTGATTGAAATGTTATGTGACTGAATCTTTGATTTTGTTTCGATTTGTCCTACGATCCAATCTTATCATGGTATGCAAGAATGATAAAGTGATAATGTAATTGAATATGAAAGATGAAAATGTTTATGGGAGTGGTGGTCAGAACTTATGCTAAGTGCTTATCGGAAGGGTCGCTCACTTAGCCATGCCTTGATCCCCCATTGATTGCACGAGGTTGTATCGATCGCTCGGCGTAAACCTTCTAAGTTAAAGACACCCAAAGGCACCTAATGCTAAGTGAAAGTAAGAGCACAAAGAGTATGGACAAGTAACATGAACATGATGAATAAAGTATGATTATTGATCCAGCATGATCTCTGAAATTTTTTATGATTATAAGATTGACTCATGATCTCTATCTCTTTTATCCATCGATATCTCAATCGAATGATCTTATGCTCTTAAATCTGGTCTTATTACAAGTTATTACTAATTTTGTCTATTGCTATTTATTGTTATACATTGTGTACTTTATGAATCCCCACTAAGCTGTATAGCTTACGGGAGGACCACCTCCCCTATGTTTGATTTCCACAAGACCAGGTCTGTGATGGTGTTGCGGTAGTGTGCCGCGACTAGTTCGAGTGATGCCAAAGCACATGAACCGACAGAGAGCCTAGTTATCTTTATCTTTATTTTTCGTATTATGAGCTTTGATGTAATTCAGATATTATGACTATCATGGACTTTGTAATACTTTGAGACTTCCGTTTTTATGATATTTCTATTTTTTCTTCTTTATTCCTATTATTGGCATCTTATCACTTTGTATTGAGATTTGATCAAGTTCTAGTCAAACTTTATGGTATTTTCATAGCGCCTTCGGAGAAATTTGCGGGCGTTACATGTTTAATTAATAAATATTGTGTATAAATTAAAATTTTATATTATTTTTTTAATATATGATTTAAATATAATAAATTATATTTATATTTTTAAAATATTTAAAAAACCAATTTTAAGAAAAGATTGGTGAGTTGCAGACAGACGGACTCGGCCATTGGAGGTCTTGGAACGAGCTGCCGTTCTTGTGCTGTCCTTGCGTCACCTGAAAAAAAGAAAACAATTTAAAAAAAAGATTGTCGAGTTTGAGGTATAAGGATGGACGGCAAGGATCCATATATTTTCTGGGGTCCCAATATCACAAACTTCTCATATTGCCAATATATAAAGATAGCCGTGAGATGAAGTTGGAATCCAAGCATTCATTCAGGACAATATATGAATCCACCTTTGTTATTTTTTGGGGTTCATTCATTACAATGAAGGCCCAAAGTTATTAATCCATCAATATCTCGTGCATCCAAACCAATCCGTTGCCTCCAGCTTGGATTACAAGTTTGTGCTAATCAACTTGGCAAATCAATTATAATATTATGATCCATAAACTATATAAAACTTTGAATGTGGGACTAAACTTACTCTAATTAATATATTAAACTTTATTTTCCTTATTATGATATGCACTAATTTAATATTTAATTTTATCCAGAACCGTTACGACCTTTTTCTTTTCCCTGCACGTTTTGTCATTTTTTAATATTTCGTATGTAGCTTATTTATTTTTTAAAAAATTATTGAAGTCGAAGTATGATTTTAGATGGGCATGTAAGGCCCATATAAAAGATTACTTTTTCCTATGATTTTAATTAAGACGATAATAAAGTGTAACCATGATTTTAAGATGGCCTTCTCTTCTGATTCCATATTTTTTATTGTATGTGTTAATATAATGTTTTAATAATATATTTTTCATTATATTTTTATTGTTGTTTATTTTAAAAAGGTTATTTCCTCTAACAACTCCTAAACTATCGTGATTTTTCACATGTAACTTCAAATTACGAACTTTATTTTTTGAACCCCTAAACTTTCGTGATTTTTTTAATTTGGTCCTTCTGTCCAATTCCGTCAACTTATTACTTAACTTTGATTTTTTCTATTTGTGAAAAATCCATTATACCCTTGCGTCCTTCTAAGTGTTAGTCTATTTTGGTTTAAAATATATAATAATAAATATAAAATAATAATTAAAAAAGGACAAGGGAGGACTCAGGCGACTCTCTCGCCTGAGTGCGGGCGAGCTCGAGCTCGCTTAAGGTGATCGGGCGGTCGATACTGAGCATCCGCCACGACCAGGTCCACGCCGTCGACGGACACGATGGAGGCGACCCGGGATCCGGTGGCAGACGCAGCCAGCACCACAAGCTAGAGCTTGAGGCGTTCCAGAGGCGCGTGGTCGACCTCTTTGCGGATCTCGCCGCGGGCGATGCCGCCTCCGACGTCCTCTCCCTCGCCTGGATCCGCCAGTTGTTTGACTCGTTCATCATCTGCCATGAGGACTTCTGGTCCGTGCTTTTCGGCTGCGGCGGTCCGACACGGCGTCCTCGCTTTCGACCCAGAGTGGAGCGCCTTGTGTCCTTTTTTTTAATTATTTTTTATATTTATTATTATATATTATTTTAAATAAGAAGAGACTCACTTAAGGAAGGGTATAATGGACTTTTCACAAATAGAAAAAAAATCAAAATTAACCGAGAAGTTAACGGAAGACATTCGTAATTTGAGATTAATTGTGAAAAATCGTGATAATTTAGGGGTGGTTAGAAGAAATAACCTTTTCAAAAATAATATTGTTGTCTAAATAATGTGAGAGTAAGGCGGAAAGACTTTGCAAAAAAAAAAAAAAACTGATTCAAATAGATAAGAAATAAAAAAAGTCTATTTAAAAAAAGGATTGGTAAGTTTGAGATATAAGAGATCAGGTTTACCGATTGACCGCCAAAGTTCCATATCTTTGGGTCCAAAATGTCACTGGCCTACTATTACACTCCCACCACGTACGGCAAGATGGCCTTGAGATAATATGTTTTATCCGAATATATTTTCATGTCGAATTCAACAGGCCCAAATGACATGAATCGGCCTTCGCATTAGGGCCTTTATTATATTATATGGCCCAAATTATTAAACCATCAAAATCATCTTATCCCTGCATCATTCAAACCAATCCGTTGCCCCCGGCTTGGGTTACAAGTTGAATTAGTTATGATGTTATGATGTATAAATTACATGAGGCTTTTGTTGTGGGACTAAACTAACTTTAATTGTGGGGTGTTATATTCATATAAATCTTCTTCATCTCAGTTTTTTTTAAACTTTAGTTACTTTATTATGAACTGCACCAATTTAATATTTTATTCTATCTTGAACCGTCGCAAGCTTTTGCTTTTGTCTGCACGTTTTGTCATTTTTTTCATATTTTTAATATTTCTTTATGAGACTTATTTTTAATATTTTAAAAAGGAGGCTACGAATGTACGGGTCAAGGTTTAAGTTGTATCTTATTTGATCCATTGAATTTAAATGAACGGTCTGTATCTCTTTACTCTCTCTCCATCTTTTTTCTGTCTTTTTTCCCATCGTCACCATTTTTTGCTATCTTTTCTCTTGTCGTCTCAGCATCCATTTTGAAGAGATCGACTCATTTGAAAAAAAAATGGTGAAAATTTTAGTGAATTGCTTGTGACACGCCAAAAAGAAATGTAAGAACATCTCATCTGTTAAGGCTACTACTTCTTACCTCATCCCACTCTCTCTCTTAGCTCCCTCTATCTATCTACTCTCGCACACACTCTTAGCTCCCTCTATCAACTCTCGTGTTCACACACACTCTCTCTCTCACTCTCTCTCTCTCTCTCACCCACCCACCCCCTTAGTGTTTTTAAATTAATAGACAATGTAATCTTTGATTGATTTTTGAGAAAGAATTGACATTCCTTTGTTTCCGATTTTTTGTGAATTAAAGATTCACCACCAAATCTCTCCCAACTAATGTATCAGAACTCATGATTTAACTTCATGGAAATTGCACTTTGAAGGCTCACGTTAATAGACCATCATTCTTTTTCCAAACCAACTTGATGCCCTTTGGGTCACAAATTGGTGCTAACCAACTGGGCGATAGAACAATGCACTAAGGCTCTATTTGACGTGACTAGCAATTTGATGAGCGGATAGCGATTTAACTAGCGGATAGCGGGTAGCGGATGATTATTAACGGTTAGATGTTATAACAAATAAGTGTTTGGTAAACTTAGCGGTAGAATTAATTAACTGAATATAAAATAATATAATTAGATATATAACAAATTATTTAATTTAAACACTATAGAAATTTCACTATAATACAAATAAATTAAATATTTATATCTTAATTAAATAAAATTTCACAACTAATTTTTTTGTTAAAATATATTTGAAATTTATATTGACAGTAATTTTTATATAGTGCACCCATCATATAAAAGTATTAATTGTGAAATTTTTTTTATTCATTGTTAACATATAAATAATTTATAATTAACTAAGCATGAATATAAAAAAGAATATAGTTAAATGATTAGAAAATAAAAATGAGAAAATAATAAGATAAGTTAGAAAAAAATATTGTATTTGAATAAGAGTAAAAGTGGAAAAATTTATAAAACGCTAACCTCTAAACACTAAACGTTAGTAGAAGTAGCTTTTTAATATTTTCATATGAAATGCTAAACACTACTTATTTTTATCATTTATCAAATAAAAGAATTAGCGTTTGAACCGCTAAACGCTATTTGAAATGCTATTTTTAGTGTTGTCAAACAGAGCCTAAGTACATTGCTATGATTTATAAATTGTGTGCTTTTTTTTTAAAAGTTTTTGCTGAAGTAGCATATTTTGTGAACTAATTGTTTTGGGTTAAGGGACTTCACATTTGACTTTTTTTTGGCCTTCCTCTGCCACAGTTGAGGATACGTTTTTTTGTCACTTTTTATTATTTCTTATGCGGTTTATTACTTGATAACCAAGTGGCATGAATAATTATTTGAGGGAAGATATTGAAGTTGAAGTTTGCTTTTTTATATGGGCTTGTGAGACTTCAAGATCATGAAATCGAAGCATGATTTTAAGATAAACTCTTCTGATTCTATATTTGTTATTCCGTGTTTAATGTGGTCGCACCTTAAAGTTTAGAAATTGAAGTCGGATATAGATAATTAATTAACTACAAAAACACACAAAAGACAATGAATGGAATTACGAATTTGCCTTCTGCTAAAACAAAGGTGATCCATATTTTTTCTCAGTTGCTACCCATGCAATTTGATTGATGTTCAGGAACCACAGGAACACAACAGAAATTGTGGGACATCAAACTTTAATAATAATAATAACTTCCATACGCTTCTTATAGTAGTCCATTAGAGATGCCCGTCCCAAACATTCAAGACAGGGTCATCCAACCAAACAGCAAACTTACATCTGACACAACCAAGTAATCGCAAATTGCAATAGCAGGTTAACTTTTGAGTGTGTTATATCTTATTTGCACACGCCCGGTATTAGATTACAGTACTAGAAAACAATGCAGATTCTTGGTAGGAGCATGTGCCCAAAGATTGCTCAAAATCCGTGTATCTTGATGTGCTCCTTCTTCACTATCCCAGCCTGATCCGCAGAGAAACACAAACATGCGAAGAGATTAGTAGAAAGCTGCAAAAGATGAACTGTGATTACAAAGAATTCGGTTCCTAGGCAAACCTGGATTAGGAAGTTGGAGACGTTCTTCCGCTGATCGCCCTGCAGTTGAATTACCTGCGCAAGAGAAGTATCTCCAGAATCATAAAACTGCTTCAGAATTACCAATATTTAAGGATCGGCCTGTGAGCTTAACAGTACCTGGCCGAGTTCAGGATCCTGGACGACAGTACCATTGCAGCAGAATTCCTTCTTGAGATCCTACAGAATCTTGGTATAGCTGAATTCTTTCTTCAGCCCCTGCACAGTTGTCAGACTCTTTCCTCCGTTCATGTCAGTTTAAAAAAAATGATAAGTATCAAAAGGAAGAACACCAAGCCGAATAAGCTCCTCACAGAATTTCACACACTATCCCTTTTGAATCAATACCCCTTTTCAAGTCAAACATACAGTATATGTATTACTTTCTTGTAAAAATTAAAAAAAAGGGTTGAACATGTATTAAGCTCAGTGAGTTAAAACGATTATCTCGAGTATTAAAACCGTTACAAAAATCCACATTTTTTTTTCAAGAAATATTTAAAATCCACACTTCTTAAAAAAGAATTCATTCACATAATGATCATGCAAAATGAATGTCATGTGCACATATGCATGGTGAAATCATATATATATATATATATATATATATATATATATATAATATAAGTTGAGGAATCATCATCAAATATGAATTTCTAATCTCCTCAATAGAGTACTCAATCACACCCCTCATATCCCATTGACACAGGGTGACTATTCTAATTCCGTCCATTGTATCCCATTGACATAGGATATTGAACCGCTCCTCGTATCCCATTGACACAGAGCTTATTATATTTTCTTTTTCATCCCATCCCTCGTGTCACTATATCGCCATAGGATGATTGTTCTAATTCCACTCTTCGTATCACTATATTGACACAGGGTGTTGAACCTACTCCTCGTGTCATTATATTGACATAGAGCAAATCGAACCCCAATCAATCTATCCGGAGTTTGCCAATCCTCCGAGGAGAAAATACTTTGCCTTATGCTGATTTTTACATGAAGTGCACATGATGTATGAATGCATATTCAAAGTGAAGGTTTGGAGCTTAAAGTCATCACGATAAAATATTTCATTTCAAAACCAAATCTTTTATTCAGGAGAACAAAAGAAACTTTTATCAAAATCAATAGGCTTTCAAAACTTATAAAAAAACATCACAGTTTATATGATGACACACATATGAAGTACACAAATAAGTATGATTATGCATGAAGAAAACAATTTCGAAAGTCCGCCCCACATCCGATGGGACAATGTCACCACTCTGAAAAGTTAAGTAATTAATATCATTTGAAATAAGTTCCCTCACCTTGGATTCCTCAAGTCTCAATTACCTTTAGTCCGAATCCATTCAAATAAGAGAAATGCCTATTACATTTATTTAAAACTTATTTGAAAATATAAGCTTATCATTTAAGACATTTATCACTTCTCGATATCATTTGTCTTTTAGTTCATTAATCACTCTATAATAGTCCTTTAATGACATCTTAGTGTCTAGAAGTATAATTTATAATTTTCTTACCTAAGTTCATAATTAATGAATTATAACTATCATATAAACTAATTTTCATAAATCGATTATCACTATAGATTTTAGAATGCTTACCAATAGGGGAAAAATCATCAACTAATAGCACCCCACTCAAAGCTTAACGGACATCCACCTATCATATCCAACTAAGCATATAATAACTCAAATTAGACACTATAACTAATTCTTATCAATTTATAAAATCAAGTCTAATGAATAGTTGCAGCCACCAATCATATTCTTACCGCAATAAACGAGGCCCTCCCGCTCTCTATATCGAAATCACACCCTCAAACGTTGAACATCACATTCTTCATTAGTAGCAAAATAAAATTAATTAAAAATTAGTTTCACGTTTGAAATCAAATTTTCTATGCATTTTCATTCGCTTACCAATACATATTAAGGATGAGTCGTTGAAAGTATCGCCCGACGATCGAAACCCAAAATTGAGGAACCTACAAGTACTTTGTGATTAATTTTTGTACGGACAACGACTCAATATATCTCTCCCTCGTGTGTACACCTACCGGAACGTCATGGTGAACTCAGTCGAAACCCCTCATCGACCTCGCCGATAAAGTCATCGAAAAACTCCAATCTCGGCCATCTACAAGATTGAGAGGTCAAGCACGTTTACAATCCCTTAAAATGAACCTAATCGACCTTAGGATGATGCACCACCCACCGGAAGGAAGATCGGCACGAATCGGAGTCGGAAATCATCACCGACGAACTTCTCATGTTCGAAGCTTGCTGCATCATCTACAATGGACGAATCTGCCTATTCAATGTTAAAATGTTCATCTCGTCCCGCTCTTTCCAACGATACCTCACATGTGAAGAATGGAGGTCGGATGGCGAAGAATGAGCCGCCGAAAGAGGTGGCGACTGGGACGTCACACGACACTATAGCAATTGGGGGTTGCCAGGAGGAAGGAGATGGATTTTCTCTCTCCTCCTTGCCACGTATTTATATTTTTTTATTTTTTTCCTACCAAAAGACCAAAACGCCTCTCATTTTAACAGTATTGACACTTTTTTTATTAGGGTGTTACAAGCATTCCTGAGAGTATTTTCTATTTTATTTCATGTTGGAATGATCTCATGCTTAATTAATACATTATTCTATCTTTAATATTTGGAACTTTTAGTTTTATTTTCTGTTTAAGACAATTGTAATAGTTTGAATTGTTAAAGGAAAACTATTAAGCATTATTTCATAATCGAATATAGTTTAGTTTTCTTTTGAATATGCATACTATTATTAATGCTTTTTCAGAAAATAATTGCCTTATATAGTTAGCTATCATCCTTATATGAGTAGTTACTTTTGATTGCATTATTTATGTGGAATTGATTCTTGACTTTTAAGTCTAAACATTGCATTCACAACTCGTTTGATCCTTGGAAGAATATTAGTTGTACAGTCTAATAATCATTACCATGTTATGTGTGATAATAGTTTAGAGACTACATTTTAATGCATCTTAATCTCAAGTTTGATTAAATTATGATCCATGATGGAGTAATCTTGATTTGATCTGAATTAAGATAGGTTGACTGATCCATTTGAGTATACCTTAATCCATCGTTAGAAACTAACTTATCATATTTGGTCAATTCAGTTTGTTTACAATTTCTTTTATCATCCTAAGCCATATGCATCGGTAGATTAGATTAGTTTAATTTAATTTTAGTTTTCTTTATCTTTCTATTATTTTATTTTTTGCAGCTCTTTTTTACCTAAAATTATGCTATTTCCTATTAGCCTCTGAAATTAGTTTAGTTAAGTAAGTTAATTCCTCATGGGTTCGACAATCTACTCATTACACTTTATTACTTGTGTGACTATTGCATTTTCTAGCATTTAATTATTATCAATTTTCGCATCAGAGCTCGGTCTCGATGAGATCGCAAAGTGTGTGTGTGTGGGGGGGGGGGACCCCCTGCTTAGAGGAAGAGGAGGACGAGCACGACAATACAGAGACGTAGTAGTAGAAGTAGCAAGTGCATCCCTCCGTCGGAATTGCTGGAGATCTACCTGCTCTATCAGCGCTCACCGTCTGATCTCCAATAGGCGTCCCACGATGAAGCAGCTTTATTAGCAGCCTAGCAACAACCAGCCCCAGATCCCCCACCTATGCTGCAATGCATGTCAAGCATCCGACTCACCATCTCCACTACTCCTCTGCCTCCCACCTCATCCTTCCTTCGCTTCGCTACTGAGTACCTCATTTTTTAAATAATTTTTAATATATATTATTTTAAACTTTAAAAATTAAAAAAATGAGAGGAGGATATTTTAGTCATTTAATAAATTTAAAAATGATAGGAAAGTTAATAGAACTAGACAAACAGACTAAAGTAGAAATCATGAAATAATTTAAAGAGGCACTACTGTGATTCGTATATTAGGGTTGGATGCTAAAAATCGTGATAGTTTAGGAGAAGTCTAAAATAATCTTATGAATAATGAATGTGTTGAAATTGCATGACCATGTAAGACAACTAGGAGATGTTATGGAATACAATTGGTTCAAGTGGCTCGGAAATGGTCGCAGAAGCAATCGACAATTATGGCATGGGGAGGAGTGGAGTTCGTGGGTGTATTTGTGCTAAAAGCCCATGTTGAGCAGAATTGTCCATTAAATCAGACCCCGAAAGCCTACCCCCATAGGATGTCCTCGTGCAACACCCTATCGCCAACTCCTGTCGATGGCCCTTTCTTGTACAAATGACCTTGGGACAGCTGCCGCTGCCTTCGGCCATCTTGCTCCCCGCTGTGACTTCAGGAGGGATGACCCGACTCCTTGGGCCGCTCGTCTCCTCGCCCACAAAAGATCCTGTGACTCCAGAATCAAGTAACCCGCTCCGGTTGTTTGCACAGACCCATCGTCAATGTGCCCGCCACATCCGATGTGATGCGCTCGCGCTTCCTGCGCCCGCGCTTCCTTCGCTCGCATTTCCTTGCTCCGCCATCTTGTCCCCTGGCCTTTGAACACCCTGAGGCCATAGAACTTGAAGAGATTGTTCCCTCATCAAATCCTCCGCCACGCACCCCCTGCTTCGAGATGCACTTCTCGATGGATGAACGCAATAGTGCCATCTCCGCTTCCATGAGCATCGGTCATGGAACCGCTTCTCTACTTGCACCACCTCCTTTGCTAGTGCCACCTTGAACTTTCTCTCCCAGGAACGCACCTCCACGCTAAGACCTTGTTTCCTCAACACACGAGCCTCCAACTCTTCAATGGTCATCCGAAATTGCCAAGAGACTTCCTCTTCTACCATGTCTTGCGCTGAGTCCTCTGCTCAACCCGTCTTCGCAACCATGGCCAAGAGCATTCTAGGATGGAACTTCATGCTCCGATATGAGATAACAAGTGCAACCCTTCTTGGTTCATCCTTACCTCCGGGAACATATCCACGAACTCCATACCTCGGACAAGCTTATGATCGTCCAAATTGACCATGATGATGTTGATGGTGCCTTCCCAACCTCCCACCTACATGTGAACATTCCTGGTCGTACCAAGGATTGGTTGGGAATCCGCGTTCACGGTTTTGATGAGCCTTGGTTCCTTGGCAAATCCAATGCTAAGATGCATCGCTTCCTGTGCTGACATGAAATTGTGCGCAGCTCCGATGTCCACCAGGGTGGTCATGGTGTGGCCATTTACCATAACCTCTATGAACATCAGGCCATTCATGGCCTCCTTCACATCCTTCGCAAGGATCATTCTAGCCGCTATCGTGAAGGCCATGATAGACCCCAAGTGAGCCACACCTTGTTCATCATTTGAAGTAGATGCCATGGCGGCTAGGCTAGTCTTCTTGCCGCACTCTCTCGCGTAGTGCGGCCCTCCACAGACATAGCATTTTTCCATCCTCCTTGCGTCTCCTTTTACAGTCTTCATCACCTTCAAGTTGCCTCTCTTGCCACTAGCACGAGCATTGTCTTCCGACATGCCCTGGTTCTTGACCTGCCCACCAAGATTCTTTCCGGCCGAATACTACACCAAGGATTCGGCTATTGTTGGGTCAAAGTTTCAATGACATATGAAATTATATTTTGATGAAACAAATCTCAAAAGATTAAAATGCTGAAAAATCCAAGAAAAAAAGAGATAACTTTATGCACAACTTTGATTACATAATTGACTATGAAATTATTACATTTTGGATGAATTCTATTAGCTTTCCATGAACTCCAAGATCATCTAATTTGGATAACTGTGCAGAAAGTTATGATAAAAAAGTGCAGGTCGGTCAACCTGCCGGTCGACGCAAAAAAGGCCGGTCGACAATTCGGTCGACCAAATGAAGATGCCGGTCGACCGATCCAGAACCGGTTGACGTCGAGACTATACCGGTCGATAGAATGGTCGAACCACCGGTCGACCGATCAGCTCAACGACTATAAATCAAAACTGCGAGACTGTACTGGTCGAGACACTGGTCGATAGTTCGGTCGACCGACCAGCTGCGGTAACTGAAGAAATGACGCAACTGTCACATGGACCGGTCGACCGGTCCAGAATTTTGGTCGACCAGCCTTCGAGCCAAATGAATAGTAACGGTCAAATTTGAAGAAGGAATTTGTGGAATAATTTCTGGACGAATTTTCCACACATTGAAGGCTATGAAAGGAGTGCCAAAGCCAGAGGCAGTGGCACGCATTCACTCATTGAAGAAAAACTTCAAGTTGTCAAAGAGAGATAATTTCTTGAAGTTTTTATTTTATAGCTTTCTCATTCTTTCTCTCTTATTCTCTTGTGAGCTTAGTTTTGTAAAAGAGAGAAACACTTTTGTTCAAAAAATATAGAGAGAGCTCCTGTGTAAAAGAGGTTATAAATCTTTCCTCTTGAGCGAGAGAAATAAATTAGCTTCATAAGAGGAGATGTTGCCTTGCCTCTCGAAGCGGAGAAAAGGCGGTGGTATAAAGGGCATTTTTCCTTGCCCCATTTGGAACAAAGGAATTGCTAGTGGAATCTCTGGCGGTCTCGAGGTCGAGAAGTCAGAGCGGGGATGTAGGCCAAGGTGTGGCCGAACTTCGGCAACAACTACCGTGTCTTTGTGTTTGATTTTCTCTCTTTCTCTCTCCCTCCATTCATATTGTGTTTATAATTTGAATTGCAAAGGTTTTGAGAATCGGTTTTGTGCTTCCGCTACGAATTTTGTGAAATCGACATTTTCGATAGAACACCAATTCACCCCCCATCTTGGTGCCCTTTGGGATCTTACAATTGGTATCAGAGCAGATTGCTCTTGTTTTGGATTTTTGAATCATCTTATTTTCAGATCTAATTTTCTTTAGATCTAAACGTTTTTAAGATTGAATCATCATGTTTTAAGATTTAACAATCTTCAAGAGCCATGGCATCAAGTGGAATTAGTTTTGCGGAAGGGCAATCAATTAGTCGTCCTCCTCTTTTGGATGCATCACATTTTGCATATTGAAAAATTAGAATTCAAGCATATATTTGTTCTATTGATATCGACATGTGGGACATAGTTGAAAAAGGTTATTATGTCAATTAAAAGTTATCTACTGATACTAAAGAAAAAGAAAAGATTTTTTCAAAACTTGATTGGAAAGCCAAAAATATATTTTATTGTGCTTTGGATTCAACGGATTTCAATCGGATTTCTAATTGCAAAAATGCAACAAAAATTTGGAAGAAACTAATTATTAATTATGAAGGAATGGATAATGTCGAAGAATCTAGATTAAATATTTTGAATCATCAATAAGATTCATTCAAGATGCATGAAAATGAATCCATAAATGATATGATTGCTCGGTTTAATGATATTTTGAATGGCTTAGCCTCCTTGGGAGAGCCAAGATCTAACCCCCAAAAAGTGAAAAAGATTCTCAGGTCTCTCTCATCCAAATGACATACGAAGAGGACCGTGATCGAAGAAAAAGATTTGAATAAATTGGATTTTGACGATCTTATTGGCTCACTTTTAACCTATGAGATCTCAATCCAAGAAGATCAACAAGAAAAAGCCCCCAAAAAGAAAACATTGACATTAAAGGCAAATGCAAATGAAGAAGACTCAAGTGAAGAAGAAGTGGACGAAAAGAGACTCGCCCGCTACACAAGAAAACTAGATAAGTATCTCAAGTTAGTGAGGAAGAAAGAAGAGAACGAGAAGCAAACAAAAAAATCATACAAACACCACGAAGAAGAAAAATCTTGGAAAGGTAAAAGAAAAAATATGAAGAGTCAAGTGAAACAAGTAGTTCATCAAGCTCCTCTAGTGACGAAGCATACATATGCTTGATGGCACACGACGATGAGGTAATTTCTAACCCTTCAAACTCAAATTATGACTCATCAAACTCTTCCGAGAAAATTCTTTCTTTAGATGTGAACAAAGAACTCTCATCTCTTACAAAAAGATATTTTTCAATTAAAGAGGAAAATGAAACATTAATACATGAAATTGAAAAATTAAAAGAGGAAAATAATGCATATTTTTTAGAAAATGAAAAACTAAAAAACGAAATTGATACTTTGAAAATCACGCATGCATGTGAACTTGTAAAACTAGCATGTTCTTTAGAAAAGGTAAAGAAGGAAAATGACCTTTTGAAAAGGTCACAAAATAAGACTATTTCTCATGTAATGATAAGTAAACTTAAGAATCATTTTGAACATGAAAAATCATATTGGAAATCCAATCATCTACATGGTAGAAAATCACATATAAAATATTTTACATGTGGATTTTATGGGCATTATGCATATCAATACAAAATGAGAAAATCAACACAACATGACATGATTTGGGTTCCGAAAGAAACATTATCTAACAAAATAGGACCCAAAGAAATTTGGATACCAAAGATTACATAATTGCTTTTCAGGTGTGCCTCGCATGCAAAGGACATATAGAGTTGGAGATGTGAAGGCACAAAGGTTATGATAAAAGTATCATTGGTTGCATTCTTATATTCCTTAAGTGATTAGGCCTATTCTTTTAATTTCACTCAAAAATTTTAGAATGATTTTTTTTTGAAAGAAAGGAAAGGAACAAAAAAAATTTGATCATAGTGATAGGGGGATCATATTCAACTCTATTTTTAACATATCACGGATATCATTGTTGTATCAAAGTTTTATGCCATATTTTGGTGCTTAACATATTTTTCCATGGCTGCCATAAATTAGTTTTCATTATAAAATAGCCATAAATTTAGGGGGAGTTATCTTTCAAAACTTGCAATACTCTACATATCTGTTATATGACAAAAAGGGGGAAGAATATTCTATTTGAAAAATTGATTAAGGGGGAGTTACATATGAGCTCCTATATACTTCAATTACAAATGACTTTTTGATGAAACAAAAGGAGGAGAAGTATTGGAGAAATATGACATGAATATATTTTATATGAATATCTCTCATTGTGAGGAAAGTTGAGTGTTAGGAGGAGTAAAATTGTTTTACAAAGATTTTATAACTTTTTTGCCAACTTATATATTTCTCATATTTCTCGGTTTGTCTTCATAAAAAAGGGGAGATTGTTGGGTCAAAGTTTCAATGACATATGAATTATATTTTGATGAAACAAACCTCGAAAGATTAAAATGCTGAAAAAGTCCAAGAAAAAAAGAGATAACTTTATGCACAACTTTGATTACATAATTGATATGAAATGACTATATTTTGATGAATATTCCACAGCAAATTTGTAGAGAATTCTGTTAGCTTTCCATGGACTCCAAGATCATCTAATTTGGATAACTGTGCAGAAAGTTATGATCAAAAGAGTGCATGTCGGTCAACCTGCCGGTCGACGCAAAGAAGGCCGGTCGACAGTCCGGTCGACCAAATGAAGATGCCGGTCGATCGATCTAGAACTGGTTGATGTTGAGACTATACACATCGATAGTCCGGTCGAAGCACCGGTCGACCGATCAGCTCAACGGCTATTAATCAAAACTGCGAGACTGTACCGGTCGTTAGTACGGTTGACCGACCAGCTGCGGTAACTGGAGAAATGGCACAACGGTCACATGGACCGGTCGACCGGTCCAGAATTTCGGTCGACCGGCCTTCGAGTCAAATGAACAGTAATGGTCAAATTTGAAGGAGGAATTTGTGGAATGATTTTTGGACGAGTTTTCCACACATTGAAGGCTATAAAAGGAGTGCCAAAGCCAGAGGCAGAGGCACGCATTCACTCATTGAAGAAAAACTTCAAGTTGTCAAAGAGAGATCATTTCTTGAAGTTTTCATTTTATACTTTTCTCATTCTTTCTCTCTTCTTCTCTTTTGAGCTTAGTTTTGTAAAAGAGAGAAATACTTTTGTTCAGAAAAATTAGAGAGAGCTCATGTGTAAAAGAGGTTCTAAATCTTTTCTCTTGAGCGAGAGAAATAGATTAGCTTCATAAGAGGAGAGGTTGCCTTGCCTCTCGAAGCGGAGAAAAGGCGGTGGTGTAAAGGGCATTCTTTCTTGCCCCATTTGGAACAAAGGAAGTGCTAGTGGAATCTCCGACGGTCTCGAGGTCAAGAAGTCGGAGCGGGGATGTAGGCCAAGGTGTGGCCGAACCTCGGCAACAACCACCATGTCTTTGTGTTTGATTTTCTCTCTCTCTCTCCCCGTTCATATTGTGATTATAATTTGAATTACAAAGGTTTTGAGAATCGGTTTTGTGCTTCCGCTACAAATTTTGTGAAATCGACATTTTTCGATAGAACACCAATTCACCCCCCTCTTGGTGCCCTTTGGGATCCTACAATTGGTATCAGAGCGGGTTGCTCTTGTTTTGGATTTTTGAATCATCTTATTTTCAGATCTAATTTTTTTTAAATCTAATCGTTTTAAGATTGAATCATCGTGTTTTAAGATTTAACAATCTTCAAGAGCCATGGCATCAAGTGGAATTAGTTTTGCCGAAGGGAAATCAATTAGTCGTCCTCCTCTTTTGGATGCATCACATTTTGCATATTGAAAAATTAGAATTCAAGCATATATTTGTTTTATTGATATCGACATGTGGGACATAGTTGAAAAATGTTATTATGTCAATGAAAGTTATCTACTGATACTAAAGAAAAAGAAAAGATTTTTTCAAATTTTGATTGGAAAGCCAAAAATATATTTTATTGCGCTTTGGATTCAACGGATTTCAATCTGATTTCTAATTGCAAAAATGCAACAAAAATTTGAAAGAAACTCATTACTAATTATGAAGGAATGGATAATGTCAAAGAATCTAGATTAAATATTTTGAATCATCAATATGATTCATTCAAGATGCATGAAAATGAATCCATAAATGATATGATTGCTCGGTTTAATGATATTTTGAATGGCTTAGACTCCATGGACGAGCCAAGATATATTAGAGCAAACTATTTAGAACGTCCCTGCAGTGTGCATAATGAAACACTCACCCAGGAAGATAGGAGAAACTCCCTGTTTAAGGGGAAAACTTTTAGATATATTAGAGCAAACTTTGATGGCTTTATAAGTCCTACACGACTTGGACAGCACCATCTCTCATGTCATATATGACTTGGATGTCTCTCCCTTTGTTTGTCTTGTCCTACACGACTAAGATCAAGGAACTCTAGATGTTCACAAGTCTTTCACGACTTGGATCTCTCTCCCTCTCTTTCTCAGGTCCTACACGACTGAGATCAAAGAACTCTAGATGTTCACAACTCCTGCACGAGACTTGGATGAATTACAAGGCTGGAATACATGAACTTATATATGGGAGAAGTCCTCCTACTGCTCCTCTAATTAGATTCCCAGCCGGCCCTAAAGATCACACAGGATCTTATCTAAAAAGGAAAAAACCCTATGCCTATTACGACAAGGAAATCCACCTTGACATAATCCGGCCACCCTTCTAGGAAATATTTCCTAGTGCTACATGGCCTTACGACTCCAGGTGGCTAGGAAGATCCGGGGGCTCCTTGAGTCCTACTCGCACTGAGACTCTGCTCCAGGAAGCTCTTCTTCAACCTTCAGCACAGCCAAGTACTCCTACTCACACTAGGAGTCTCTGCCATCATGTGGATCCACCGGCTCGTCTCTCCACATCCTTGCCTGCACGCTAGTTGCACGGCCTCCATGCTTGTCCCAAGTTTGACTCCTACTAGGAATAGGAGTCCTACTCCCACTTAGACTAGGAGTCCAACTCCTACACTACTTGGAATAGGTGTGACGCTGCATGCTCGCTGCGCTGCCTGCTCGTTCGCTGCCTGGGATGGCAAGTGTTCCTGGATACTTCCGCGTCCCGCTACCAAATTGGGCAGAATTTGTTCCGCTGCCAAATCGGGCAAGCAACGTTCTGCTGCCAAACCAGGCAAGGAGCATCCTGCTGCCAAAGTGATCAGTGTCCTGTCTCGAGGGCATTTTCCATGTCCCGGATCTGCTCTGAGGCTCCTGCTTGGCCTTGGTTGCCTCCTGCTTTGGTGCCACGTGCCTCTGGTTGCCACCCTTCGTCCCCGTGCATCCTAGCATTGCATGCTATTCCTGTGCGTCCAGCCCACATCAGGTGCATCCCAGATGGACTCTTCTCTTTTGGCTGATAGCATCCTAAGGAAGAAGCCTTGCACACGGAAAATTCTAAATGTTGTGCGCCATATTTGGCATGATATGAACCTTAATCTTTTACTTGACACCGAGGCAAATCGTGCCACGAATTTTTTGTCAAACTACGGTTGGAACTTTGTCTCTGATGGCCTCCTCAGGACATCCTCTGTATTTTGTATCAGGACAATTCCCCTTTACTCTTGAATCGAAGTTAATCTCATCTTTTTCTAAAAAAAAAAGTAGGCCATCTAAGCAAACAACAAACTTACATCTGGCAGAACCAATAGCAAATTGCAGTAGTAGGTTTACTTTGAATGCATGTTATCTTATTTGCACAAGCATGGTATTAGACTTACATGCACCAAATAGTTCTAGAAAATAATGCAGATTCTTGGTAGGAGCATGTGTGCAAAAGATTTCTAAAAATCTATTTATCTTGATGTGTTCCTTCTTCACCATCCCTGTAAGACCTGAGAAAAAGAAAACAAAATAAAAAGAGAAATGAGAGGTGACTGAGATAGTTGGCAATACCTAATTGGACCCCAAACCCACTAACTTTTTTGCCCACTTCATATATAAACCTCCATCACCATTTTCTCTCTCTTTTGCTCCATTTCTTGAAAACCTCAACAACTCCATTTGCCCAAGAAGATCAGATCCGAAAATTGAAGGTTTCTCAACAACTCCATTCGCTGTACTCAATGATCGATTGACCGTTAATTATCGATCGACCAGAACAAATGACGAGAGTGTGATGGTCGACAAACCGGTCGACCGATACAAAATCGGTCGACATGGTTGGTCGACCGATGAATGTGGTCGGTCAACCGCTAAATGTGGTCGGTTAGTCTTCAAGACTGACCATTCGACCAGTATTCCCGACCGGTCGACTGCTCCTATCCAGGGATAGATGTTTATTCTTTTTATTGAGATTGATTGATAACTTAGTCGATATTGGAATGCATGCTCAGCCGTAAATAGAAATTATCGGTTAATTCATTGATGTATTGATTAATTGAATGAACCCGTCCAAGGCAAGTATTTGATGAGCCTGTCCTATTGGGAGGCAGGTGCCTCCACATTGATGGATTGGCCCTTGAGGGCTCCTATTGTTTGGGGAACGACCATATTTCCCATGGCCTAGCTAGCCATGCCATTATTTAGACTAAGGCAAGATTCAGTCATTTGACCTATTGTTAGAGGCTCACATATTGATTGTTAATTAATTTAATTGAAAATTAGAGTTATCACTTGACGAGAAATAAGAGTGGCTATTTGGGGACTGAATTATGGAAGTCCTGGTGCAAACTTCCACTCGTCAAGTGATTACGAATAAAATAATAATCTTAATGGATTAAGCATGAGCACTATTGGAACTTGTGTCATATTGGGCACGATGATGCCATATCGATTGCATTGTTCATGCTTAATATTGGTGAGCCTAAAAATTGAATAAGTGAAATGAATCTATGTTAAAGAAATACATAGATATTGAATTGGATTGTATAGTGATTGAATCAAGTTTATTGTTTAACTTAATGCTAGAGTAATGAGAACATATTGAATTGTTGTTGAAATTGATTGATCGTATGCCTTTATTGTTATTATTGCATATAGGCATTGCTATTGCATTCATACGATTATTGTTAATAAGTACATTGAGTGCATTTATGGATGACACGTGTCATCCGAATTATCATGACTTACATATTGGGCGTAAAGCTCATGGATTGGATTTTCCCTACACGCATCTTGCAAGCATTGAAGGTGTTGATAAAAGTGATGACCACAAATGATGCTCATGACGAATGGTGCTTGCACATGTCCACAGTTAAGTAAAAGTTAAGCCTTGTAATCCTTTGAATAATTGTTTAAATTATTAACCTTCTCTTGTGTTCTAATCGTCGTTGCCTATTTATGTTCATAGGTGAATCCGAAAAGAAGAAAGTGTTTTTTCATTACAAGAAAATTGGCAATTAGTGACCCAAAATAGGCGACGCAAGGGAGGCGCTATTACGTGTCCGTTGTGAAGAGCGTCTCATTAGCGTCCAACTAGCGCCGCAATCGGGGGACGCTGAAAATCGGTGGCTAGTGGTGTCGCACTAGAGTCAAAGAAAATGAGACGCTACTAGCGCCACGTGTTGATGCAATCTTGACGTTATTAAGACGCGTGGTTTTCGGCTATGAGTACAAGATGTGCGTCGCTAAGTCGACGCTCAAGGGGCGCTAGCTAGGCGCTATTCCGGCACCCATGAGTCGCTATTTTAGGCGCTAGAGAGGCGCTAAAGTGACGCAAATATGATGGTCTACGCGTCACCAATGAGACGCTAATATGGCGCTAAGTACGATATATTTAACGCAGCATTGACAGCCTTTGCGACGCAAATGCGACACTATGGAGTCGCTAATTGTAGATTTTTTTTACCCATCCAATCCTTATTTTTCCCCTTCCCACACCATATAATTACATAATGCATATAAAAATGCATTGATATTCATCATAGGCAATATAAAAGCATCACAGGCAATATAAAAGCATCACAGAAGAATCGCCTGCAATAGCGGAGCCAACTACTTCGACAACTGCTGTGATATTTGCGTCGATAACTACTGCAATAGCTACTGTGTATCAGGTGCAACAGATGAGTTCGCAGCAGATGCACCTCCTGCATATCCTCCGATCGTCCTAGGTATCTGAGCGGTTGTGCCGAGGCCACGCAAGTATCCCCCTCGTGTTGTGCCGGCTACCTCCTCCCAAATAACAGGATCCTCTACGAAATAGAAAAATTATATAATCATATAATATATAAATTATATATCAAGAAACACATAAATTAAAAAGAGGAATAAACCAACGAAGAAACATTACCCGGTGGCTAAGTACTCGGATCATCTCCATACTTTTCAGCCATTTTCGCATTATACTCATCCTAAAAAATATAAACATTGTGTATTTCAAAAATAGTGCACTAACGTCAAGAACCAAATGACCATGTCATGAGACTTACCAGAAGCCTACGAGTAGTGGGCGTGACTAAGTCGTTTGACTTCCGGCTCTTATGCATGGCCTCATAGACCACACGAAAGCTTACGGGACCGCCTTCTTTCTCCTCCTACAATAAAGTCAAAAGTTTAATAAATTGACTTATAACACAAGTATAAGTCAAAAGTTTGATAAATTGAATCAATCTTCTGATATTCCAACCCTAAATCTCTCAATGATTGCGGCATGCATCAATCATATGATATTCCAATCCTAAATCTCTCATCAACCGTTTGCACTTGTAAAAATGTCCCGATAATTTCTCTGAAGCTGGAAGCATACTCTTAATAATGGCAAGCATCCGGTCAAAACAACTTTCACTCATATTAAATTTTGATTTTAAGTTCATTAGTTGTGCCACTGCGGAAAGTGTAGTTTGCTTCACGCATCCATCCCATAAATGTTCATCTGCTTCTTCGAGAAGATTATAAAACTTAGAAGCCAAAGAATTTGGATCTTCTTCAATCAATGTTTCGCCAACATTTTCTCTTAACATTGCATCTCGTATCATGTTCCTATACGAATTGCTCGAGTCGCCCACAATGGTATCTACATTACTTGTTTCTTTAGCCCATCTTTCTTCGCCATGAAAGAACCAATTGGTGTATGTCAGTAAGAAATCATTGTAATATAAATCCTTCTGCACATCATATCTTACATTCCACTGATAACATTTGCACCTCCGACATGGACATAAGATTTTGCCATATGAAGAAGCAACACCTTCATTTTGATATGCCACATTAATGAATTCATCAACACCATCTTTATATTCCTCAGTTATGATGCCATGTTTATCCTTCCAACGACGAATCCAACTACGATTTGGTTTTATCATTTCTGTAACGAACAACATTAAGCCATGTGTCAATAAATTTGTGTACTTGAAACGTGCGATTTTGAACTTACGAAGTCCAAAATCACATGTTTCAAGTACTTCATCATCGAATCATAATCTCATTTTATCACCAAGAATGTGGAAGTACATCCTTAGTAAAATTTATGAGAACATGATAAAAAAGAAGTTCTAGAATTATGAAAAAAAAATAGTTTAACTTAACATGCATTACTAACTTAGTACATCCTTAGTAACTAACTTAGCAACAATAGTTTCAAGTAATTAAGTAGTATTTAACTTAACATGCATTACTAACTAACTTAATGGCAAAACAATCAAGTAATTATGTAGTATTTAACTTAACATGCATTAGTTCATAACTTTCAAGTAATTAAGTAGTATTTAACTTCATGCATTAATAATTAACTTAACATGGTGGCGAGCTAGTACCTTCTTAACCGGTGAGGGATGGCAGCGGACGACGGTGGAGGAAGGCGGTGGGCGACGGCCGACAGAGGAGCACAGTCGGCAGGTGGACGAGGTGGAGGGAGGAGGAGGAGGAGGTGGTGGCGGTGGAGGCGGAGGCGGATGTCGGCGCGGTGGCGGAGGGCAGTGGAGGAGGAGGAGGCGGCGGATGAGGCGGAGGGAGGAGGAGGAGGCGGTGGTGGAGGCGGAGGCGGACGTCGGCGCGGTGGCGGAGGGCGGTGGAGGGGCACGGTGTAGGAGGCAGCGGTGGAGGCGGAGGGCGGCGGAGGCGGACGTCGGCGCGGTGGAGGAAGAGGAGGTGGAGGAGGAGGAGGGCGGAGGAGGAGGAGGAGGAGGAGGAGGAGGAGGAGGCGGCGGTGGAGGGTGGACGCGGCGGAGGGAGGAGGAGGAGGAGGAGGCGGCGGTGGAGGCGGACGTCGGTGCGGTGGTGGTGGGTGGTGGAGGGGCGCAGTGGAGGAGGAGGTGGCGGTGGAGGCGGAGGGCGGTGAAGGCGGACGTCGGCGCGGTGGAGGAGGCGACAGAGGAGGAGGGCGGCGGCGGCGGAGGAGGAGGCGACGGAGGAGGCGGAGGCATCGGAGGCAGCAGAGGTAGAGGCGTCGGCGGCGCATGCGGAGGAAGCAGAGGCAGAGGCGGAGGAGGCTAAAGGCATCGGTGGCGGAGGCTGAGGCAGCAGAGGCAGAGACGGAGGAGGCTGAAGGCATCAGCGGCGGAGGGCAGCGGAGGCGTCGGGAGTCGGAGGAGTCATTCGTCGACGTCGGGCGTTGGGCATCGGGCGTTAGAGGTCGGGCGTTGGGCGCGGTAAAACAATAACAGTGAAAACGAAGAAGAGGGGTTAGGAATTTAAGTAAATTTTTTAGCGTCTCCCCAGGATGCGACGCTATGTAGACGCAATGTAGGCGCCGCTTCAGAGAAGCTAATGTGTCGCTAAGCTAATGTAACGACACCATAGCGTCGTAGTTGCGTCGCAATAGATCCAACAAATGCGACGCTAGTGAGACGCTAAGTGAAAACCTTTTTCAAATTTTCTAGTATGTAGGTAATTTTATTTATCAATATAGCGTCTCATCGCATTGTGCCCCGTTTCAATTATTTTATTTCCTTCCGACAAGCTATCATGTACGTATATAAAATTATAAATCTATATGTGTCTATAACAAAATTGTGTATATATATATATATGCAATATATGCGTATGTATATGTCTACGTGTGGGAGATTAAGTATTATAAATCTATCATGCATGTATGTCTATATGTATTATAAATAGATATGTGTATGTATATGTCTATACATGTGCGAGTCATATATAGATAACGTGTATATGTATATGTATTCGAAGTGAATATATGTGTATATGTTTATACGTGTGCGATTAAGTGATAATAATATGTATATATGTACTTCTTATATATAAGTATAAGTACATATGCGTATTTATATGTCTATATGTGTCCGATTAAGAGAGGGGGATAAAAAGTCGGCTAAGGAAGCATAATACAGACGCTATTCCGTCGCTAGCTAATTTTAGCGATCCCGTAGTGCTGAACTAGCGTCTAAAACCTTGTCGCGTCTCAAGTCGGCGACGCTACAGAGATGCCAATAGTGTCACCATAGCATCGACATCGCCGGAGGCTTTAGTTAGACGCGACGTTGACGCTATTGCGTCTCTACGATGACGCTAAAATGGGATAATTTGTAGCAAATCACTCTCTCAATTTAACCACCGTAATTTCATGATTAAGTATATAATAATAATATATGCATAATTAAGATATTATATATATTGTATGTATAGATAAGATAAATAATATAGGTTACAAATTATATATTTAGGAACACTCCTATCATATAAAAATACACACACATTATATATATATATATATATATATATATAATTGTGTAATACATATATATAATATGGGTAATGATGTAGGAATACATATATATGTTGATAATACTAATATAGTATTTAATTAATTTATTGATTAACATTTAGTATATATAATATATAGGATTTAAATATAAAACAAATAGCGATATAAATATAGATAACTTAGCATCTACATAGCGTCGCCTAAGCCTTGTGACGCCATATATCGTCGCTTTAGAGCTGCAAAGCTTGCGACGCGAGATTCACGTCGATCATGGTCGACGCGAGAACGACGCTAGGTTCTGCCGCGCATTAATAGCATCTACGTAGCGTCTCTATTGCGCTAGCATTAGCGTCTATGTCATGAATAGCTAAGAACACGCTAATGAGACGCTAGCAAGAGGCAAATAGCGTTCGTTTTTGTGACGCAAAGTGGACGCCATAAAGGCGCTAGTGACGTCTATGTAGCATCACCTCTTTTGCGACGCTATTTTGCGTCGCTAAGCGCCCATTTTCTTGTAGTGTTTGGTCCCCGACGCTCCGGGAGCACGTTACAATCCCAGCCTGAATTAGGAAGTTGGAGACGTTCTTGCACTGATCGCCCTGCAGTTGAAATACCTGCGGAAGACAAGTATCTACAGAGTCATAAAGCTGCTTCAGCTCAGCAAACTGATCTATCAGTATTAACTATAAGCCTAGGTAAGGAGCACAATATCAGATGATTTCTAGTTAACTTCACAAGAACTTGAAAAAATCGAGATACTCTTTGAAGTTCGAGAAAGGAACATGTTGGTAATGGTTTATAACAGTAAGCCTAAAAATATTTGACCCCAACAATTTATCCTACCTGATATTAAGTAGCAATGGCCCAAAAAGAAGTCATTAACTGCGTGTCTACGACTCTGGTTACCACCCCCCTACATTGGGAAGCATCCACAATTCATACGCCATAAAGATCAAGAGCAGGTGATTCTTTTTTTCCAATCATAACAATTCACGAGTATGTTCTGCCAAGATCCTCAACAACATACTAACCAAACACTAGCTAGGTAGAAAATGAAATTATTATTCCAAATCCCGGGATACAATTGCAACACTTCTTGAACTGCGATGGGCATAAATATCATCTTTTTCTATTAGAGATATTTAGACTAATTAGAAAAAAAATACCCTAATAGCTATAGGATATGGGCAAGATCCAAAGGTGGTTCTCCTTCACACAAAATCTTGATAGGTTTAAAAACCATGCATTCTCCATTTACTGCGGAAGGAACTCTGATCGCAAGATTTGTTCAAATTTGTCCTAGTCATCATGTAGCGAAAGGCCGCTCAGAGAATACATGACTGTACTTACTACGGTCAACCTTGGAATTACCCTGGGAAGACCTTTCAAGAGACTTCGTCCTTGGATTACCTAGGACTCAATGTGGACCACATTCAGCGTTTCTTAAGATTGATTGGTTTTAAAAAATATCTAAATTTATTACTTGCAAGAAGACTTCTGATGTGATCAAATTGCCTCTATGTTCTTGAATGAAATGATTGGCTTGCATTGACTTCCTATTTTTATCCCCTCTAGTCGAGATTAAAAAAATTTATCACATTTCTGGCGATCAGTGTGAAGCAAGCTCGAAACTACGCTAAAGGCTAGTGGCACTTGCCAACCTCCAACTGATAGACAAACAAAGAGAATGGATCACTATCTTGGTATTCTCATACAATCACTCTGCTGGGATAAGCCAAACTAATGTTTTCATAATCGGACTAGCGATCGGACCAGATTTCTTATCAGGTCACATGGACCGATCGAGTTCTACTGAATTGAACTGAATTTTATTAAAATAATATTCTTTATAATAGTTATAAAGATATAATATAAATTATATGATATAATATGTGAATATTTCACTACAAAAAAATCTATGGATTGGTGGCGCTAGCTTGTCGTCGCTAAGGCGACTAACGCGTGGCTAAAAGAAATAGTCACACATTAGCGTCGACATGGTGTCGCAGGTTGGAGACGCCGATGTTCGATAGCTATTAGCTACTAATGCAACATATTTACGCTATTGTAACATTACCATGACACAAAAAGTGTCCTTGCGAGGAGATTTAGAGCATCGCTAATCCAGCGCGAAGTTGGTGTTGAAAACTACGACGCTATTTAGACGCTAAGGTGGCACTGAACTTATGCTTAATGTGATGCTACATAGACACTAATGTCACACTAACATGATGTCATGTTTCGTCTTTGTTGTGACGCTGTGACGTCAAATCTTGTGACGCCAAAACTTGCGACGCTAAAGAAGCGCTAAAAGTGATGCCACTTACGATATATTTGAAGTAGTGTCTAATCACTTTACATCGCTAATGCAACGCTATGGAGATACTAAATACCAACAATTTGTCCCTATTTCAACCGTTTTGTTTCCTTCCCACACCATACAAATTATAGAATGCACACATAATGCATTCTTCACATTGATAACAAAAATACTAAAGAAAAGTAGTAGTAACCATCACAAAAGAGTTAATAAGAGAAAATGAAACCAAATGACACATGAACAGACCCCAAGATATACTTTGGGATAGAATTGAGTTTGGATTTTATTAAAATGGATTTACTTGCATGGTTTAAGCTTTTCATTTTCTAGCTAGCCAATCTATCATGCAACTTAGAGGTGATATGAAGTATGGATGTATTTGTAAGTTTCTTATAAGATATAGAAGCTCCCAAATATATGAAAGGATAGGGGCCAAGGGAAATCTTCAGGATCTCTCTAATCTTTGCTGTTCTAACCGCATTAAACTTTGAAGGTAAATATAGCACAGATTTATCAGTATTAACTTTTTGGTCAGAATATTGTAATGTTCAGAAACTTTTAAGAGATTTTTGCAATTTGCAGAGGTGGCAGCAATACAAACCAGTAGGTCTTCGGCATAAGATAAGTGGCTAAGATGTGTGGGTTCAAATATGAAGGGAATAATTTTCTGTAGGAGAATTTGTTGATCCATTAGAAATGAGAAGACCCGTGGCACCAAGATGAATATGTAAGGGGAAAGAGGGTCCCCTTGCCTAAGTCCCATGTGGCTGCTGAAATAGGTAGTGAAGGATCCATTTATGTAGGAGGTAAACCTAGGAGATTTTATACATGACATGATCCAGTTTATGAAAATATGGGGGAAGTTCATCAGTGTAAAAACCATCTTTACAGCATGCCAAGAGCCCTCGTCAAAAGCTTTTTCCATATATGCTTTTAGTAGAAGGAACTTTTTTCTTCACCTCCAAATGGAATGGGTGATTTCCTGAGCAAAGAAGATATTATCTTGAATTGACCTATGTTTAACATAAAGTAACATGAGATTTCAATTAAGGTTGGGAGGGTATGTTTCAATCTATTGGCCAGGATTTTAGCTATGACCCGTTATGTGATATTGCACTGTGAAATGAGTCTATAATCTTTTACGGATATGGGGTTTTTCTTTTTTGGAATAAAGGTGATAGCTATATTGTTTGTGTCCAATTGTGTCCAAGTAATCACAGAAGAACTCAAATCCATCTGGCCCTGGGGCATATGAAACAATGTATTCTTTATTTCCTCAATCGAGATAGCAGAAGTTAAGAGGGATGTCCAAGAGTCATCCAGGGAAGGCAGGGGAGGCCAATCAGTAGTGGGCGGATGGGATGGTTATCAAGTGCTCAGAGGTTTGAATAGTGATGAACAAACACATCCTGAATTTGTTTTTCATTTGTGTATGGTATTGTTATCATCTTGGATGGAAGCAATGTGATTTCTTTTATGCCCAATGATGGTGCGAAGATGGAAGAACTTTGTGTTTTTGTCTCCATCTTTGATTCAGTTGATCATAAACTTGCTCCACCACTTGAGTCTGATCTGCCTAAGGAAAGTAGCCAATTGTTTGTATTTGGCTCTAAGGGACCTAAGTTCTTGATCAGATATCCTTTAATTCATGGAGAGAAATCTCTTGTTTGATACATTGGGCTCTATTCTCAAGTTTACTAAGGTCAAATTTGTTCCATCTAGATGTGAATAGTTTGATTTTGTTTAAGAAGGATTGGATTGAGTCTAGATTAGACCTATTAGCCCAGACATTCTCAACAATCAGTCTAAGTTCAGAGTACTCGAATCAGAAATGTTCATACTTAAAAGGCCTTGGTTTATAGGATGAACAATTGGTAGAGAGCATAATAGGTGAATGGTCAGATGTGCCTCTAGTGAGATATTTTATGGTGAGGCTATGAAATCTAGTTAACCAGTGATGATTTTTTAGTGCCCTATCAAGATGTGTGTGAATTCTAGCATTTACACATCTATTATGACACCAAGTTAATTGAGTGCCAGATAGAGGTAAATCAAAAAGTCTTTGAGCATGCATGAAATGTTTAAAAGATCTAACAGACTTTGTAACTTTAAAAGGAACACCCCCACGTTTGTCCTGAGGTGAACAAATAGTATTCTACTAAGGAATATCATCGAAATCAAAACGTTCAAGTTCATTCCATAGACCATTTCGGATCCTGGATAGATTACTAGCATAAATAACAGTTAACAAGAAAGAGAAATTTTTTATCGTAACAATAGCATTAACATATCGGGGAGCAGAGTTAACTGTACCCTAGCTTAGCTTTTCTTTCAAGCAATAATAATGCCACATGAAGCTCTCCCACTATCTGAAAACATCCGGACCAAGAACTACCTAATATTTTAATGATAGTATAAGAGTTTTTACTTGCTATGTGAGTCTCTAGCAGAATAAGCAAGCTTGGCTTATGAAAAGAAATAAGGTTCCCCAAGTAATCTCGCATCTTGCCTCGGAGAGCACCATGGGATCTCCACACCAAGACCGAAATCATGAGTTGTTTTGGTGGGTGTGGGGGGAGGAGAAGCAGGAACATCATCCTACAACATAGCAAACATAGAGGAGTGAGATGTTTGGTAAGAAGCATGTGACAAACCTTTGTTCTTTAGGCCTCCTCTGCCCCTGGAGGAGAAATCAGGAGGAGGAGGGGAGAATCTAGCAGTGGGTTTCCTGAAATGCCAAGGTTTAGGAGGGTCTCCATGATATATCCTCGCGCTCTTTATCCGAGTTGTCCTCCGAATGGAAATCAGTGGCAGGACAGGAGGGAGTTTGAAAATGGTGAAGGTCCTACGAGACAACATCTTCATGCCGGCTTGGTGATGGACCAATCGTCACTGAGGGGGGAGTGGGAGTGGCTGCCGAGGAGGAATCCCTAGCAGTTTGGGGAGAAGAAACCCTAACCGGTGAAAGGGTATGTGGATTCCTCTGGCCACGTGGAGGGCTCTCACGACGTACACGTTGGGGAGATAGAGTCATGTGAGGTACGTGGTGGGATATGACAGGAGCCTCAGCGAGAGTGGGCAGGGAAGGTACAATAGCCATTGGACTAGCCATTTGATCTATCTGACAGTTCGGATTTGTCACAAGGACAGCTAGGGCAACAAACCATTTCAGGGCCGGTCCAAGAGGCTGGGCCAGTTGTTTGCTCCAGTCTGCCGTGGAAACCTCCTCCCCCATGTGGGTTCTGAGCATGGCCAATTGCGGGTTTCGCCAATGCTAGCATCGGATGTCGTGAGGGGTAGGAGGGTAACCATTGACCATTCAAGAGTAGATAGTCTTTGCCCGTCGGAAAAATCTGGTTTGGGCAGGAATCCAGGTGATGCCCTAGACGTCTGCAATTGAAGTAGAACTGAAGTAGATTTTCATATGTGACATGCTGAAAGAAACAGGAGTCGTCCGACAGTCAGGATCCAGGTGTCTTGCTTCACCGGAACAACCAGATCCAACTTCACGCATACCTTGGAATAGTAGAGTTTTTCATCGAAAGCATTAAAGGCATCTATCTTGAGTGGTTCACTGAAGATGGAGGCAATTCGACAGATAGTCTGAGCCCCACTAAGTTCATAGGATAGTCTAGGTAGCTAAATCTAGATCGGCGATGTGGAGATCTGTTCATCAAAAGGACGAAAGAAGGCCCTGCGAAGCATGTATCACACTATCGTTAAAGTTCCAGGGCTCAGTGTTAATACCTTCAATCGATCCTCCTTGCGGCCCAAAGACAAATGATGGTAATGATTGCTGATATCAAATGTTTGCAGAGGTGCTGAGAGCTCCTACTGCAGCCCCGACAACACGTTATCTATAAGTTCGCCCATCAAGCGGACCTTTAGATCTTCAGTACGTTGAGCGATTTCTTCACCTTGTCTGTTGAAGCAGCCTGGATCACAAGGAGTTACAGATCTGCAGAAGGGATGTCCCACGAGTCACCGGCCCCGGATGACATCCCACCAGCGTTTATCACCAGTGATAGCGGGCTTTGGTAGAAAGGGGGGGAAGAGGGTGTGGAGGAGAGGGGAAAGGGGGAGGAGGATGAGGATGGGGGTTCGGGAGAGGAAATGTCGAGAGCCATCAAGTGTAGGGCACCTTGTTGTTTGTTTACACTACACAGCCACCACAGTGAAACCTAGTACTTTTGCTAATCCATTGTGATGGTCATTGTTCCCTTGTCAACTACAGTAAAAGAAGGTTTTATTTGGAATGTTGCGCGCGTATGAGGACATCCCTATCAATTTGATGTGTTACAGACTTTGGAATCTTGGACATTTTCTCAGCCATTTGTTTATTTGATGGAGATGTAATGAAATTGATGCATTCTTTTCCTAAGTTGTTTCCTTCTTATAATATTTGATCTCCGTCAATCCACTATTATTGAGTGAATTCTCTAGTTACAACCTTCTTCTTTTTTTTACGAAAATGCATGATGAATATTAATATATATATCTAGGTGAGGTCCTATGTGATAATCACAATTCTTATTCTTTCTCTCTAGTATTTTCTTTCTGACACTCCCTGGCTTCCTCTACAGCTTTTAATATAATCTTTTATTGATCGTTGATGTATAATTTGCAATGTTATTAAAACCGGACCGGACGGTTCAACCATGAACCGGGACTTCGTCTGGTCCGGATTGGCTCCAAAATCGGTTTGGATGTCAAACCGAAAAACATCCGATTGAACTGGAAAAACTGGCAAACTGGTAGAAAACTGGGTGACCTTAATTTTGGAAAAAGATCAAGTTAAAATGGAAAGTTGAATGAAATGGAAAGAAAAAAAACTTAAGAAGGCATGAATGAGGGAATCGCCTAACATGATCAAAATTTAAAATGGAAATACAAAAAATGTAGGGAAATAATTAATAGGTAGAAAACAAATTTGGATGCGGAGAAATAAATAGGGCATGAATTCGGGAATGATGCAAACATAAATATAGGAAGATAAGTAATAGGTAAAAAACAAATTTGAAAGTGAAAATATAATTATAAGAAAATAATCAAGAATAATAAAATAATTGATTAAGCATTGCATTTTTCAATATAATAAATAATTTGAAAAAGAAGGCTAATTCAACAATAAACATGAAAAGAAGGGAAATAAGAAATAATGGGAAAAATGAAAAAAAGAAAATAAATGTGGAAGGATATGTAATTAGAAGAATAATTGGAAATAAAAAGAAAAGATATGAAAAATAAAAAGTGAATTCAATTTAAATAAAGTAATATGAAATCATTGATATTATATTAATAATAGAAAATTAATAATAATCCAGTAGATTTCGTTAGTTTAACTTTATACAATATATCAAAAAATAATTTTATATTATTTCATGATTATTAGTAGATTATTATCATAAGATATAATATATTACTTATTATATTTATTCAAGATTAATATAAAAACTATTATTTTAATAAAATCTGATTCTTTACGGTTGAACCCGATCAAACCGGTCCAACCACGACTCAATTGAGATGCCGGTCGGGTGGCCGGTCCGGTTATAAAAACATTGATAATTTGTGCCCTAAGTAATTCAATGTGACATTGGATTTAACTGTGTTCTTCCATGAATAAACCCTTGTAGATCGAGTCTATACAAAATATGTATAAAATAAATTAAGCAATTCCTGCAATATGGAGGACGCCAAACATTCCAAGTATATTAATGCAATTCTATTGTTCTATGACTCCTGAAACAACATGACTACAATGAGATAAGATTTCGCTAAAAGAAGTATACACAGTTGTAACTTGTACCACTCGACCATCGATTTATTATAAATATAGAAATTTTGTTATATGACTTTATTGTATAGTGCGCTGGTAGCCCGTTCATTCTTTCATCGTTCTAGCAATCGTCTCGAGGTTCAGATACGAAGAGCCGCCTTTCGCCAAGCTCCAGCCAACAGCTTCCTTCAGTGCCCCCGCCCTGGCCTTTATGCCTTCATCCCCGAGAAACGAAAATAGAGAGTAGGAAGTTTCTGGTTCCTGTCCGATGTTTGACAGTTAGTGGTTATAGTTTTTTATTATATCATTTACGTATCATTTTTTTCCATTTTATTCATTCCGTTATAGTAAGTCTTGTATATAAAAAGACATGGACGCAACTGGTGATTCAGATTATTTAGTTTTTTTTTCTGCATTCAATATGAAAGAAAAGAAAGCGAGAGTTCTTCCCAATCTCTGAAGTATTTGATCTCAATGTGTTTGATCGATCGTAGAGTTTTGACATGGTATCAGAGCTACCTCAGATTTGAGTTTCTGTTGAAGTTTCAGTTGTTAGTATCGTTCTTCTTAATCTCCAAGTATGGATTCTTCTTCATCAATTGGGCCTTCGTTTGTTCCTATTAGCATAGATCTGAATAGCCCTTTATATCTGAATTCGTCGGATATGCCTAGTTTGATTCTTATACATCATGTTCTCGTGGATTCAAGTATCTATCTATCGCGGAGTAAATCCTTGTTCAATGCATTACGAGCTAAGTGATCACTTGCTGATCACTATATGATTCTAACCCATTTTAGATGAAATTTATACATATGGAGTCCCACTTTTACCTATTTTTGGGCCAATTATACTTGGAATGCAAACATTGTGATAACTAATTGATATTCCTCATTTCATACTTAATTCCATGTGCATAGAGGTCCTGAAATGCCAAAATCCATTAATATTTAAATTCTATGCCAAGTTATCATTTTGAGGACAAGTTATCATTCCTAAGTGTCAAGTTATCATTATTTTGAATGAACTTATTTTCAATGGTTTTCTTGCCCTAAATCCATCATTATCATGTATAAATCATATTTGGATAGTCACATCTCAACTTGTGCAAAGTTTTAAGTCCATTTGAACAAGTTATCATTTTTCAAGTGCCAAGTTATCGTTAAAGGGCAATTCTGTTATTTCGACATGCAAAACCATTAATTCTGCACAAGGACCTTAAGCAATCATCTTATTATTGTTCTAACTCATTGCTGGTCAAATTTCATCACATTTGGATAATCAAAACTCAAGTTATGACAAGTTATCGTTTTTAAGTCATATAAGTTATCATTTTTGGGGCACTCAAGTTATCACTTTTAGGAATCTCATTCATATTTGATTTTTGACCTCACTCACTTGTCACTCTAATCAATTTGATGCCTGAAATGCTTTGAACCTCCCATATTAGGACATTTTCGAAGATTTCCATAAAGTTATCATTCCGGGCCCTTGAATTCATTCATATCGATATAAGTTTTCATTCTTGCACAACACATAAACCCATCTGATAATTGAACTAGTTACCAGCATTATCCTAATCCTTATTTGTCAAAATACTACTCAAGAGCTTTGATGCTTGCTGTTTGGGTTTTTGTAGCAAGAAGAAAAGGTGGACAAAAGGTGGAAAAAGTAGGGGGGACCACTATTTTTTCCTGCACAAAAGGGAAGCTGTCACTGCTGGAATTTCTGCAGATGGACAAGTGGCTTAATCAGGAGGATTAGGACATTTAGATGCTGATCAAAGGGTGGAAAGGAGTGATATATAAGCTGGATTTTTCTGGAGGAGAAGGGAGGCTGGTCATTCAAGGGTTTGGAGCAAGGCAAGGAAGGGGGCTGCTGGATTTTGGGAGCTACTGCCGAGAGCTTGAAGGAACCATGAATTGTATCTGTTTCTTATCCCATTTCATGTCAAATCTTATAATTATGAGGAGCTAAACTCCATTTCTTCTAGGATAGGGTAGTAGTTTAGATTAGTTTTGGATGGATATGGACTGTTTTATAACTCCTGCACTGAATCATTTGCTGATTTTCAGATTTCAGAATTTTCTAATGTTAGTTCTTGCCATTGTTGGATCCTATTGTAATCTATAGCTGAGAAGTTATCATTTGATCCATCCTTAGTTCAGAAATGGATTAGAAATCAATGTCAAGTTCTGAATTCCAATTTGATTGAAGTTCTGATTTCTGAAATCTAGATTTTCTGGTTTCTGTTTTCTGAATTTCCTGAACCTGAATCTCCTGAACCTTTGAATCTGTTTGCCATTGTGGATCTCATTAATAGAGCAACTGGAGGGTTGATATTGTCCCAAATCTTGATCAGAAATGAATCAAGATTGTTTGCCATTCTTTATGATTCAAATCTGTTCATTGTTACTAATCTGATTTTAAAAACTGAATTCTGATTTCCTGATTCCTGAATTTTCTAATTTCTATGGATATCAGATTTTGTTCTTCATTTCTAACCTGATTAATTGAGTCCTTGGGATGTTGCTATTGTCCCTATCTTGTTCAGAAATGAATCAAGATTGTTTGGACAATCATTTGACTCAAATCAGATTTTTTCCACTGATTTCTAATTCTTTTTTTCTGGTTATTTGATTTCTGAACTGTTTGAACCTATTTGACATTCTGAACTTGATTAATTGAGCAATTGGAAGGTTGGTCTTCATCCTAATCTTGTTCAGAATTGAGTTATGAATATTTGGGCATTCCATGATTCAAATCTATTCTCAACATTACCTTAAGTTTGATTTGGAATATGAAATTCCTGAATTTCAGAATCTGGTTTCCTGAAATTAAAAATCTGATTTCCTGGGCTTTTGAATCTGATTGTCATCAAGGATTAGATTATTTGAATAGCTGAAAGGCTAATATATGCCCTTATGTTATTCAGAAATGAATCAAGATCTTTGACAATTCAGAATTCAAATCTGATTTTTCCAAAATCTGATTTCTTAGTTTGATTCTAATTCTATTTTCTGATTGTTTGGAATCTGATTTGTCAATTGTTAATCCCTATTTTATTCAAATCACTGAGAGGTGTACTCTAGGAATCCCTTGCAGTCCAGAGATGGGTCAAGGGGCATTTGGCAAACTTGAATTCCACCAATCCACATTGCTGATTTTCCTGAAATGCTGATTTTTGTTTTCTCATTTAATTAACTTCTGATTTCCATTGTCAACCCTCATTTTAATCCACTACTGAGAGGTAGTCTTAAGGGCTTCTTTGAGATCCAGAGATGGGCCAAGGAGCAATGGGAATTATGAACTCATGTGGCCATATGTTTTGCATTTCCAATTGAGTGTGTTTGTGTGGATTCCAATTTACTTTGCAACCGAGAGGTTGATTTTGAATCTCCCTTGAATTCAGAGATGAATCATGGAACACAAGCACCATTATTGAGTATATTTTATCCTGGTTTGGTTGATTGGAATGATTCCATCTTTTTATGATTGCAAATGCAAGTTATCATTCCAAATTTCCTTGAATTGCAAAAAAATCAGCATTGAACTTTATTTTGAGCCCAATGATAACTTGATTTTCAGTGAGAACCCTCTTTTGATTCAACCTAGCTAACAATTATATAATCATATATTGCGTAGTTAGAGGCTAATTGAGCTGTGGGAACAGCCATTTTCAAGTTGAATCAAAAGTTGGACATTTAGTGATAACTTATTCCATTCCATCCTTAATTAATTTAGATGAATCCCAAATCCTAGAAGAACCTTCCTCATAGATAGTTAAACATTTTTAGACTTCATTCTAGCATTTATAATTCAGTTTTGATAAATTTCCAAAACCCAAAAATCGGTTATCATTTCACTTTCTATAAAAAAAATCTGTTTTCACTATTCATTAAAAATCTATTTTTAGCCACTTAAGTAGAACTAATCTAAATTGTTTTAGGGTGTCTTAGACTTCAAATTCTTGTGGATACGACAACCTGAGTCTACTACAACTTACCTGTGCACTTGCAGCTAGTGAGTTGGGAGACAAAAAAAATGAAAAATTGACATTTTCTTTAATTTCAGCAAGTTATCACTACTCAACCCCAAATATCACTATCAAGTTTTTGGCGCCGTTGCCGGGGATTTGTGGTCAATTCGGCTAACTTAGATAGTTTAGATTAGTTTTAGATTAGTTTTTAGTTTATTTGTTAGGCCAATTTTCAGTTTTTGCAAGTTATCATTCTGAATTTTTTTTTTCTTTTCAATTCTGTACAGATTTCTTTCTTTTTATGAAATTGATACTTCTGAATTAATTTTATGCAGATTTGGAGCTTCAAGGAGACCTCTACCTATCTGATCCTCAACTGAAAGAAGATTCAATAGGAGAAGGAGATTGCAAAGAGAAGAGGCTAGGAGAACTTTTGAGAAGGAGGCTACCAATCAAAATAAGGCTGCTCCTAGGACATTTAGGGATCGTTATTCACCCAGCAATTGCAGAAAATTATGAATTTGACTTCTGAGAGAGAAAGAAGAAAATATGGATATGAGTTGGCAAACTTGGTCCTATGACTATTATCAATCAAGTGAAACACCCTTGAGCCAGGAAGAATTGGATTCTATAGTTGAAGAACCATCACAAGTTCATTGCAATCAAGGATCACCACAATTTCAACAGCCCTCTAATGCTTACATGTATGCCTCATATGGTCATGAAAGTTCTAATTACTGGAATCAAGAGGAAGGTTTCTCAACTAGTAGTCATTATATTTCAAATTATTGGAATTTTGAGCAAGACTTCTCAAGCAGCAATCCTTATGTTTATGACTCACAAAATCATTTGTATTACCATCACAATCAAGGTCAAGAGTCAAATTTTCAGGTTGCTACCATGGATATTTCAGAAAATCAGCAATCACTTAATCAATCCATAGAGTCAGAAATGAAGATTATGTTGGAGAACTTCATGAGGCGGCAGGACGAGCAACTTGCAAACTTGAAAACAATATGTATGAAAGTAGATGTTCTTGGAGCTGGATTGGAGGCCAAGCTTTGTTTGCAGTCCAGTCAAGAAGCCCTACAAATCCAATCTGCCCTTCTGAAAGAAGAAATTCAGGAAATGAAGATGGGAATTGAGAAAGAGATGAATGAAGAAAAAGAAATAGTCGTGGAGGCTGAAATTGAAAAAGAGTCTATCACAATTATAGAACAAGCCAAGAAACAAGATGATGTTGCTGAAGTTATTGAAAAAGCTACTCCAATGATACTAGCAATAAATCACATTGAAGATCCACTTATAAGGTTCCCATCCAATGAAGAATTAATTATAGAAGACCCTGATTTTGATTCTTTGGAGAAACTATCAGATACACTCCATTGTGATGATGGCTGCAACTCAATTCACTTATTGTCTATCCCTAAAGATGAGTTACTTCCTGCACTCAACTGTCCAAAAATTCTACTTGAAGCAATTTGCTCCACAAACCATCATGGATCAGTTGAAGAATGTCAACATCTTAGGGTTAAAGATGAAGAAACATCAAAAGAGAAGAAGTGGCCTGAACTTGAATCAAGCACTAATTCATTTGAAGTCATTCAAAGTTCCAAAGTCTCACCCATCTCATTTTCCATTGGGCAACTGGTTATGACAATAAAGCCACATGATGAAACTAAAATGGCCAAGGAGGATACAAAAGTAGAAGAAATTTCTTTCCAAATAGAGGTTATAGCAGAATTTAGATTTGTAGAAGGAATTGAACATTCAATGAAGGAAGATCATTGCTTGCCTATTGAAAGATGGAACCAAGAGCTCAAAGATCTTCCAACAATGCTGCATTTAAAGAGGCCATTGAAGAAATGGTTGCTTAAACAAGATGGTGATCCAGGAGATTCAGATGTCTTAGATGAGAAGTTATGGAATGAGAAGTTAGTATATTTTTGGTACAATGAAGGAGGGATACATCCAACTGAAAAACGAAGGTCAAATATTGTGAAACTAAGAGATCCATACTTGATTAGTAAAGCTGTCCACAGATTGAGATCTCTACTTGATCATATCACACTATTTAAACCTCCTTGACATCAAGAGTTGTAACAATGTCTAGCCAAAGACATTAAAGAAAGGCACTTCTTGGGAGGTAACCCAAGCCATTATCAACCTAATCTTTCTGTTTTTGCAGGAATAAGAGATGAGGAACAGGTTCAATTCACAAGTCTCAAATTCAGGGAGTACCCATACCCCTTATTTTTTATTTTTCCACTGAAAACTTAATGATAACTGATAATATTTTTCTCATTATGCTACAATGATCATATCATCATCTGAATTAACATTCATTTCAGTTATCCAAATCTGTTTTAGATTAATTTCAGTGAACTTCAAAAATTTCCAATGCATTGTTGAAATTGTGACTCAAAATCTGATTTCACTATTTCACTGATATCTTTTGGTTCTCTGCAGGATCAATTGCTACTAATGAAGATTAGATCACCGAAGGCTTCTGGATGAAGTGCCAAGAGAATTCAAATGCCTAATTTAATGCATTTCAATCCCACCCACCCCTCTCCCTTGCCCTTACTTCAACCCTGAGGACAGTGTTGAGAATAAGCTTGGGGGAGGAAACCTGGTACTTTTCTAACCTTTACACCATGTTTTCAATTGATTTTAATGTTCATATCATAATTCATACCAGGTTATCATTGGTTTTCACAAGTTATCACTAGTTATCACTCGGTTATCAATTTTTGGACCCAACTCAATTCTGAATTCATTTTGACTCTGAAATGGGTAGAATACTTTATTTTGACAGTGGGTGCACTCCAATACCAAGTGGCCAACTTGGCCATTAACCTTCTTGCTTTAATTGGCATTATGAATTCAGATGCATTTGAATGAAGTTTTTAGCTGAAAATTTTTCCTTTTTGTGGGACACACTAGTTGATACTCATGGATTGAATTAGCAATATCAAATGTCTAGAAGGAAGTCAAGGCTCTTGCTGCCATGCTAAATAAGAAAACTTGACTTTTTGGATAAAGGGATCTAAACTATACTTGAGTTTGAACTATTGCTCACTTCATGAACAGGATAGAAAAATGAGAAAAGGAAAAGTAAAAAATCATATACATGCATAGGAAAAAAGGAAGAGAGCAAAACTTCCAAAGGAATCTCTCTTCAATGCAAAAAGAAAAAAAAATTTAGGAGAGCAAAACTTCCCAAGGAATCTCTCCTAAAGAAAGCATGAATAAAAATCAGGTGCTAAACCTGTTTATATGCATTTCATGAATAAAAGTCAGGTGTTAAGCCTGTTTAATCAATTGAAAACTTATTCATAAAGAGATTTGTAGTTCAACCCCTTTGTAAACTTGACAATTCCTATAATTCAAACATGTTATTGCTAGTACTTCTTCCATGGCTTAAATTTGCCTTAGCCTCTGTGATTCCCTAGCTAGAAATTGAGTTTTTGGAAAGAATGAAGTGTTGGCAAAGTGGGAAACTCATTGGATTCAATTCAGCTAGACTTTACTTCATTTGTGGACTTTTAATTCAAGTTTGTCCTTAATTTCTGAATGTTTTGCTTGAGGACAAGCAAAATGCTAAGCTTGGGGGAGTTCGATCACTTGCTGATCACTATATGATTCTAACCCATTTTAGATGAAATTCATATATATGGAGTCCCACTTTTACCTATTTTTGGGCCAATTATACTTGGAATGCAAACATTGTGATAACTAGTTGATATTCCTCATTTCATACTTAATTCCATGTGCATAGAGGTCCTGAAATGCCAAAATCCATTAATATTTAAATTCTATGCCAAGTTATCATTTTGAGGACAAGTTATCATTCCTAAGTGTCAAGTTATCATTATTTTGAATGAACTTATTTTCAATGATTTTTTTGCCCTAAATCCATCATTATCATGTATAAATCATATTTGGATAGTCACATCTCAACTTGTGCAAAGTTTTAAGTCCATTTGAACAAGTTATCATTTTTCAAGTGCCAAGTTATCGTTAAAGGGAAATTCTGTTATTTCGACATGCAAAACCATTAATTCTGCACAAGGACCTTAAGCAATCATCTTATTATTGTTCTAACTCATTGCTGGTCAAATTTCATCACATTTGGATAATCAAAACTCAAGTTATGACAAGTTATCATTTTTTAAGTCATATAAGTTATCATTTTTGGGGCACTCAAGTTATCACTTTTAGGAATCTCATTCATATTTGATTTCTGACCTCACTCACTTGTCACTCTAATCAATTTGATGCCTGAAATGCTTTGAACCATCCATATTAGGACATTTTCGAAGATTTCCATAAAGTTTTCATTCCGGGCCCTTGAATTCATTCATATCGATATAAGTTTTCATTCTTGCACAACACATAAACCCATCTGATAATTGAACTAGTTACCAGCATTATCCTAATCCTTATTTGTCAAAATACTACTCAAGAGCTTTGATGCTTGCTGTTTGGGTTTTTGTAGCAAGAAGAAAAGGTGGCCAAAAGGTGAAAAAAGTATGGGGGACCACTACTTTTTCCTGCACAAAAGGGAAGCTGTCACTGCTGGAATTTCTGCAGATGGACAGGTGGCTTAATCAGGAGGATTAGGACATTTAGATGCTGATCAAAGGGTGGAAAGGAGTGATATATAAGCTGGATTTTTCTGGAGGAGAAGGGAGGCTGGTCATTCAAGGGTTTGGAGCAAGGCAAGGAAGGGGGCTGCTGGATTTTGGGAGCTACTACCGAGAGCTTGAAGGAACCATGAATTGTATCTATTTCTTATCCCATTTCATGTCAAATCTTGTAATTATGAGGAGCTAAACTCCATTTCTTCTAAGATAGGGTAGTAGTCTAGATTAGTTTTGGATGGATATGGACTGTTTTATAACTCCTGCACTGAATCATTTGCTGATTTTCAGATTTCAGAATTTTCTAATGTTAGTTCTTGCCATTGTTGGATCCTATTGTAATCTATAGCTGAGAAGTTATCATTTGATCCATCCTTAGTTCAGAAATGGATTAGAAATCAATGTCAAGTTCTGAATTCCAATTTGATTGAAGTTCTGATTTCTGAAATCTAGATTTTCTGGTTTCTGTTTTCTGAATTTCCTGAACCTGAATCTCCTGAACCTTTGAATCTGTTTGCCATTGTGGATCTCATTAATAGAGCAACTGGAGGGTTGATATTGTCCCAAATCTTGATCAGAAATGAATCAAGATTGTTTGCCATTCTTTATGATTCAAATCTGTTCATTGTTACTAATCTGATTTTAAAAACTGAATTCTGATTTTCTGATTCCTGAATTTTCTAATTTCTATGGATATCAGATTTTGTTCTTCATTTCTAACCTGATTAATTGAGTCCTTGGGATGTTGCTATTGTCCCTATCTTGTTCAGAAATGAATCAAGATTGTTTGGACAATCATTTGACTCAAATCAGATTTTTTCCACTGATTTCTAATTCTTTTTTTCTGGTTATTTGATTTCTGAACTGTTTGAACCTATTTGACATTCTGAACTTGATTAATTGAGCAATTGGAAGGTTGGTCTTCATCCTAATCTTGTTCAGAATTGAGTTATGAATATTTGGGCATTCCATGATTCAAATCTATTCTCAACATTACCTTAAGTTTGATTTGGAATCTGAAATTCCTGAATTTCAGAATCTGGTTTCCTGAAATTAAAAATCTGATTTCCTGGGCTTTTGAATCTGATTGTCATCAAGGATTAGATTATTTGAATAGATGAAAGGCTAATATATGCCCTTATGTTATTCAGAAATGAATCAAGATCTTTGACAATTCAGAATTCAAATCTGATTTTTCCAAAATCTGATTTCTTAGTTTGATTCTAATTCTATTTTCTGATTGTTTGGAATCTGATTTGTCAATTGTTAATCCCTATTTTATTCAAATCACTGAGAGGTGTACTCTAGGAATCCCTTGCAGTCCAGAGATGGGTCAAGGGGCATTTGGCAAACTTGAATTCCACCAATCCACATTGCTGATTTTCCTGAAATGCTGATTTTTGTTTTCTCATTTAATTAACTTCTGATTTCCATTGTCAACCCTCATTTTAATCCATTACTGAGAGGTAGTCTTAAGGGCTTCTTTGAGATCCAGAGATGGGCCAAGGAGCAATGGGAATTATGAACTCATGTGGCCATATGTTTTGCATTTCCAATTGAGTGTGTTTGTGTGGATTCCAATTTACTTTGCAACCGAGAGGTTGATTTTGAATCTCCCTTGAATTCAGAGATGAATCATGGAACACAAGCACCATTATTGAGTATATTTTATCCTGGTTTGGTTGATTGGAATGATTCCATCTTTTTATGATTGCAAATGCAAGTTATCATTCCAAATTTCCTTGAATTGCAAAAAAATCAGCATTGAACTTTATTTTGAGCCCAATGATAACTTGATTTTCAGTGAGGACCCTCTTTTGATTCAACCTAGCTAACAATTATATAATCATATATTGCGTAGTTAGAGGCTAATTGAGCTGTGGGAACAGCCATTTTCAAGTTGAATCAAAAGTTGGACATTTAGTGATAACTTATTCCATTCCATCCTTAATTAATTTAGATGAACCCCAAATCCTAGAAGAACCTTCCTCATAGATAGCTAAACATTTTTAGACTTCATTCTAGCATTTATAATTCAGTTTTGATAAATTTCCAAAACCCAAAAATCTGTTATCATTTCACTTTCTATAAAAAAAGTCTGTTTTCACTATTCATTAAAAATCTATTTTTAGCTACTTAAGTAGAACTAATCTAAATTGTTTTAGGGTGTCTTAGACTTTAAATTCTTGTGGATACGACAACCTGAGTCTACTACAACTTACCTGTGCACTTGCAGCTAGTGAGTTGGGAGACCAAAAAAATGAAAAATTGACATTTTCTTTAATTTCAGCAAGTTATCACTACTCAACCCCAAATATCACTATCACTAAGAATAAGCAAGGTTTTGTAGACGGATCGTGTTTGATAGAGTCTTTTGATCGAGCTTTGCATTATCAGTGGAAACGATGTGATTCTCTTGTGATTTCTTGGATAAATAGTACAGTTTCTAAGGATCTAATCAGTAATGCTGCATGTGATGAAACTGCCTTAATCATATGTCTAGATCTAAAAGAGAGGTTTCAAAGATCAAATGGAACAAAAATATATATGTTGCATGGTGAGATCTATTCTATCAATCAGGGTTCATTATCTGTAGGAGAGTACTACAATAAGTTGAAATTTCTGTGGGAAGTTCTTATGGTTCCTAGTATGGGAGTTTCGGGCTCTTCAAAGGAATTTTCTAAATATATGCTTTAGCAGGAGGTCTATAAATTTTTACTGAGCCTTAATGAAAGCTATAGCCAAGTTAGGTCTCAAATTCTTCTGATGTCACCTCTACCTTCTCTGAATCAAGTATATTCGATGGTTGTTGAAGAAGAACAGAGAAATAGATTATCTATTAGTTCAAGTGAGAATGGTGCATTTCTGTCTAATACCAGGCAATTAAATCAACAGTTTAATTAGTCGAATCAGAATGCTGCATTTCTATCTAACATCAGACAGTTTAGTCAACAATTTAGTGGTCTTAGACAGTACAATTAGCAAAAACCAAAAAGGAATTCTTCTATTATCTGTGAACACTGTAACAAACCAGGACACATAAAAGCTCAGTGCTATAAACTGATTGGATATCCTCCTAGTTTGAAGTTCAGAGGTGGCAGAAATCAAAATCCAATTGCTGCAAATGTTTCAGATTTACAGGGTTATGATACACAGCAAAATGTTTTTTAATTCTGCTAATTAGATTTATGTTCCTCTTCAAAATCAGAATTATAATACTGCTTCGATTCATGTAAATCAAGGAGCTATGCCAGATAATTGTGAGAATTTCAAGAATGACAACTTTGGAAAGCTTACTGAGGATCAATAACAAAGAATTCTCAAATTATCGACAAAGAGCAAAAAATTGAATTGGCTGCCAATGTTCATGTTGTAGGTATAGTAGATAGTTCTTGTCATATTGCAGATAACATTTGGATCATTGACACTGGTGCTACTCAGCATATGACATCAAACTTTACTTGTCTTCTTAATGTTTGTGAATTAGCTAAACAAAAATATGTTACTTTACCTAATGAGAATAGGTTATCAGTAACACACTCTGGTTCAGTTGCGGTTGGTCCACAGATTTGTTTGACAAATGTTTTGTATGTTCTTGAAGTTTAATTTAGTCTCATATCTGCATCTCAACTAACTAAAGATATTGGATGTTCGGTTGCTTTCTTTCCAAATTTCTACCTTATACAGGATCTGCACAGTGGGAATGTGCACTTGATTGGTAAAGAAAGTAATGACTTATATTATCTGGATTTGGCCGAGCAGAAGATACAAGTTCCTGGAAATAAACAAGCTGTTGTTACTACTGTTCAGGAGGACAATGATATGCTATGGGATAGGAGACTTGGACATCTACCATTATAAAAACTTCAAACTGTCACTAGCTGTGGGAACAATTTGCAATGTGATACTTGTCCATTAGCTAAACAAATTAGAATTCCTTTTCTTGTAAAAGAGAGATGTCAATGTAGACATAGACTACATACCATCCATATGGATATTTGAGTTCCTTACAAATTTGTTTCACATGCTGGAAATAGATATTTTCTGACTCTTGTGGATGATTTTAGTAGAATGACATGGATATATATTTGCTAAAGTTTAAATCAGATAGCATTAACTGCCTGAAACAATTTGTCAATCGGATGACAACACAGTATGATGATAAAATCAAGATAATAAGGTTTGATAATGTTGCTGAGTTTATGAGTAATCAATGTCAAAATTTTCTAAGTGCAAAAGGAATTGTGCATCAGACTTCTTGTTCTTATACTCCACAGCAAAATGGGCTAGTGGAAAGAAAACGCAGACATTTGTTGGAAATTGCTAGAGCAGTGTACTTTCAGTCTTCAATACCTATAAAGTTCTGGGATGAAAGAATTGTAGTTTATCTGGTTAATAGAATACCTCTTAAGGTGTTGGATAACCAGTCAACTTATCAAAAGTTTTTTGGAGAAAAATCTAGTCTTGAAACATTAAAGTTTTTGGCTGTTTATGCTATGTGGCTAATCTCCATGTTACAGATAAGTTTGATTTAAAAGCCAATCCTTCTGTTTTCTTAGGCTACAATAATACTAAAAAGGATATAAATATCTTGATCTTGTTACTAACAGAATATCTATTAGCAGAGGTGTTATCTTTTATGAGAATATCTTTCCTTTCTCTATCAAAAGGTCACATGTAATTACTGGAAAGTTATCAAATAACACACCTTGTCTTGATGATCTATTTTTGGATAGAATCTTCTTTCGTACTTTTGATGATCCTGAAGATGATTTCTTCATGACAGAATCTTCTCTGTCCTATGTAGATCTTCATGTTGACTTGCCTTTTATCTCCTCTGAGACTCCAGGCACTTCATCCAATACACCTATTGATTCATCTGTTAGTACACCACCTGAACATATTGTAGTAAGGGAAAAGAGGCAAATTAAAAAGCCCATATGAATGCAGGATTATGTGATGAATTCTAATACTTCCTATCCCTTGTCTGATCATCTTACTTTTGCAAATCTGTCAAGCACCTGTGTTAGTTTTCTGGCAGCTTCAGACTTAGTGTTTGAACTAAGTTCATATTCTCAGGTTGTATCTGATCCTGAATGGATAAAGACTATGAAATTAGAGCTAGAAGCACTGATATCTAATCATATATGGGACCTCATTCCTCTGCCTAAAGACAAAAAGCCAATTGGCTGCAAGTGGTCTATAAGATAAAATTGAAATCCAATGGTGAAATTGAAAGGTATAAGGACGACTTATTGCTAAAGGATTTAGACAACACAAAGGGATAGATTAGAAATACACATGTTCACCAGTTGCTAAGGTTGTTACCATTAGAGCATTTTTTATCTCTATAGCTCAACAGAATCTGCCTATCTACCATATGGATGTTAATAATGCCTTTTTCGAATGGCGATCTCTTTGAAGAAGTATATATGCATCCACCTCCAGGTCTCACGGCTAATGGAAAAGTTTGCAAGCTTAATAAGTCTTTATATGATTTAAAATAGGCCTCACGACAGTGGTATCTTAAATTCTCTGAAGTGTTACTAGCTAATGACTTTGTGCAAAGCTATAATGACTACACTCTATTGATCACCAGCTGATCATAATAGGTTTTTATCCCATTTTAGATGCATTTCACCCATATCAAGCCCTCATTTTGCATAACTTTTGACCAATTATGTTTGGAATGCAAGGATTGTGATAACTAGTTGATCTTTCTCTTTTTATACTTGATTTCATATGCATAGAGGCTCTGAATTGTCAAAATCCATAAATATGTCAATTCTATGCAAAGTTATCATTTCAATGTGCAAGTTATCATTTTTTTATTTGAGCTGATTTCCAGTGATTTTCTTGCCCTAAATCCACTGCCATCATGAATGAATCATATTTGGATGATCATATTTCAACGTGTGTAAAATTATCAATCCATTTCACAAATTATCATTTTTCAATGTCAAGTTATCGTTTAAGGGCAAAACTGTCATTTCAATATGCAAAACTATCAAATCTGCACAAAAGCATTAAGCAATCATTAACTTACTGTCTTAACTCATTGCTGTTTAAATTTGATCTCATTTGGATAACCACAACCAAAGTTATGACAAATTATCATTTTAGTGGCTAAAAGTTATCATTCCAGGTCACTAAGTTATCAACACTATGAAATCTTATCTACATTTGATTTCTGACCTCATTCACTTGCCACACTAATCCCTTTGATGCCTTTAATGCCTTGAACCACTTTTATTTGAATAAATTTTCATGATTAGTGCAAAGTTATCATTTTCGGGTTCCAAAAATCATTTGTTTTGATTTTGGTTTTCATTTCTACACAATACTAAGTCCTATTTGATGTTTGAGCTGATCCTAGTAGCTGTCATCATCCTTATTTGTTTATTTTCCATTCAAGGACTTTGATGCTTGTTGTTTTGGCCCTTGTAGCAGGGAATATAAATATGATTTCAGCTGAAAAAGGTGTGGGGGGGACCACTGATTTGCTGTCCAAAAGCTACTGATTTCTGCAAGAATTTGAGGACAACTGGACAGGTGGCTTGAATCAAAGGAAGGGAACATTCTAATCTACATCCAAGGGTGAACAAGAGTCATATAGAAGCTGAAGAAACCCTGGAATGAAGGGGGAGGTTGCCATTGCAAGGGTTTGGAGTTGATGGGAGTTGAAGTGCTGGAATGTTGATGAAGTGTTGTTGATTTCTGTCAACAACCCTCAAGCCAGGATGATTAGCTTCTATTCTTCATTTCATTGTGTATCTATATTTGTAATTATGAGAAGCTAAATCCTATGTCTCCTAGGATAGGGTAGTAGTCTAGATTAATTGTGGATGGATGTAGACAAGTCTGAATTCCTGCATTGATATCAATCCTGATTTCTAATTTTCTGTTTCATATGAACCTGATCTTGTCTTTGTAAGGTCTTGATTGTATTTACAACTGAGAAGTTGTCATTTAATCTAATCTTGTTCAGAAATAAATCAAGAATCAATGCCAAGTGTTTAGGTTCTAATCCAATTGAGATTTCTAATTTCTTGAATTCTGAAACCTATTTTTCCCCAAATTTGATTTCTGATTTCTGAATTCTGATTAAACATGTTTTCTATCATTGTTGAGCCCTGATTTAATTGATAACTGAGATGTTTCTTATGGTTTCACCCCTATTTAGAAATGAATAAAGGAACAATGGTGTTTTCAAGGTTTTAATCCCTGAATTATTGCAAACATTTCACTTGTTGATTTCTGAATTGTAAAATCTGATTTCCTGAATTTTTGGATTCTGATTTGCTGTTGTAAGCCCTTGATCTTATCAAATCACTGAGAAGTGAATCCTAGGGATACTTTGTTGTTTAGAGATGAACCAAAGAGCAATGGCAAGTCTGAATTCCAATGAGTGACATGTGCTGAATTCCAATGTTTGCTAGGTGTTGATTTCTGAATTTTCTGGTTGCTGATTTCCTAAAATATGTAGAATCTGCCTTGTTATTGTTAAGCCCCTGATTTCATTTAGTCACTGAGAGGTGTACTTAAGGTTTTCTTGCTATTCAGAGATGGACCAAGAAGCAATTGCATGTGCTGAGTTTTCATATATAATTATGTGCTGATTTTATCCAACTCTTTAGTGAAAATGTGGATTCCATTTGAATTTGCAACTGATAGGCTGATTTAAAATCCTCTTATAGTTTAGAGATAAACCAAGGAGCATTTGCACTAATATTGGATTGATTTCATCCCTGTTTAGTTGATTGAAGCATTTCCTTCATAACCCTAGATGGTGAAAAGGTGCAATTGAAAGTTATCATTTCAGATTTCGTTACATTACTAAAATTCAACAAGGAACTTGATTTTGAGCTTAATGTTGACTTGATTTTAGTCATGACATTTTCTAATTCAACTTAGCTAATCAATCATATGAGAATATGATAATTAGTTCTGGATTAATTAAGCTTTGAAAACATATTATTTCAAGTTAAATTAAAATTGACATTTAATAATAGCTTGTCCATTCCATCCATAATTAAATTAAATGAATTCCAACTCCTAGGAGAACCTTCCTCATTGATAGATAAACTCTTTGAGCCTCTAGTTTAGCATTTACAATTCAGTTTAGATAACTTTTAAAAAATCCCAAAATAGTTATCATTTTAGTCCTTTTTAGAAATCGATTTTAACTTTCTTTCAAATTCTTAGATTTTTAAATTTAGTTAAGGCTAATTTAGATTGTTTAGAGAGTCTTAGGCTTTAAATCACTGTAGATATGACATTTGGGTAGACTACAATTGACCTGTATACTTGCAGTAAAGAGTGAATTAGGGAGTTAAATCAAAAATTAAAAAATATGAAATTTGACCCCAAAATCAGCAAGTTATCACTACACTCCTCAATTTCACTATCATCTATTCACCAAAAAAGATCGTGACTCCTATGTTGCCATTTTGGTGTATGTTGATGACATTCTGTTGACTGAGAATTCTCTCTTTGATTAATCAGACCAAGGACTATCTTAATGACAAATTTAAATTAAAAGATCTTGGTACTCTGAAGTATTTTCTTGGTATGGAAGTTTTGAGGTCAAGTAAAGGCATGCTTTTAACCTAGAGAAAATATGTTCTCTCATTGATTGCTGATATGAGACTTTCTGCATCCAAACCTTTTGGTACACCTTTAGAAGAGAATTTGAAGCTTACTACTGTTGAATTTGATCAATACATGTCCAAGAAATACTCCACTATAACTTCTGATCTAATTTTACCAAATCCTGAATCTTTTCAACATCGTATTGGTTGTTTAATTCATTTGACACAAACTCGATCGGATGTCACCTTTGCAGTGCGACACTTAAGTCAATTCATGCACACTCCCAAGGCTTCCCATATGAGTGGTGCAATTCGTGTTATCAGATATTTAAAAGCTCTACTGGATGTGGATTATTTTTCTCCTCTACTCCTGTGTCTCTTGTAGCATATTCAAATGCAGATTGGGGCTCCTGTCTAGCTACACATCGCTCAATTTTTGCTTTCTGCATCAAATTGGGTTCTTCTTTAGTTTCATGGAAATCCAAGAACGTTCTTTAGCTAAAGCTGATTGAGCGATTATTTAGAGAACTCCAGATATCAGTCTCCTTACCAATTTATCTTTCTTTGACAGCTGTCTGGCCATACAAATTGCTAAAAATCCTATTTTTTATGAACGAAGCATATTGACATTGATTGCTATGTTGTTCGAGAGCGTGTTCTCCAACAATTTGTCTGTCTTCAATATATCCCACCAATCTTCAGTTGGCTGACATTCTTACTAAAGGATTCTCCCGACGGCAACATGTTTTTCAGTCTCCAACTTGCAGGGGGCTGTTGGAGTCCTCGACATCGTCATCTGGAAACAAAAACAGAGAGTAGGAAGTTTCTGGTTCCTGTCCGATGTCTGACAGTTAGCGGTTATAGTTTTTTATTATATAGATTTATGTATCATTTTCTTTTCTGTTTTATTCATTCCGTTATAGTAAGTCTTGTATATAAAAAGACATGGACACAGTTGGTGATCAGATCATTCAGTTTTTTCTACATTCAATATGAAAGAAAAGAAGGTGAGAGTTCTTCCCAATCTATGGAGTATTTGATCTCAATGTGTTAGATGGATCGCAGAGTTTTGACACCTCCAACTTGTCCTTAAACTCTTCCTTCGTGACGATCCCTCCCTTGCCGCCTTCCAAGCTCAGGCCTACTTTCCAGATGTTGTCTATGTAGCTGTGGTTGATGAATTGGTCGGTGAAGTAAGGCTAGCACAGGAACCATAGCCCATTCCAAAGTCCTTCAATGGTCGAGTTCCATCCGCAGTGCGACACGAAGCAAGCGATGGAAGGGTGCGAGAGTGTCACGGGGTCATTCTCGGACACTAGACCACGTGCGGCGACTAGGCGGATAGGCACCTAGCCAAGCCTGTTTTGAGTTTGCAGCGGAAGTTTTATGGTCGAGACGACTTTGCCGAGAGTCGCTCTTATAGGCATTCAATCACGGACATGACTAGAGTGTTGGACTACTCATCACGAGACCGTGGCATTAGCGCGTTGCGGCACTAATGTAGGCGCTTGGGCGCTTAAAGTCCGAAGGGGCGATGAAGGGACCACGGGACGCCACGAAGGGACACCGATGTGGGTTGCCACCCCACGCTCAAGGCCATGACACTAGAATTAAAGGAAAGCTTACTTGTATTAAATATGATGAAACATAACATACAATTGGGCCTCGGAAGGCACTAGTGAACTCCTCCCAGTGTACCGTAGGTATAGGAGTTTTGTTACATATTGAAGATGCAAAAGACGTACCCTACGGGAACGTCACCTACTTGGCCATTCATAAGGACGGCCTTACAAGATAAATGCCCTAAGGGCGGATAACTTGGTACTCCGCAATATTACGCAGTGCGGGGCGGCTGCATGTGTTCCATGTTTTCGGCGCTAAGCGGTCGATGGCTATAAGTTGAGCGGCACTGGTGCCGCGAGGCTTCACGCTTCGTGTCACGGGAAACGCCCCGTGACATTCTTCCCCACCAAAGTCGGCGACGCCCCCGACACTGTTGTCCGGGCTTCCTCGGGGCCTTCGTCTTGAGTCTTGACTTCGCTTGTCTCGTTCAATTCTGCCTTCTTTGCCTTGACTTCGACTTCACCAGCATCACGCAACGCCAGGAATGCCCGCTCCTTGGGGTCTCGCTGAGGACTCCTCCCTCAGGCCTACTTCGCTCGCTGATCCTTCGTCCAATCCGGGGTCATCACTTGTGCAGCGCCAGTGGAGTCCGCCATGTGCGGTCTGACTTCATCAAGCAACTATCCGTCCATCGAGTCTCTGTTGGCTTCACTTCTCTTCGACTTGCGCAGCGTCAACTTGTGTGGTTTGGTCTCTTTGGGGGTGAAACAACTCTTGTATGCCTTCAGGAATAGCGCAGAGAAGAGTTGTCTCAGGGTCGTGTAGAACACGATGAAGAGTCTCGCCATTCGACCTGCATGACTTGACTCGATGCCTTCATGTTGCGGATGGCCGCAGCATAAGGTCTTCCTTCCGTCGAATGCAAAGTACGGGACCATCTCACCCTCGATGATCATTCTTGAATTTCGATGGCTTGAAACAGCACACTCTCTGATGTCGATGCTTGTAGCTTGTCTGCTTCGAGTGCCTAGGGTCGCTATGATGAGCGACAATAGTCTTCCCACGAATACTCTGGGATGCTTCAGGTCTCTTTGTGGGCTTGACTCAATGTCTCTATGTTGCAAATGATCGCAACGTAGAGTCTTCCATACCTCTGCCGAACGAAAGCGCAGAACCACCTCCTCCTTGGTGATCACCTGATGTTTTGGCAGTCTTGAGGCGGGACAAGGTTCTTTGATATGACAATCCATGCCTTGTCCATCCAAGTCGCCATAGTGGGCGACGAGAGTCTCCCCACGTTCCCTTGTGGTTCAACTCGCTATCTCCAAGTTGCAGATGGCTGCAACGTTGAGTCCTTCATCCGCCGAGCCTTGAGAACAGCTCCACCTTCCCCTTGGTGGACAAGAGATATCTCGACGGTTTGAGGTGGAGCAAGATTCTTTGGTATAACATTCTGCACCTTGTCCACTCCCAGTCGCTATAATGAGCGATGATGAGGGTCTCCCCACATGTGCCTGTGGTTCGACTCGCTTCTCCTGCTTCGACGGGCGATCTTTGTCTTCGGCATAAGTAGCTTCCTCCTTGCGACTTGAGCTTCTCTCCCCCACCATTGCCCTTGCCCAAGGGCTTTGGTGGTATGGCACTTGTTCCGATTGACTTGGCAGCGTCGACTAGTGAGCGGAGGTTGGACGATCCGGTCGTTCCAACTCCTTCCTAGTCCAAAGCTTCTAACCCCTCTGCCTGAAGAGCACCAACACTGGGTCTTCATCCTCCTGGGAACACTGTAGGCGGAGCTCGGTGATTCCTTTCACTTCCTCCTTCAACATGCCCATCTGGCCGATGTTGAACAATGCGATCTTGACCTTCAGTCCCAACTTGTCAGGGCTTGCATAATTGATGAACTGTCAATTCTTCCGTCCCATGTCTGGGATGCATGTTTGCCATATTCTACATTGTCGCGATGGCAACGCCATCCTGAGTTTGCCACATCTTGCAGGGTTCTTGGGATATGTCTTCTTCCGATCCTGGGACCTCCTTTGAAGCTTTGACAATCCCTTTGGGATATGGACGGGGCGAGACCGTTGTGCTCGTTCACGAAGAGGATGCACCTTAGATGCTCGTCCGTCCGTCCCTTGGACAAAGTAATGCCACTGTGCTTGTCATCCTAGATCATACACCTTTGACATACTCGTCCACCGGGCGGTTCGACTCTCGCGAAAGAGTAGTCGTTCCGGGCCTTCACTGATCCGTGCGGATGCTTGTGAAGACGCTCCACTTAGATAAGCGGCCTGCAGTTGGTGAACTCATGGCATGAGCTCCCAACATTACCTCCATCTCCATTCGAAGGGACGACATCGCCAATGTGTCCTTCAAAACCTTTGCATTGCGATCTTTGGAGGCCGCTTTGATTGCTCGAGGCGATGTCCGAAAGGAAAGGGCACTCCTTCCTTCGGTTGGCGGTAGAACGCTTGACAGCAGCATGCCAAGGTTCGCCGATGCTCGACGCTCAGACCATTTGCCAAATTGGTCGCTGAGTTGAGGCATCGATTTGCGTTGGCATGTATCAGGTTCGTCCCACTCCTCGATGGATGACATCGCGCCGCTTGCGGGGCGACACTTGACGAGGCAGGCAAGGCTGACAGCTCGTCCGTGAGTGTTTGCAAGTAATCAACGCTTTGCTCCATTCCTAAAAGTCATCATGGTGTGGCAGGCGAGGCTGCGACACGACAAGATGCTTGTGATTGATGCTCCTTGGCCGAAAGGATGATATTCTTTGGCCGAAGAGGAACCATGAACCTTGATATTTGTCTTTAAGCCAACTTCTCCCGTGAAGCGGTTGTGCACTTCACGTTGCATGACTGGGCATGTGATGCGACGTCACTAAATACCGAGCAGCGCCAGGTCGCCATGATAGTGCATGACCGACAGTCCCTGAATGTGACACGGGTCCTCCGAGTTACACGACGCTCGTGTAAGCGATCTCATGATATGAGCAGCGCAAGACCATCATGCGGAGCATATGGCCACTCTTTGACGCAGTGCGACACTTCAGGATTCCCGACTGTATGCCTGGGGTGGTTGATCTACTCGAGTGAGCGATGTATGACCGTCCCGGTTAGGCGGGACGATCAATCCGCCATCATGATGCATGATGGACGTTCCTTGACACGACACGGGTGTATGAGGAACATGCTGCGGGGCACGACTGGGCGTGCGGCGAGGAAGCTTGCCATGCATTCCTTGTTGGCGTCCACGATCAAAGATCATGGTACCAATGCGCCTGGGCGTGATGGAATATTTGAGCGGAAGCACATCTCCTACGCCAGGGCACGTTGCGACGACACAAGCGAGTCATCGTCGCTGGGTAATCCGAGCAGGAAGAACTGCTCTGATACCACTTGTCACGGGGTCATTCTCGTACACTAGACCACGTGCGGCGACTAGGCGGATAGGCACCTAGCCAAGCCTGTTTTGAGTTTGCAGCGGAAGTTTTATGGTCGAGACGACTTTGCCGAGAGTCGCTCTTATAGGCATTCAATCACGGACATGACTAGAGTGTTGGACTACTCGTCACGAGACCGTGGCATTAGCGCATTGCGGCACTAATGTAGGCGCTTGGGCGCTTAAAGTCCGAAGGGGCGACGAAGGGACCACGGGACGCCACGAAGGGACACCGATGTGGGTTGCCACCCCACGCTCAAGGCCATGACACTAGAATTAAAGGAAAGCTTACTTGTATTAAATATGATGAAACATAACATACAATTGGGCCTCGGAAGGCACTAGTGAACTCCTCCCAGTGTACCGTAGGTATAGGAGTCTTGTTACATATTGAAGATGCAAAAGACGTACCCTACGGGAACGTCACCTACTTGGCCATTCATAAGGACGGCCTTACAAGATAAATGCCCTAAGGGCGGATAACTTGGTACTCCGTAATATTACGCAGTGCGGGACGGTTGCATGTTTTCCATGTTTTCGGCGATAAGCGGCCGATGGCTATAAGTTGAGCGGCACTGGTGCCGCGAGGCTTCACGCTTCGTGTCACGGGAAACGCCCCGTGACACGAGCACCTGTTGCTGAGGGCACCATTCCACCACCATCCCCCTGCCTACGACTCTGCTGCAGAAGCCGTCGAGCCACGCGTTCTTGCCGTCCTGCGTCAAGTCCGGTCACACGACCCACAGGAACGGTGTTAGCGCTAAGCTTGAAAGCAATGCAATCTTATAAGAAAGTAGTAGAGAGAAATAGCAGAGAAAAGAACTATCAAGGATTTTGTCATAGCCTGTTGTCTGCTGCATTTTTTGGTTTCATATTAATAGAAACAAACTCAAACAAACTACGAACGTGGACACGATTTCAGCCTTTAGTTGCTGAAGAATCGGTCTTAACAAACTACCTAACCAACCAACTACTAAACAAATATTCCCTAGATATTGCACGGGATTATTTGCTAACAACTACTAAACAAATATTCCCTAGATATTGCACGGGATTATTTGCTAACATATCACCCCCTAATCCCGTTGCAACTCCACTACTCCTAGCTGCTGCCGAAAATACCTAACCAACTCGACAAACTTGACTCGTCCTAGTGCCTTAGTCAGTATATCCGCCAGCTGATTGTTGGTGTCAACATGATGAATATCCACCTTCTCTTCATCAACATATTGACGTACAAAATGATACTGTGTGTCAATATGCTTTCTTCTCTCATGATGTACTGGATTTTTATTGAGTGCAATAGGCGATTTGTTATCGACCAATAGCTTCACCTGTGATGTTTCTTTTCCTGTTAATTCACCGAGGACACGACTGAGCCATATGCCTTGACATGTTGCTGCTGCACTTGCTATATACTCTGCCTCACATGAGGAAAGTGCAACCACTTTCTGCTTTTGTGACGTCCAGCTAATCAGACTCGAGCCCAAAAAGAAAACAAACCCACTGGTGCTTTTCCTATCATCAATGTCTTCGGCATGATCAGTGTCGCTGAAACCCACCAACTTAGGCTCAACAATTTGTGATTCACTATACCGACAACCATAGTTGACGGTCCCTGCCAAATACCAAAAAATTTGCTTCACGGCTGCCAAGTGCTTGGTTGTAGGAGCCTCCATGTACCTGCTCACAATCCCCACTGAATAAGCTAGATCAGGCCATGTATTGATGAGATAACGTAGACTTCCAACCATGCTGTGATATCTTGTTGCATCCATAGTCTCACCTTCTCCCTTCTTACTGAGCTTAAGTCTATTCTCCATTGTGGTGTGACACGAATTACATCCAGCCATCCCTGCATTCTCTAATAATTTATTAGCAAATGCACTTTGACATATGGTAATCTCACCTTTCTTTTGGCAGACTTCAACTCCTAAGTAGTAGCTCAGCAGGCCAAGATCACTCATGCTGAACTTCTCTTTCATTTCAGCCTTGAATGCTTCAATGTCTTCCTTGATCGGCTCGGTGATGATGAGATCATCAACATACACACCGACCAGCAAGTAATTTTGCCCCGACCCACGTCTATACACAGCATGCTCTAGTGGATTCTTCATGAATCCTAACCCAAACAGCTCCTTGTCAAGCTTGGCATTCCAAGCTCATGGTGCTTGCCGCAATCCATATAGCGCCTTCTTTAACTTCAACACTTTACCGTGATTGTTGCTGTCGATAAAACCAAGAGGCTGCTGCACATACACCTCTTCCTCCAAATCTCCATTCAAGAAAGCGGACTTCACGTCCATATGATGTACCTGCCAGCCACCATGTGCAGCTTGTGTGAGCAGCAGCCGCACAAGTCTCCATTCGCGCCATTGGTGCGAATACTTCCTCGAAATCTACACCTTGACGTTGTGCATACCCCTTGACGACGAGACGAGCTTTATGTTTGACAATATTTCCCGCCAGATCCTTCTTGACTTTGAAGACCCACTTCAAATCTATCGCCTCATGTCCTGGTGGGAGCGCAGCAAGCTGCTCCCATATCTTGTTGTCTTGGATAGATTCCATTTTTGCCTCCATTGCTTTGTGCCACATGTCTTCCTCCAATGCATCTTCAACACTTGAAGGTTCCTCAGCTGCAAGTAGACACATGCCACTGTAGTCATAAACGGTGATTTCTTCGGTGGTGTCAAGCAGGTTCTGCAGCGTCCGATATCGCTGTGGTACTCTCTCGGAGTCATAGGCACCATCCGTCAGTGGTGTCGCGACCTGATTGCTGGTGTTGGTGTTGATGGAGATTGTGGATGCGACGGAACATCATCTACTTGTGTTTCTGCTTCCTTGACTATGGTGAAGTACTCGACATCAAATGAGTCATGGGGCAGCTTCACCATTCTTATCGCTCCAGTCCCACGCACGGTGTTCCTCGAACACCACATCACGTGTGACATGCACCTTCTTTGTCATTGGTTCATACACCCTGCAGCCTTTCGTTCCTCGTTTGTACCCAAGAAACATCATGGGCACGCATCTGTCTGTGAGCTTGCTGATGCCGGGCCCGATGCGCTTGACGTGGGCGATGCACCCGAATGTCCAAAGATGCTGGACATTAGGCCTCCGGTTGCACCAAGCCTCATATGGTGTCTTCTTCACTGCAAGAGTCGACTGCATCTCAGCGGGCACAGCACGAAGAAGAGCGGCTAAGGCTAGCCGATCCTCGCGGCGCTCGACTTTATCAATCTTGATCACCTCCCACAGCCCTTGAGCTTCAAGATTCACCTGCATCACCAGTCCCCACTCATGATAGTTGGGCCGCGTCAGCTCGGGATAGACGATGGATGAACAAACTTCCTTCACGATGCACTCTACCACCACTCCTCGTGTGGAAATTTATGCTCCTTTGCTTTCCATCACAATCTCCTAGAATATTCACAAACGAGGCTCTGATACCAAATGTTAGCGCTAGGCTTGAAAGCAATGCAATTTTACGAGAAAGCAATAGAGAGGAATAGCAGAGAAAATAACTATCAAGGATTTTGTCGCAGCCTGTTGTCTGCTGCATTTTCTAGTTTCATATTAATAGAAACAAACTCAAACAAACTCCTAAAACAAACTACGAACGTGGACACGATTTCAACCATTAGTTGCTGAAGAATCGATCTTAACAAACTACCTAACCAACCAACTACTAAACAAATATTCCCAAGATATTACACGGGATTATTTGCTAACAACTACTAAACAAATATTCCCTAGATATTGCACGGGATTATTTGCCAACAAACGGCCTGCCGCAAAGCTCCAGCCCCTGCGCGAGCTCCTGGAACTGCTGCTGCCCGAACACCATGAAGCTTCCGAAGGCGATGTAGACGACCGTGCCCACTTCCTGGCCGTCCAGCCACCTCAAGCACGCTACGTCCTCGCTCCAGAAGTGGCCCACCGGCTTCCTGGGGCTCATAGTCGTCAGCAACGGCCCTACGGGCACCATGTTGGGGAAGTGATCGAAGGTCGCCGGCTCGACCGCGTAGGAGGAGTTGGAGATAACGAACTCAGGGAGCTCGACCGCATGGTTGTTGCCGGACACAAGGTGGAAGATGGTGCTCTGACCCTCGGGATCGCCGGCGTTGTTCCACAAAAGTCCAAGGTTTTTTTGTTGAATCTTGAAGTGAAAAACAAAAGATCAACCTATGCATCGAGTTAAAAACGTATTAATATAAATATCACAACATAGCAAGAAATCTTATTATTTAAGGGATACATATACATATATATATGTGTCTGTTGCCCTGAAATTAAATCACAAGCTCAAATTAAAATTTGTATAAGCATCAGTCACAAGCGACAAAATCACAAATACGATACATTTGATAAAATCACAAATATGATGTGTACATCCCTTTTTTTAATGAGATTGTCCATTATGTATTTCGACAATTTTTTAAAAGAAATAAGATACTCTTTTTATCAATTTGAAAATCTAACTTATAATTAAGTGTACTTATTTTCTGGAAAATAATTATTTCTTATCCATACAAGCCAAGAAAATTTGATTATATTATATTTAAAAAGACTTCCATGAGTTGTTACTAGTTGTTTTACTTGGCAAGGAAATAGCTTCCACGAGTTATTCAAACTAGTTGGACGATCTGATCGACAGGGACAAGACATGAGAACAAACAGTTGTTGATTCTCTATTTACGAACCGGGGAAGAGGAGAGAGGAAATCCAACCATTGAATTAAACCACGATGACGGTAGGGATCATATTAAGGTCAATTTTTTGTGTTGCGTATAGGAGTGTTCACGGGTAAAGTCACGAACAAAAATTTGACTCAATCTTGTCGAGTTTGGTCGGATCGGGTCAGATCGAGTTTTAATTTTTTTAAAACATGACTCGACTCGGTCCTGATCAGATTGGGTCGGATGGCCGAGTTATCCGACCATTTTTTTTAATTTTTAATATAAAAATTATTTAATATTTTCTTTTAAATATAAAATAAAGTATTATTAAGCATAAAAAATATATTTTTAAAATATTTGCATATTATTCTCTATTTAAAATACATTATGTTATATATACTTTTTAATTTTAGATGATATAAAATATTCAAATTAAATAAAAATTATTTAAAATTAAAAAAATAAAAAATTGAGTTGACGAATCGAGTCGAGTCAAATTGAGTGGAAAAAATCTAACCCGACCTGGCTCCTAGTGGGTTGGGTCGGATAGTGGGGTTCACACCCCTAGTTGCATATATATAATTTTTCGACGATTAATTATATAATTTTTCGACCGTCGGAAATAAAAAAATTAATTATATAATTTATTATATTATTATTTAATTTTTCGACGATTAGGAACGTCGATATTTTCGACGGATATCCATCCGTCGCAAAATCCGCCGCAATTTCCGAAGGTCGTAACCGTCGGTAAACGTATAATAATATCATATGAAGAGTATTTTATTAATATAACTAGCGACGGTCCAAACCGTCGCAATTACCGACGGTTTTGACAGTCGGTAACGATTACCGATGGTTCAAACCGTCGGTAAAATAAAAAATAAATATTATATATAACTAAATATATTTTCGACGGTCACAACCGTCGGTAATTATAAAAATATTTAATATTTACGTTTTCGACGGCCGAAACCGTCGGTAATTAAAATTTCGTTATCCCGCTTTTTTTTTCTTTTCCCGCTTTCTTTCCACTTTTTCCCTTTATATATATTCCTCCTCTCTCTTCTCTCTCTCCCTCCTCCCTCCACTCCTCTCTCTCTCCCTCCTCTCCTCTCTCTCTCTCCCGGCTGCGAGAACCCTCTCCCGCGCGCCGGACGCCGGCGACCCTCCCACGTCGGACGCCGGCGACCCTCTCCCGCACCGGCGACCCTCTCCCGCGCCGGCATATCTCTCTCTCTCCCACTCCGCGCCGGCGTCTCTCTCTCTGCTGTCGGCCGGATCCGGCCGTGGCCGTTCGGTTTCGGCCTCCAGCGGCCGGATCGGCCGCCAGGCGGCCATTTCCGGCCTCCAGTGGCCGGATCGACCGCCAGGCGTGCCGAATCCAGCCTCCAGCGACCCGGATCGGCGGCCAAATCCGGCCTCCGGTGGCCGGATCGGCAGCCGGATCCGGCCTCCAGCGCTCGGATCCGGCCGCCTGGCGGTCGGATGCGGCCGCTAATTTTTTTTATATTTAAAAAATTATTTGCGACGATTGCGACCGTCAAAAGATCTACGATTGTGACGCCCGTCCAAAGTTTCGACAGTTGCGACCGTCGAAAAGTTGCGACGGCTCGAACCGTCAGAAATTTCGACGGTTCGGACCGTCGGCCTTTTCCGACGGTTACAACTGTCGAAAATATCTACGGTTCGAACCACCGGCCTTTTCCGGCGGTTGCAACATCGGAAATATCGACAGTTCGAATCGCCGGGGACTTTTTCGGCGGTTGCAACTGTCGGAAAATTTCGACGGGTACAACCGCCGGGGACTATTTCGACGGCCAGAACCGTCGATATTTTCGACGAATTTTTTCAACCGTCGCAAATCCTTTTGCGACGAGCATTTTTTCGACGGATCTATTCCGACTGAAAAACCGTCAGTAATTACGTTACCGACGGTTTTCGGGCTGACTACCGACAGTCCGGACTGTCGGTAATCCGCATTTTTCTAGTAGTGGCTCTGCTGAAATGCACCGTCTGGCTTATGAGCATCGGAAGCCTCTCGAACAGTACGTTGACTACGTTCGTTATCTACAGTGTGTGCAAGAGATATTTCGGCTTTTAATATATAAAAAAACTAACAGTTCTGTGCCACTTTGGTACAGCGGGGAGGAGATATAAATTTCGGATGAATTTCGAAAGATGTTGGCAGTTCAAATATCATTAATAGCTTAATAAGTTCCAGTTCAAATATCATTAATAGTTTAATAAGTTCGAAAGTTTAGAAAGAAAATCATTTAAGTTTATTAAAGTAATTGGATAATGAATCAAGGACCGTTGGCGCAGCGGTTAGCGAGCTGCGCTCTCACATGGTTCGCGGGGTGCTAGTAGCCTCGGGTTCGAATTTTGAAGTCGCCGTCTTCACCAGAGGTTATAAACTGTTCCGCTCTCGACCTCGATATCGAATTAGTCAGATGCTGATCCTGGATACCGGTAGGTTGTTACCGAAAGAAAAAGTAATTGTATAATGGTTGAATCATCAAAGAGTTCATATCTATTTATAAATATTTTACAATCTAATCTAAACTAATTTAGAATCCAAAAGGAGTATACAGATCATATTTGATCTCTAACTTGCAACACTCTCGAAGTAGATCCTTAGACTTACTATAAGGACGAAATTTTATTATGAACTATTGGCTGATAGTGCACTATTGGCTGATAGTCCCATAAGATTTTTAGCAAGCTTCATTCTTTCATGGTTCTAACAATCTTCTCGAGGTTCAGATACGAAGAGCCGCCTTTCGCCAAGCTCCGGCCTACAGCTTCCTTCAGCGCCCCGGCCCTCGCCTTTAGGCCTTCGTCCCCGAGCAGCGCCTCCAACTTGTCCTTAAACTCTTCCTTTGTGACGATCCCACCCTTGCCGGCTTCCAAGCTCAGGCCTACTTTCCAGACGTTGTCTATGTAGCTGTGGTTGATGAACTGGTCGGCGAAGTAAGGCCAGCACAGAAACTGGAGACCGCTCCAAAGTCCTTCAATGGTCGAGTTCCATCCGCAGTGCGACACGAAGCAGGCGAGGGAAGGGTGCGCGAGCACCTGCTGCTGAGGGCACCATTCCACCACCATCCCCCTGCCTGCGACTCTGCTGCAGAAGCCGTCGAGCCACGCGTTCTTGCCGTCCTGCGTCAAGTCCGGTCGCACGACCCACAGGAACGGCCTGCCGCAGAGCTCCAGCCCCTGCGCGAGCTCCTGGAACTGTTGCTGCCCGAACACCGTGAAGCTTCCGAAGGCGACGTAGACGACCGTGCCCTCTTGCTGGCCGTCAAGCCACCTCAAGCACGCTACGTCCTCGCTCCAGAAGTGGCCCACCGGCTTCTCGGGCCTCACAGTCGTCAGCAGCGGCCCGACGGGCACCATGTTGGGGAAGTGATCGAAGGTCGCCGGCTCGACCGCGTAGGACGAGTTGGTGATGACGAACTCAGCGAGCTCGACCGCACGGATGTTGCCGGACACGAGGCGGAAGATGGTGCTCTGACCCTCGGGATCGCCGGCGTTGTTCCATGATAGGAGGCCCGCCTTCAGTGGCGGCGCGCCTGGGAACAATTCCAACGTCCGCTCGTTTTCTGTTGGCCATCCTGCGCGATAATTTAAACATCAACAAAAATAAAAAGCTATTTTTACAACGTCTTGGAACCGGATAGACTGGTTCGACCAGGCCGTTGGCCCCGTCTAAATTGATATATAAAATTATTTTTGATAAAGACTGATATGAAAACAAAACGAACCAAACTTTCTTGAACTAGCAATCTTTTTTTTTAATTTTTTTAGTAAAGAATGGAAAAAAAGGAGAACTGATTATATTATGTGTGAAAATGAAAATTATACAAAAAGAGAATTTGAAAAATATAAGGAAAACAATGAAAGAGGAATTGGAGGAAGAAAATATCATAGAAAAAATAGGAAGGGAAATAGAAGAGGAAAATAATTATTAAGTTTAATAATAAGAGGGGATTGAGGAAGAATCAAGCTTGATTTTAGCTTAAAAATAAATATACAGTTACTATAATCAATAAAGATTAGGAGATTGATGATATATTCTTATTTAAGTAATTCTATTCTTTCATATATGTGTTATTCATAAGGTATTTTCAATTTTTTATATAAAAACACGTTTAATCCGATTGAAGCCGACTGTAATCCAATAATGACATGGATTCAGTTTTGTTCCAATTTTTAAGATATTGATTACTAAAAGACCAAGGTTTATTCACATAAACAAAAAGACCAATGCTCTTTTACAATGTTATAAAACTCGACTCGACCATCGATCCGAATTGAACATCGAGTCATATTGGATCAGTTGGAACGGGTCAAACTAAATGATCGAATCGAATAATATAAATTAATAAATAAAATAAGTTAAAGAGATTATTATAATATCATCACTAATATATAGTGTATTATTTAACAACAATATAAAATATAATGTAATAACGCATAATTCAAATCAAATGATATAATAAAATAAGTATATATTAATTTATCAATCAAATATTTACTAAATAAAAAAACTTGTGAATTAGTTATAAGTAATATATATATATATATATATATATGGCCAAGAGGACATCGAAGTATAAATTTCAAACATATATATAATGTCTAAATATTTTAATAATTTTATTATATTTCAAATTATTTCTTTCATGTTTAGAATTTGATCTCGTCGGATCGATCAAATTCGCTTTGTTGATTGATTAAATTCAAATTTGATCGAATCAAAGTGGGTCAAACCTTTTACCGGATTTCAATTAACTCATGAACCATTTTAAGTTCCGAGCTATCCGATCAGTCCAAACGATCGAAATCGAACCGGATTTCACAACACTTGGTTTTTGTTAAATCTGGAAAATAATTATTTCTTATCCATACAAGCCAAGCAAATTTGATTATATTTTATTTAAATGGTCCTCCATGAGTTGTTACTAGTTTCTTATACTACTAGTTTCTACATGACAAGGAAATAGTTTTTTTGTCCTTCTACCATATACTCACGGGTCTCCTTTTGTCTAGGAATAGTTTTTTATAATTATTCTCATCATTGGATTAGAAATTAATATTCTTATGACTAAAGTATTTGTTTGGAGGAATACCGAGAAGCTAGCAATTGATCTCTAGGACAAGGTTAAGGAATTGCATCTGTTCAAGATTCCAAACCAAAAACTTTTATTGACAACCCCAACTACATTTTATTAAAAAAATGAAATAAAAATGAGGTATATCTTATTTACTAAACATTAGCTTATGTAATCTCAATTATAAATACTATATACATATATTATTATTATTATTATTATTATTACTATTTCATGTAGCCATATATTACTCCATTTGAGAGGGGCCAAACTTTTGTTACCATTAGATTTATGCATTTAACACCTATATCTTAGTGTCAAATTAATTTTTTTATAAATTAATCTGAAACTATTAGGCGATATAGAATTTCAAATTTTAGTTATGTTTGTATGAATAGCAAATAGTTTCAATTTTTAGCTTTTGTGTAGTAACCAGATGTTGTGCATGCAACGCTAAGATTTGTAATTGAACTAGACCTTATCTACCTACATACCACTGGGATGAAGAATCCCATCCTGGATTAGCCTGGGAATCCTGAACATGTACGCTAGGCACACTGCGGCCGACGACCAGAAGGCGGCGCACCGGAGTCCCATCCTCTCGGCCACGGAGAACGCCCAGCTCATGTTCTCGTCGGCAACGATCCATGTCACCTTGTCTCCCCTCTCGTTCCTCTCCCGTATCACTTCCTCCAGATGCCCGGGCATGACCCGCAGGAAACCATCCGTGAGCTTTCCGAGATTGTTCCGGTCCTCGCCTGGGGCCAAGCCGTCGGGGATCCAGGCCATGTCGATCCCGCTGAACTCCCGCCCGTCCTTGGCGGCCAGCGCCGACATGATCCGGCGGTGGTTGAACTCGGTATTGACGAAGGTGACCTTGAAGCCATGCTCGACGAGACAGTAAGAGAGCGCCAGTAAGGGGATGACATGGCCCTGCGCAGGAAAGGGCAAGGCGAGGACGTGCGGCCTGCTCATTGCTTTGCAATTGGAGGCTTCTGGTGGTGGATGAACGAAGCTACAGCTACTGGGGGTGAAGTAATCTTTGCCTGGTGATGCTGCGTTTATTATTTTTATTTCCAGCATAAATGAATAACAAGTGACTCCAATGCACCTATTATTCCACATAATAATACTTTATAAATGGTCTCCGGTGTTATTTTTCTCTGCTGAAAAGTATTCCAGCTTTATCGTCATTACTTCTTAATTCATTTTACTAGGAAAAAGGACACGGAGTAGTGCTGAATTGAATGTCTCTTCAAATGGACATGGAGTAGTACTGCTCAATTATGTCGCTCTTCAAAATTCCAATGATGGCAACATGTTCCTAGTCATCTTTTGTTTTACGATATTCACATCACGAGCAGTTAAATTTTGGATGATCACTTTGTCCTCACAAGAAAAGTCCAGTTCTCTGTTTGTTGTCAAAACTCTGATGGTTGCTTTACGTACCGCTGAAATGGACGGATGGCTCATGCTCGTGTTCCGAGGACCTTTTCGGAACCATCGAATTATCTCTTTTTTTTATTTTAACTCATTTTTATAATTTAGTCTTATTTTTAAGTGTGATGATAATTTTATAATATGTACTTTAAAAAATACACTTTCTAACTTATCTTTCACGTTACACGTCGTAAAATTACTCTCCAAAATGATGATATATTAGGGGAGTCTCCCCCGAAATCTTTTGTAATCCTTCTATTTATTTAACAAAGATTTTAAAACTTCATAAAATCTAGCATTACGCCTCAAACGTGGTGTGACAAACCATAAAACATCACAAGCGATCGAGCGTTCCGTCTAGGCACCCGTTTATTCACTAACACCTCCGCTGAAGCTTCCGCTCGAGACCAAGCGTCTAAAAAATTGTGATATTAAGAATGTGGCATAAAAAAGTTTCCTCAAAGCACTCTAAAAGAACTTGTCTAAGTGGTGGGAACGTTTAAACGCCGCACTGGTTAGTCGAACGAAAAACGACCTCGTGACAAGTCGCATCAAAGTCACTTTCTTGAGATGCTAAGTTTCACATTCGATGATCAAGGAGGAATGACGTCCGAAATGATCCAAAAGCCTACAGCACCGAAAAAGGGTCGTGTAGAGCGAGGGCGTGCTTGCTCGAAGGATGCCATGACCGCCTTCAAGCAATGTCTCGGTCAATTCCAACTAGACATTGGCAAGATGCAAGACCAATTCACAATACACGAGCAGGAGTTGGAGAAGACAGTGGACATTACAATGGTGCGGCACGTGGTCATGTCATTGTATACGCGCTCAAGTCCATGTGTGACAATCATCGACATGCGAGAGTCTTTTGACAATGGACTCTCAAACATGAGGTTCGAGACGGAACAAGAGCTCAAAACCCTAGGGGAAGAGTTCAAGCGGTGCTATGGAGATGGGCGACGTCCTGAGACATCCGCCCCATATGAAGCAAGAATCAATGTACCAAAGTCGAGGCCATACAAGTGCGAGAGGTCTGCAAATGAGATCAATAACTTCTTGTGGAATGTCCGATGGTACATGGAGGCTTTGGACGTGACTTCAGAAGCGAGGATGGTGAGGGTCACATCCTTCTACTTGCAAGATGCAACGAGCTTATGGTGGCGATGTCACTGCAATGATGTGGAACATGGCAACGTCAATTCCATTGAAAAGTGGGACGACTTCAAAAGGCAGCTTAAAAACTACTTTTGCTCTGCCAAGTCGGGATTGAAGACTGAGATTGCGTTGTTGAACATTTACATAAGGGCACGTTGAAGGAGTACATGAAAAAGTTTACCGATCTCCCCCACAAAACTCTTAGGCGGACGAAGACACATTGCTGACGATCTTCGTCAAAGGTCAGAAGCCTTGGACTAGGATAAAGTTGGAGCGACAAGATTGCTCTAATCTCCACTCGCTTAGTCGCCGCTGTCGAATCGCTCATGGAGTATGCCAAAACAAGCACTACACCATCAAAACCCTCATGTAAGGTCAATGGTGAGGGAGAGAAGCCAAAGTCACAAGGAGGCAAGTCATACTATCAAGACAAAACAAAGAGCCATCAAGATAGAAGACCTAGCAATGATAGGTTCAAAAGGGATGACAAACCATCAAACCTTGCTACATTTGCAAAGGTCCACATTGGACAAGCGATTGCCTATATAAGGTGATGGTCAATGTCATGTATTGTTCCAAAGGAGAAGAAAGATGCATGACTCCATTCGATGCATGTCCTCAGTGCCATCAACGCCTCGAAGGGCTTCTCATAGGCTGCTTGAATTTATGCGATATCGAGTTGAACAAGAAAGTCTTCAACGCCCTTATCGAAATGGGTCATCCAAATTGTTCCTGTCAGGAGTGACTGTGAAGAAGCTGAAGTTACCACTAAGGAAGACTTCCGCCACGTTCAAGATGGTGAATGCGAAATCTATCTCTACCATCGAAATCTAGAGTGAAGGTACGCATCGACAAGTGGTCGGGAAGCTTCGACGTGATGGTGGAACCAGTAGATGATTACGAAATGGTGGCGGACATCTCTTTTCTGGTTGCATGTGTCATCCCACTCACTAATTCGATGGTCATCTTCGACCCAAAGGGACCTTACAATATTCCCATGAGGTCAGGTGGAGATCTAAAATAGAAGACCCTCTTCGCCATACAAGTGGCGAAGGGGTTGCAAAAATAAGAGCACACATTTTTGGCAACCGTCATCTTTGAAGATTTAGGGCCCTCCACTCTAACACCTTCCCAAGTTCTTGAAACCCTTGAGAACTTTACGGACACCATGCCCTCGAAACTCCCAAAGTGGTTGCCTCCGAAGCGTGAAGTGGACCATGTCATCGACTTGGTCTCCGGATTGAAACACCCACATGGAGTCCTTTATCGGCTAGGTCCTCTGGAACTCATAGAACTCTGTAAGCAACTTACTGAACCATTGGATGTAGGATATGTTCAGCCCTCAAAATCTCTATATGGCACCTCAATTCTTTTTCAAAGGAAGGATGATGGATCCCTCCAGATGTGCATCAACTACCGGGTGCTCAACAAGATTACGATGAAGAACAAGTACCCCATTCATCTGGTGGCGGACTTGTTCGATCAATTTAGCAGTGCAAGATGGTTTACTAAGTTAGATATTTGTTCGGGCTATTGGCAAGTTCGGATCATCGAAGCAGATGTGCAAACGGCGGCGTGCATCACAAAATATGGCTCTTTCAAGTTCCTCACGATGCCTTTTGGCATCACCAATGCTTCGATAATCTTCTGCACCCTCATGAATAAGGTATTGCAACTCTTCCTTGACATGTTCGTGGTTAATTGTCTACCTCAAGGAGATCATGATCTACAGCCGCACTTTGGAGGAGCACATCGAGCACATTCGGTAGGTGTTCGAAGTGGTGTGATAGAAACAACTTTACGTCAAGCAGGAAAAGTGTGCCTTCGCTCATTCGGAAATGCACTTCTTGGGACATGTCATCGGAAGTAACAAGTTGAAGATGGATGGTGCGAAAATTTGAGCCATTATGGAGTGGGAGCCGCCCAAGCGGGTTTCACATATACGTTCATTCCTTGTCTTGACAAACTACTACAGACGATTCATCAAGGAGTATTCACATGTGACGACTCCTTTGACGAACCTCCTTTGGAAGAATGTAAAGTGGGAGTGGACGCCTACATGCCAGGAAGTATTCGAAACCGTCAAGAGGACCATAACGGAGGAACCGGTACTCGTCCTGCAGACCACACTAAACCTAATGGCAGATTCTTCTAACTATGCTATCAGAGGAGTTCTTATGTAGGAAGGACATCTAGTGGCATGAAAAAATAATATGCCATTCAAGAGGAGATATGACCGTGGTGATCCACTTCCTTAGGACATGACGACAATACATTCTCGGGTCGCGATTTCATATCAAGACAGATAATATCGTGATAAACTACTTTGAGACGCAGAAGAAATGCTCGCCAAAGCAGACAACATGGCAAGATTTTATGCCGGAGTTTGACTATGTCCTAGAGTATAAGCCCGGCAAGACAAATGTCGTTGCTGACGCAAGGAATTGGGGGCCATGAGCTTCTCTCAGGTCGATCTGTGTTGCGAGAATTGATAACAATTAAATGGTAGCAAGTGCACTAGTCGCTCAAGTAATAAAGTGTAAGAGTAGAGTGTCGAACACACGAGGAATTAACTTACTTAACTAAACGAATCTCAGAGGTTAATAAGAGATGACATAAAGTTTGGGTAAAAAGAAGTTGTAGAAAAGAAAATTACAAAAAGTAAAGACTAAAACTAAATTAATCTAATCTAATCTACTGATGCATAGAGCTTAGGATGATAAACAAAATTGTAGACAAACTGAATTGACCAAATATTAAAATTAGTTTCTAACGAAGGATTAGAATCTACTCAAATTATTGATTTCTGTATAGGATTAATCAACCTATCTTAATTCAAATTAGATTAAGACTATTCCGTCATGGATAATAATCTAATCAAACCTGATATTAAGATACATTAAAATGTAGTCTCTAAACTATTATCACACATAACATGGTAATGATTAATAGATCGCACAACTAATATTCCTTCAAGGATCTTATTAACGGTGATATGCAATACTTTGACTTAAAAATCAAGAATAAATTCCACAGAAATCATCCAATCAAAAGTAACTACTACAAGGATGATAGCTAACTATGGAAGGCAATTAATCTCTGAAAAACCATTAATAATAGTATGCATATTCAGAAGAAAACTAAACTATAATCTATTATGAAATAAGGTTTAATAGTTTGCCTTTAACGATTAAAATTATTACACAAGTCTTGAACAGAAAGAAAATTAAATTATCTGGATTACAGAAGATAGAAAGATGTATAAACTAAGCCTAAAATCATCCCAACATTAAGTAGAACAGATAATACTCTTCGGGAATCACCGATGAACCGCCGCTGAATTATCGTCTTGAGTCGATCCAGTAGAAATCTTCGCAACGATCATTCTGAGTCTTCTCACGATTTTGTCTTTGAAGAACAAGTTGCAAGCCCTCGTATGATCTCTTCTGGTTGTAGAAGGCCTCTAGTTATAGGGATTTTGAGTTTTCATGTGATCGAAGAAGAAACGGAAACCTTTTCCTATTCAAAACAAGGAAAATTCAGAGTTAAATTTGTTCTGAAATTTTGGCCTTGTCAAATTCAGAGATTAGATCTATAATATTTCCAAATCATCCTAGGATCATATAATATGAGTAGGAATCCTTGTGCACTTCAAATTCTTCCAAAAATCCATCTAAAAGTCGAATATGGGCTTCATCAGGGGCGGTTATGGCGATTTAACGGCCTAAACAGAGTTCGAATCGGATTGAAAATGAGCTTTTATGGCCTATGAGAGAGTTTTCACGGCCCTTACAGTGTTGAAAACATGGATTTCACGGCCCGTGAAAGTCTGGTCACGGCCGTGACTCGGGCTGGTTGAAAAATTGCATTTTAACGGTTGAAACAGATTTGCATGGCCCCTTGAATGTCCATCACGGCCCGTTAAAGTAGTATTTCAGTCTTGCTTCATTGTTTTCCACTTTCTAGCTCCGTTTTAATTTCGATTTGAGCGTGGTTTTCTCCGTTGGCTTCGTAATTCAATTTTTTTGCTTCCTAGATAATAAAATATGATATGTGGATAGATTTTTTTATTTTTTTTAAAATTAATGTAAATAAGCCCATTAAATGATACATGCTATTAGAAATTAATTCGAAATGAGATTAAATGCATGTCTAATTATATGTTATATTTGCATGCATCAAACTCCCCCAAGCTTAGATATTTGCTTGTCCTCAAGCAATGTTCAAGGCAAAGCTCCAACCAAAGAGGTTAATCATCACTTCCACCCTTTTAGTTACTTTTCTTAGCACTATATTTTATACATCGATCGTCAAAATATCTCTCCATCATTCCAATGACCCAGCCTTATAGAATTTTTGAGTATTACACATATTTAAACTCATCCAAGTTCAACTCATACAAAAAAACATACAGTCTATCAAACATACTCAGCTTATGTATTTTCGCTTTAAAATTCTTCACTTTAAAACTTTTGATATTTTCATTCATACTTTTTTTTTCTTTTGCTGATTTGGTACTTATGTGCTTCTCCATATTGCATAAGGTGATCCTTGTAATGGGCTTTCGACCGACGGACCCAGAGTAGTTGCCCTTATATTGCCAGGCAAGAATCCTACTTTTGTACTTCTTTATTTTGTTTTGTTGGGGTTCAACTTACCCTCTTTTAACTTTTTGCACATTTTTTTTCTTTTCACTATAAACTCAATAAACACTTAAATGTTCAACAAAGAGGCAATTATTATCAAGACTAAAGAAAAATAAAAGAAAAGAGCATGAACAAGAATTTGTCGTCCAAATATTCATAGTTATACTTAACAACATTTTCATTCCAAATACCTAATACTAATGCGATAAAAGATAAAATATTAGTACTTCAAATTTCGTTAATTAGAAGGATGTCCTTGAATAATGTTTGAAAATAAGAAAATATTAAGACATGAGAAAGAATGATATAAAATTTTTAATTTCTATAAATTTTTGAGATGATGTAAATCAAATATGCAAATAATAGATAAAACACAATAAGAATGTATGCATGCACATATTGCAATGTAAAAAGATAGGCATGATGCATGAAAATGAAAACTCCCCCAAGCTTGAACCCAACACTGTCCTCAGTGTTGAAAATCAAAATCGGAAAAGGGAGTATAAAAATAATAAATAAATAATAAAGGGAGGAATTGAAAAGAGACAACCTGATATTTTCCGATGTGATGGATGTGGAAGTCGAAGAAAGAAGCCGGTATATGTATCGGATGTCTGGAGTTGCCGAGTTTGAATAGCCTATGCATTGCTCAAAGGTGTTACCGTCCTAGACTGCAAAGGGTGCTATCGATCCTTCTGCTTCTCGAACTTTTGAAAGAAATCATGGCTCATTCCATGAATGTAACAGGCTGGTCCTTTTTTTTCTTAATCACAGGCCATTACCAGGTTATAACAGTCGTGAGTTGTCATCTTCTTTGTTATTAAAGTCACCAGATGTTGTTGGAGTTGGAATGGAGTTCGTCGGCTTGACTAATTGGGGTGCACGCTGACTTGTCCCCTTCAATCTTGGAGATGGGTCCGCGGTGGTGCAGACAGCGATGGTGCTTCAATGATGACAGCATGGGCGAAAAGGTGTCACCCGATCATCGATTAGAGAGGAGGTCGATGCGGCGCTACTACTATCATCAGTCAGAGAGAAAAAGAGGGGCGGCGCTGGACTTCGTCGGAGATGAAGAACATGGCGGTGAGTCGGACCGAAGCCGGATTGTGTATGCCGAAGATCGAGGACGAAGCCTCTATGAATGAACCGTCAGCGACGAGGAAGGAGATCAAAATGATCAAATTGCAGCCGTCGGCGTTGAATCTATGATCGCACAGAGGTCGCTGGTTCCTAAGTCGCTGATGGGCATCGCGCAGGTCGATCTGGTGGTCGGAGAAGATGATCGGAGCGCTGGTGCCGCTCGAATGATGGGCCGCAAAGGAGCAGCGTTACGAACCTGTATATAAAGATCAAAACAAAGAGGGCCATGAACAAGATCTCCCGGGGCGTGAGGATGGATATGAGTGGCCACGGATGCTGCGGAGAAAGACAACTCGCGTTTCTCACGGTCTGTTAAATAGTAATGATGCCCCATGAAAATAATGTTTAATGACTCGTAAAAATGTGTAAGGTCGTGAATCAGGTAGGACGTAGGCCGGTAGGACGTAGGCCGGTAGGACGTAGGCCGGTAGGACTACGGAAGTCGCTTACGGCCCGTGAGATATATTTAACGGCACGTGATACTTAGGTGAATACAATGTTGAATTAACTGTGAGATTTGTGATATTATTCTAACGACCCGTGAAAATGTATAACGACTCGTAAAAAAATCAGCAGGGTCGTGAGTTGAGCAATATGCCGTGCGAATACTAGGTAATTCACTTACGGGCCGTGATTCTTATCTAACGACCCGTGAAACCTGTAAGATGCGAACCTAAGCCTGCTGTGAGACCCGTGAGAAGCCTATAATGACTCGTGACCAATCAAGTACTAGTATATGGACATTCTGTGAGACTCGTGACAGGACTTTAATGACCCGTGATAATTAGTGAATGCTTACTTATTGATCCATGAAGAAGTGTAACGGCTTGTAAAGGATAAAAGGATGCAGTCTAAACCTATTGTGTGACCCATGACAACTTGGTAATGCCTTGTGGAACTTGAGATTTTCATAAAAAATTAGTTATTGTGACCCTCGTGATGGATGGTGCATGACCCGTAAGTATAGAAATAACGCCTATGATATGTAAATGACGGTTCGTGACACTTTTTTTTCTATATTTATTATTGAAGTTGGACTTGCAAAGTTGGAAGATCAGTTCAAAATAAAAATAAAACAACTAATAGAGATAAAATAAAGAAGTTAAGGAACTAAATTAAGTAAAGAAAATAACTAATCTAATCAACTAAAAAAAATAGAATCCAAACTATGAGATAAGAGTGAGATATTAGTTCTAATTTAAAGTCATTAGCTTGACTATGATATGCATGTGCTAAGACTAAAATAAGATGATCAATTAGAATAAATATATGAATTTGCAATTAAGGAACAATCTCACCGGGATTATTTGATGTGATCGTGAACGCTCGATGTGGTGAAGCTCAGCGCGTGTAGTGATGAATGACGCCTAATGTCTCAACCCTTGTGTCATCGTCCGGTGGTGGAGATTCTTCAAGTATAGCAACGTTCTTATATTGCAGTTGGAAGTTGTGTTGCTTATTGTCATTGATAGTAGAATGATTCTTGATTTGCCACTAGACTGAATTGGTTGGTGTTTTTGGGGGTCGGTGATGTGCTTTGTTTTCCTTTGACTTTCCACTGTTGTATTATAGTCAGAGATGTCTTTATTGAAGTCGGTGATGTGCTTTCTCCTCTTTGTAAATTTTGACTTTGTGAAGATGTGGAAGTTGACGTTGATGGTGACGGTGCTGGTGGTGGAGATGAAGTTTGAGTGATGAGGACTTCCGAAGGCCAGCTCCTCCTTCGAACTTGTCCATCTTCAAAGGTGACTTCACTCGTCTCCTTGATACGCCAATACGTAGTTGCTATCCTAGCTGAAGTCTTTGTTCTTGGATGCCCACTTCTTTGATATGGATGTTGATGATGGCATGGGCACATGATGATCGTCGGACTCTCATCAATTTTCTTTGGTGTATTAGGATTTACAGAAGTCAATTGTACAACTTGACTCTCTAAGGCATGTAGCTTTGCCTCCAAAGCATCAAACTTGAGCTTTGTATCGAATAGTCGAATCAAATCATCCTCTTCGATTTGCTTTTGAATTTGTGATAATTGGGCAGCTAAGTTTTAAATATGTAAGTCTTGTACTTGCAATTTGCTTTCAATTGTTGTAATAAGTTGACCCATCATCCCTTCGATATCAACTTTCGACTTAGCTGAAGGCTTTGAATTAAAAAGTGATGTGACATCCTCTTTTGTTTTCGTACTTTGATGCCGTAAATTTAAAAGTTGGCTCTCTAGATTTTTGATTTGATATGATTTCTTGGAGAGTTGTTTCAGTAGGGGATTTAACTTGCTTGTGATGATGGCTTCTGGGTCTAAAGATAAGTCTTCATATGGAAATTCTTGAGGCATCTTACTGTTGTTGTTACTTGATGAAGCGTCGATGTGGACTTTATCATGTTGGACAACAACTTGATTTTCCTCAATGTGCTGATTGATAGTCATTTCTCCTTTGCCATCGAGGATGTGATGATATGAGCGTGATAGTTGAGTCATATACGAAAGATGTGAACCTGAAAACTTAACACAACTAAAAGAAAAATATGAAAGCAAAAGAAAAATAAAATCTCAAAGTAGCATAAAATAAGAATAGTGAGTAAAGAATAATTCTCCGGCAACGGCGTAAAAAACTTGATGCGAGAATTGATAACAATTAAATGCTAGCAAGTCCGCTAGTCGCTTAAGTAATAAAGTGTAAGAGTAGAGTGTCAAACTAACGAGAAATTAACTTATTTAACTAAATGAATCTCAGAGGCTAATAAGAGACGACATAAAGTTTGGTTAAAAAGAAGTTGCAAAAAATAAAATTACAGAAAGTAAAGACTAAAACTAAATTAATCTAATTTAATCTACTGATGCATATGACTTAGGAAGATAAACAAAATTGTAGACAAACTGAATTGATCAAATATTAAAGTTAGTTTCTAACTACGGATTAGAATCTACTCAAATTATTGATTTTCGTATAGGATTAATCAACCTATCTTAATTCAAATTAGACTAAGACTATTCCGTCATGGATAATAATTAATCAAACCTGAGTTTAAGATGCATTAAAATATAGTCTCTAAACTATTATGACACATAACATGGTAATGATTAATAGATCGCATAACTAATATTCCTTCAAGGATTTTTTTAGTGGTGATATGTAATACTTGGAATTAAAAATCAAGAAACAATTCCACAAAATCATGCAATAAAAATAACTACTACAAGGATGATAGCTAACTATGGAAGGCAATTAATCTCTGGAAAAGCATTAATAATAGCATGCATATTCGAAAGAAAACTAAACTATAATCAATTATGAAATAAGGTTTAATAGTTTGCCTTTAACGATTAAACCAATTACACAAGTCTTAAACAGAAAGAAAACTAAATTATCTGGATTATAGAAGATAGAAAGATGTATAAACTAAGCCTAAAATTATCTCAACATTAAGTAGAACAGATAATACTCTTCGGAAATTATCGATGAACTGTCGTTGAATTCTTGTCTTGAGTCGATCCAGCAAAAATCTTCTCAACGATCCTTCTAAGTCTTCTCACGTTCTTGACTTTGGAGAACAAGTTGCAGGCTCTCGCATGATCTCTTCTAGTTGTAGAAGGCCTTTATTTATAGGGATTTGAGTTTCCATGTGATCGAAAAAGAAACGAAAATCTTTTCCTATTCAAAATAAGGAAAATTCGGAGTTGAATTTGTTCTGAAATTTTGGCCTTGTCAAACTCCGATATTGGATTCATAATATATTTTCAAATCATCCTAGATCATATAATATGAGTAGGAATCCTTGTGCACTTCAAATTCTTCTAAAAAATCTATTTAAAAGTCAAATATGGGCTTCATCACGGGTGGTTATGGTGACTTAATGGCCTAAACAGAGTTCGAATTAGATTGAAAATGGATTTTCACAGCTAGTGAGAGGGTTTTTACGGCCCTTACAGTGTTGAAAACATGGATTTCACGGCCCGTGAAAAGCTAGTCACGGCCGTGACTCGGGCTGGTTGAAAAATCGTATTTTAACAGTTGAAACAGATTTTCACGACCCGTTAAATGTCCATCAGGGCCCGTTAAAATAGCATTTCAGTCTTGCTTCTCTGTTTTTCACTTTTTGGCTCTATTTTAACTCTGATTTGAGTGTGATTTTCTCCGTTGGCTTCGTAATTTAATTTTCTTGCTTCCTAGACAATAAAATACAATTGGATAGATTTTTATTTTTGTAAAATTAATGTAAATAAGCCCATAAAATGATGCATGCTATTAGAAAATAATTCGAAATGAGATTAAATGCATGTCTAATTATATGTTATATATTTTGCTTGCATCAACCTGATCGAGAGGATCAAGAAAGGATTGGAGTCGGATCCCACGGCGAAAAACTTGTTTTAGCCCACTTATGTAACTTAGTTTTATTTTCAAGTGTGATGATAATTTTGTAATATGCACTTCAGAAAAGTGTACCCCCTAGCTTGTCTTTCACATTACATGTCGCAAAGCTACCTCCCAAAATTGTTGTATATTAGGGGAGACCCGCTACTGCTCCGACGAAGCTCTTTGTAAATATTCTATTTACTCAACAAAGATTTCAAAGGTTTCCAAAACATAGAATTGTGCTTCAAACGTGGTGTGGCAATCCACAAAGCATCCCAAAGCATTCCAAATGATCGAGCATTCCGCCTAAGCGCCCGTTTGTTCACAACACCTCCGTCGAAGGGTCCGCTCCGACCAAGAGTCCCAAAAATTGTGACATTAAAAAAGTGACATAATAAAACTTTCACAAAGCGCTCCAAAAGAGTTTGTCCAAATGGGAGACACGTCTAATTGTCACACGGGTCGGTCAAGCCAAAAATAGCCCTGTGACAGTCGCACCATGTGGCGTATGAACATCGAAAGCCTCTCGAACAGTACTCGTTATCTCCAGCGTGTGCAAGAAAAATTTCGACTTTAAGTATATATAAAAAAAAACCTTTCTTTGCCAGTTTGACGGAGCGAGGACAGGAATCGATTCAAAGTCATCAATAGCTTGATAAACTCAAAATTTATCAATAAGACTTATAATCCATCGAGAAAGAAAATCACATAGATTTATTAAAATAATTAAATAATGATTGAACTATCAATAACAAAAGAGTTAATATCTATTTATAGGAATGCTACAATCAAATATAAACTAACTTAAAATTTAGAAAGATAAAATAACAATAAAAAATAATAACTGACAAAATCTAACTAATCTAAGAGGATAAAGATAAAGATAATAATAACAACTCCTACATCACACTTCAAGGAAATATGAACATTAGACTTTAGGATGACTTCATTTGATAGTAATTCACTTGGACATCTTTATTGTCATTTTCCATTCAACCTAGTAGACTGGTAAACTGGGATTCCCCTTCTTAATGTCATTCTATTGTAGGGCTACTGTTTTGGATGAAGGCTTGAATAGTGACAAAACATATTATAGGGCTATGGGAGCAAAATGGTCACAAGAAATGGTGTCAGCCATTGTCGTTTGCTTATATGAATATGCAATGCAAAACAAAATATGCCTATGCCACTTCCAATGGTTTTTTTTCTTTTTTTTCGTTCTTCCGTCATTGGGTAGTAACACCAATCGATCAATTTAAGAGTTATACGCACTTAAAGCTCCATATCTAATTATATTCCTAACATAGATATTATCATTTTATTAATTTCTTCTTATCCTTTTTTTACTTTCATTAACTTTTATTATTCAAAGATTTTCATAGGTTAATAAATATATATGTATTTATTTATTTGATGAAAATTAAGGTTGTTACATTGGCGGTGTTTGGTATGGGATTAAAATGAGAACAAAATGCTTGTTCCTTCTTGATCATCGAAACACCATTTTAAAGATTATGGGGGTTCATTTGTCATCATAAAAATAAAAATATTTTTATTTATGTTCTCTCCTAAAACAAGCTTGTTATCATTCAACGAACAAGCTTGAGAATAAAATTATTATTTGTTCTAGGATCGACCATACCAAACACCCTCAAAGTGTGTATTTAAGGCTAAAGAAAATGATAAATTTTAAAGGGTGGAAAAATGTGTCATTGTCTCTTGTATTATGAAGTTGTAGTATGCTGTTCAGGAATCAGGAATGAGACCACAACAGACCAGTGAATCGTTCTGATAGGAGAAAAGAGTCGCCTGCTCTTGATCTTTATGGTGCGTGAATTAGATGCTTCGGCGGTAACAAGAGCTGTAGTCAAGAAATTAATGACTTAATTTTTGGACTATTGCTAATCAATATAAGGGTTCATTTGACCATGGAAGGATAGTTGTTCCGAGTTTTACGGGAATAATTGATTTGATAAATTAATTTACGTGTAATTGTATGGAGTAGAACATAACAAATTAATGTTGTACATTAATTTTAGTTAGTGTTCGAATAAAATATAAGAATCGTGGATGTAAAATATAATTTTGTTTAACTAATAAATATTGTGTATAAATTAAAATTTTATATTATTGTTTTAAAAAATAATATATGATTTAAATATAATAAATTATATTAATATTTTTAAAATGCTTCAAAAGCAATTTTAGAAAAAGATTGATGAGTTGCAGACAGAGGGACTCGGCCATTGGTGGACTTTGGAACGAGCTGCCGTTTCTGTGCTGTCCTTAAGTCACCTGCAAAAGAAAAACAATTTTAGAAAAAGATTGGTGAGTTTGAGACGGCAAGGATCCATGTATTTTCTTGGGTCCCAATATCACACAAACTTCTCGTATTGCCATGAAATCTTATGGCAAAATAGCCGTGAGTTGAAGTTGGAATCCAAACATTGGACAATATATTAAACTTTATATTCTTTATTAGGATATGCATCAATTTAATATTTTATTTTATCCTGAATCAACCTTTTTCTTTTCCCTGCACGCTTTGTTATTTTTTAATATTTAGTATGTAGCTTATTTATATTTTAAAAAAAATATTGAAGTCGAAGCATGATTTTAGATGGACATGTAAGGCTCATATAAAAGATTATTTTTTCCTATGGTTTTTATTATGTGTTAATATGGTGATTTAATAATATATTTTTCATTATATTTTTATTGTTGTTTATTTTAAAAATAATATTGTTGTCTAAATAATTTGAGAGTAAGACGGAAAGACGTTGCAGTTGTTCCCCGGGGGGCCGCCACTGACGACGTCCCTCTCACCATGTAACGCCGGCGGCGCAGAGCACCATCTTCCTCCTCCGGCCCGACAACAGCCGTGCGGTCGATCTCGCTGGGGTCGTCATCTGCAACTCGTCCTAAGAGGTCGAGGCGGAGACCCCGACATTGCGCCCCTCGGGCCGCTGCTGACGACCGGGATGCCCGACAAGCCGGCGGGCCACTTCTGGAGCGAGAACACGGCGTGCATGTGTGGATGACCAGGACGAGGTCTCGGTTGCCTACGTGGGAATCGGAAGCTTCCCGGCGTTCGGGCGGCTGCAGTCCCATGAGCTCGCGCAGAAGATGCAGTCTCATGCAATCTGACTTCTCTTATCGGAGGAGAGTTGCACCTCAGCAGCAGGTACCAAGAGATAATAAATAAAAAAAAAAGGATTGGTAAGTTTGAGATATAAGATCAGGTTTACCGATAGGCCGGCAAAGTTCCATATCGTTGGGTCCACAAATGTCACTGGCCTACTATTACTCCCACCACGAATGGCAAGACGGCCTTGAGATAATATGTTTAAAATTCGAATTTATATTCATGTCAAATTCAACAGGCGCATTATTTATATGAATCGGCCTTCGCATTAGGGCCTTTATTATATGATATGGCCCAAATTACTAAACCATCAAAATTATCTTATCCCCCATCGAAACCAATCCGTTACCCCCAGCCGTTACCCCCAGCTTGGGTTACAAGTTGGTGCTAACCAACTCGGCAATGACACGTTGAATTAGTTATGATGTTATGATGTATAAATTACATGAAACTTTAGTTGTGGGACTAAACTAACTTTAATTGTGCGGTGTTGTATTCATATAAATTTTCATCTCAGTTTTTTTTTAAAAAAATTCTAGTTACCTTATTATGAACTGCACCAATTTAATATTTTATTCTATCTTGAACCGTCGCAAGCTTTTGCTTTTGTCTGCACGTTGTCATTTTTTTCATATTTTTATGAGGCTTATTTTTAATATTTAAAAAAGGAGGCTACGATTGTAAGTTGTATCTTATTTGATCCATTGAATTTAAGTTATATATACACCTTTCATCTTTGATCTCTCTTTATTTCTTCCATCTTTGAACTCCATCTTTCCTCCCTCTATTTCTTCCATCTTTTCTCATTGGTCTCCCACACCCCCCTTCACTTTTATCTTTATTTATTAATAATGACTTGAATCCTGATTTTTGACGAAGAATGTCAATTCGTTTGTTTCCGATTTTTTGTGAATTAGAGATTCACCGACAAATCTCGCCCAACTAATGTATCAGAACTCTTATGCTTTAACTTAATGGAAATTGCACTTCGATTAAAAATAAAAGATTTCATGTATTGGGTTGGGTCCCCAAATAGGAGTGGACCATACCTGTAGTAGCCTTCGCATTTAATCTTTTATTACATGAAGGCTCAAGTTAATAAACCATCATTCTTTTTCCAAACCAACTTGATGCTCCCCCTTTGGGGTGCTAACCAACTCGGCGACAGAACAATGCACTAAGTAGCATGCTATGATTTATAAATTGTGTGCTTTTTTCTTTAAGTTTTTGCTGAAGTAATTATGAACTAATTGTTTTGGGTTCAGGGACCACACATTTGACTTTTTGGCCTTCGTATGCCAACGTTGACGATACGTTTTTTTCACTTTTTATTATTTCTTATGTGGCTTATTACATGATAACTAACGAGGTGGTATGAATAATTATTTCAGGGAACATATTGAAGTTGAATTTTGCTTTTTTATATGGGTTTGTAAGGCTTCAAGATTTCATTTTAAGATGCACTCTTTCGATCCTATACTTGTTATTGCATGTTTAAAGTTTAGAAATTGGCGTCGGATATAGATAATTAATTAACTTCAAAAAACAAGGTGATCCATATTTTTTCTCAGTTGCTACCCATGCAATTGGATTGATGTTCAGGAACCACAGGAACACAACAGAAATTGTGGGACATCAAACTTTAATAATAATAATAACTTCCATACGCTTCTTATAGTAGTCCATTAGAGATGCCCGTCCCAAACATTCAAGACAGGGTCATCCAACCAAACAGCAAACTTACATCTGACACAACCAAGCAATAGCAAATTGCAATAGCAGGTTAACTTTTGAGTGTGTTATATCTTATTTGCACACGCCCGGTATTAGATTACAGTACTAGAAAACAGTGCAGATTCTTGGTAGGAGCATGTGCCCAAAGATTGCTCAAAATCCGTGTATCTTGATGTGCTCCTTCTTCACTATCCCAGCCTGATCCGCAGATAAACACAAACAGGCGAAGAGATTAGAGAAAGCTGCAAAAGTTGAACTGTGATTACAAAGAATTGGGGTCGTAGGCATACCTGGATTAGGAAGTTGGAGACGTTCTTCCGCTGATCGCCCTGCAGTTGAATTACCTGCGCAAGAGAAGTATCTCCAGAATCATAAAACTGCTTCAGAATTACCAATATTTAAGGTTCGGCCTGTGAGCTTAACAGTGTACCTGGCCGAGTTCAGGATCCTGGACGACAGTACCATTGCAGCAGAATTCCTTCTTGAGATCCTTCAGAATCTTGGTATAGCTGAATTCTTTCTTCAGCCCCTGCACAGTTGTCAGACTCTTTCTTCCGTTCCTTTGCTGTATGCGCACATGCACATACTCCTTGGATCCAGCACCAGAATCATCAGCATTTGCCTCAGCGAATGGATCTGTTAGTATTTACACAAAGAGCAGATTGTTTAGAAAGATACATAACAACAACCCTGTAACAAAAACTAGAAAAAGATCAGATACTCTTGGAGTTGGAGAAGAATTAACATGTTTTTTTTATAACAATAAGCCTAAATAACCCCAACAATTTGTCCTACTTCATATTAAGTGGCAATCACCCATAAAGAATCATCAACATTTGCCTCAGCGAATGGATCTGTTAGTATTTATGCAAAGAGCAGATTGTTTAGAAAGATAAATGACAACAACCCTGCTTTCTAGTGAACTTAACAAAAACAAGAAAAAGATCAGATACTCTTGGAGTTGGAGAAGAATTAACATGTTTTTTTTATAACAATAAGCCTAAATAACCCCAACAATTTGTCTTACTTCATATTAAGTGGCAATCACCCATAAAGAATCATCAACATTTGCCTCAGCGAATGGATCTGTTAGTATTTATGCAAAGAGCAGATTGTTTAGAAAGATAAATGACAACAACCCTGCTTTCTAGTGAACTTAACAAAAACTAGAAAAAGATCAGATACTCTTGGAGTTGGAGAAGAATTAACATGTTTTTTTATAACAATAAACCTAAATAACCCCAACAATTTGTCCTACTTCATATTAAGTGGCAATCACCCATAAAGAATCATCAACATTTGCCTCAGCGAATGGATCTGTTAGTATTTATGCAAAGAGCTGATTGTTTAGAAGGATAAATGACAACAACCCTGCTTTCTAGTGAACTTAACAAAATCTAGAAAAAGATCAGAAGGATTAACATATGTTTTTTTAGGAGAACAATAAGCCTAAATAACCCCAACAATTTGTCCTACTTCATATTAACCGGCAATGGCCCAAAAAGAAGTTTGACCACAGCTCTGATTACCACCCCCTAGACCAGGAACATCCACTTAGCACATCATAAAGATCAAAGAGCATGTGATTCCTTTTTCCAACTCAGCAGACTGTTGTGGCCTAAATCCAGAAGAACATATTAATTTAATATTAGCTCAGGTACAAATATAATTAGTATCCCAAAACACGGGATACAATCGCAACACAGCTTCTTGGACTGTTATGGGCATAAATATCATCACAATGGCATGCAAACCTTCTAAAAACATTTGTTTTATCCATCCGAATCAAATAAAGAGGCCAAGTTCGGCTTTTGACGGGCTCGCATGACAGACTATGTAATAAAAAAATCGAGATGTCGAATACTTAAACCAAATTATAAACATACCAAAGGCAGTGGGAATCTGGACGTCAAGATCAGACATGAACTTTGGCTGTTGAAACTGGATGCTGCGAACTGACTTTAATTTGTTTGTTCTATTTGGATGTACCACTTCTGCAAAACGAAAAAGGCAGATAGATTTAACATATGTCCTGTTGTAAAAAAAAGTATACAAGGACATTGATTAAAACAAACTAGAAATGTCTGATCGGTAGGCACAATCCAGTAATTGCTTAAAAATAGGATAAAATTATCTTTGGAACACTAGATTTACAATTAGTCAAAGCAGAACGTAAATTCCAAAATAGGGAACACTTCAACTAAACCCAAAAAATGACTACTATCTGCAGAAACTCCATCATTACCATAAATATGGATAAACAAGGTTCACATCTAGGACAGCAAAGGAACAGCCATATATTTGAACATCATGCCTCTCCCTACGAAACATATATGGAAAATACTTCTTCAAGAAGAAATTTATACATAAAATTTTTTCCTCCCCCAGCATCGATAACTTGGTTTCAAAACAGTCGCCATGAAATCTGAAATGATTGCTGAATTCAGCATGCCAGCAGTGAATAACACAACAACAACAACAAAGCCTTATCCCACTAGGTGAGGTCGGCTACATGCATCGCCATTCCGCTCTATTAGTAACCAAACCTTTCGGTATAAAAGGAACAACTTTTCAAGATCACGTACATGTACATATAAAAATCAACGATCCCCCGAGTACGTTTGAAAATAATATTTAATTGTTCCCAAACCCGATATCGAAGACGATGATGATGCAAAAGATGATGCAAATGATGCAAATTTCTCATAAAGGAACCCCAAACGAATCCAATTCCTCAACTGATCGAACCTCCCCAAAAAAATACAACATAATCCTGACATCCCCAAATTTCCCAAAGCTAAACGAAATCTACCTAATAAGATCAATCGACGGAACAAAAATCATCAGAAATCGCACCCACAACAGGAAGGCACAATTTTTCTCATATATCAAACATCTGAATACATCCTGAAGTCATGAACAGATGAAAAGCACCGATCTTTCTTACAAATCAGTCACATAAAAATATAACCAAAAAAATCGGAGAAAACTAAATCCGCCGCCATACCAAAACCAAAATTAATCATCAACAGATTCAAAGAGACGATTTTACCTTTTTTCTCTGAAGATTTCAATCCCAAATTCTTATCGATCGACGCTGTTGTACCGCTACCTCAACTTTGCCCTCTTTTTGTTCTCCCTTTGTTCATTTATAGCGAAATTATAGGCGGAGAGGGCGCATCCGCCGCTCAAGGGCCACACGCTTTGTTCCTCGCAAATGGCCGTTGGATTAAAATCGGACGGTTAAATGAGGACATGAGTTGTTTCCATGGCGGTGGAAATCCATCGGACGGTTCTGATTCTTTGAATCCATTGTTTTTTTAAAAAAAAACGTGTTAGAAAAATCTTCGTCAGCATATTTTTTATTGTTAAAAGATTATATAGGAAAAATGTTGAGCTCTCACAGTTTATATTTCTTCTTACACAATCATGAAAGAAATCAATTATCTTTTTTACAAGATATTTTGCTGATATTATTTTTATCACGTCAATTAATTTTCGTACACATTCTTAATTCGAGTTCCTTCTTCCGAGAATATAAAAATTGCTTATCTTCGAAAATCCTGATTTATGAAAATTGTGATAGATTCAGTAATTATCCTAAGACAAAAAAAAACAAATGTGCAGACAAAATTTGCCCATTTTTTCTATATTATTTGGACACAAATAATTAATACATATTTATTACAAATAGGGTCTAACCCAACTCGGAAAAATCTCAAACCGACCTCATCCTATGATATGAACATTTATTATTTATTATTTTTCATTTTATTTTTCAGTTAATTTAATGTTTACATTGTATTTAAACTATAAAAACTATTAAAGTAAAACATCTTAAATATTAAAATATTTAACTATTAAAAAATAAATATTAAATAATTTTTGTATTAAACACTGAAAAAAATATGGTCAAACGGGTTAGATCAAATCGGAAGTCTATTTTTAAATTAACTCGATTCTATTAAAATTAGTCGAGTTGGATCAGATTTCAAATCGGTATGAACACTCTTATTTGCAAATTATACAGTCATATAGATTGATTTGTAGCCTGTCATAAAATAACAAACCGCATATTTTGCAGTTAAACAGTGATTTCTTTACTTGTTAATTAGCTTTTTATTCTAATGCTCCATTTTTCTCCTCTCGTAGCCAAGAAAATGGAGTGCTTGGAACAAATTGAGGGGAGTGGTTTTGCCCGAGTTGCAGAAGTTTGAAGAACTTTTTTTTCCTTTTCTTGTTGCTGCCTTGTGAAGAATAATAATTGGCAACTTACAAAAGAGAAGAAAGACATGACCACTTTATTCTTGTACACATCGACATCATATCAGTAGCACATCCCTGCTTGTCTCACTAAAGTGCAGATTTGGTTCGTGTCTATTGGCCTCTCTAATCGAGTTGTTCTTGCTTTGACCTACTACTGACAACATAAGAATGATGCAGGACAGCAGATAAGGAAGAATATCATATTTCAGAGAAACTTGAAAGAAGTGATCGTTCCTGACATTAGGGATGTCATTTCAGCATCCAAACCTTCCAATTATAATTAGAGATTAAAAGTACTTCAAAGTTATATAAGGTATTAACAAACATCCCTGAAATGGGCCAATGCAAGAAGCAAGTAATCAGACTATTGGATAATTCCACCATTATTGAAGTAGTCATGCAACAGAAAGAAAATAAGATGGTTGATTTCAGTCTGAGATTTCTGCATTCTCTCTCAGAAAAGAAGTGGAAATCTGCTAAGCGCATAAAAAGAATGACTTGTAGAATTTGCTGAGTAGAGCAAAAGCTTGCAAAAGGCTTTGCTGCTACTTCAAGCTGTCTGCCACTACGCAAAAAGTAATGGCAAAGACATTTTTGAACAAGAGAGAGAAAGGACAGAAGTGTCACTGAAGTGGGGCAGACGATGGCATCTAAAATTTGATGCTCCTCAACTAACCACCAGTAGGTCAAAGCCAGGTAAAATTCAACAGGAGCAAATTAAATCTTATCATGGAATTAGACTGGTCATATTTTACTATACTTCTAGATAAGAAAGTTAAAAAGGATTAAAAGAACTCTGCAAATGTTAAGAAATTTGATACGAAAGGCATCAAAGTTTACGACAAAGATGCAAGAAATATGCTTTTTTCAGAAATTTGAAGATGGTGTATGGACAAAAACCAGGAAGAATCAGAGAAAGATCATGTGCCCCACTAGGAATAGTATATTAATTGTCACTTCCAAGGCATATATATGTTCACTTGTAAGGCATATATATATATATATATATATATATATATATGTTCATCACAAGGTGACAAAATGGTCAAACTTCTTATCCGAAAGAAAAAAGAATGGCCCAAACTTCAGAAAAAGAACAAGTGCATTCAGACCCTTATTCTGAGTATGTGACAATAAATAACAGATTTCAATGAACAAGACTGTTGAACTACTTAGTAATTTGTTTGAAACCTCTTTTGGAACTCAAAGATCTTTGTTGGATGGGGTCAAGTTAAAAGAAAGATGCATGTAACAAGATTTGAATACTCAACCTCTTCACTATTTTAAAATACTATAACAAATATGACAAATTATTTATGTTTTAATGTAACAACACAATATTTAAGAGTATTAAATTAAATTTCTAATTTAAAAATTAATATATCAATATATAATTAAAACTATAAAAAAAATGTGGGGGCCCTGATTCAGATCAAACTTAAACTTGTTTTTTATTCTGAGAATCGGTGCTCCCAATCTGATTCATTTTTCACACTGCAAAGTTATGTCCTTGGATTCTGTTTGGTTTGCTTATGCAAAAAAGTTTCTTTTGCATGTGATTTAGAACCATTTGGAGAAAATTTAGTTTGGTTAATGTTGCAGTAAATCACATGTTGAATCATGAATGCTCTGCTTATACAAGTTCCATTCATTGTATAAAAGACATATTTGATGATATAACCTACCTCCACAGAGTCTTTAAAATAACATGAGTTGATTCCATTCATTGTATTTCAGGGTTTAGCTTTAAGTAATTTACGTTGAACAGGGAGAATCTTGATTGGACATCCAAAAAATATGATATTTTTAATTGATGCCTGATTATATGTGTTGATGTGCCTTGAATTATGTATCCTGTACCCAAAATTATGAAAGAAAAAAAATAAAAAATGAGGAAAAATGAGAATCTGTGGCGGAAGCGGAGGTATGGACCTTTATATATGAGGGTTAGGGTTTTATATGTGTACTCTCTTTTTTGGCTCATAGTGAAATTTCTGACGGTTGCCTCCTTTGCCCGTGGATGCTTCTCTTTTGTTCACATTGATCAAGAGAGTTTTACCACGTTAAATCTCTGTGTTTATCTTTTTTTTCTTTCGTTGTTTTGATTATTCATTGATCATCGGTGTTCTATTCCCAACAAATTGGTATCAGAGCCGAGTTTCTTTCCGCGAAGATGATTACAACGAAGTTCGACATCGAGAAGTCGACGGGAACACAAATTTCAGTCTGTGACAAGTTCGGATGCTTGCCATCCTGGTTTAGAACGGATTGAAGAAGGCGCTGTCGGGTCAAAAGCCTCACGTCATGAAGGCGTCCGCCTGGAAGGATCTCGATGAGAAGGCCATGTCTGCGATTCAGTTGTGCTTGACGAACGATGTTCTTCAGGAAGTTCTCGCAGAGAAGACGACGACCGGTCTTTGGACGATTTTGGAAACTCTGTATCTGACGAAAACCCTAGCGAATTGACTTGTGTTGAAGCAGCGGTTGTACACCTTTCGTATGGCCAAAGGTACGTCGATCAAAGCACATATCAGTGAGTTCATTGCCCTAATCAATGATTTGAAGAATGTAGATGCAAATGTTGATGATGAAGATCAGGCCCTATTACTTTTTTGTTCTCTGCCATCTTCATATAAAATCTTTAAGGAGACGATGATCTACGGTAGGGACAAACTCAGGTTTGAAAATGTTAAGGGCAGATTGTTGAGCAAAGAAAAGTTGGATAATGAATTGAGATCAAGCAGCAAATCTGATGATCAAGCCTCAGATCTGATCGCAAGAGGCAGACATCAGACGAGAAATCAAAATCAAGATAGATCCAGATCCAAGTCGAAGAACAGAAATAAAGTCTGCAATTATTACAAGAAGAAGGGTCATATCAAAGCAGAGTGTTACAAATTACAGAATAAGAATAAAATGATTAACGATGGAAACGAGAAGAGAAATCAGAAGGCTGAAGTTGTAGATGTCGATGTAGCAGAAAGTGAGAATGAAGATGTTATGTTGGTAACGGCATCAAACAAATTCAGATCATCAAGTGAATGGATTCTCGATTCTGATGCTCATACCATATGTGTCACAATCGAGATTGGTTCTCCACGTACAAATCTGTTGAAGGTGGAGTCGTTCTTGTGGGCAATAATACTGCCTGTAAGACTGTTGGTATTGGGTCCATCCAGATTAAGATGCATGATGAGATTATTAGGACATTATCGGAAGTCAGACATGTTTCTGATCTGAAGAAGAATCTTATCTCTCTCGATGTCTTAGACTCAAATGGTTGCAAAGTTGTTATTGAGTCTAATGGAATGAAAATTTCCCGTGGTGCTCTTGTGTTGATGAAAGGCCTCAAAATCGGTAGTTTGTATGTTCTCCAAAGTTCGACGGTGATAGGTTCAGCAGCAGTCTCATCTACCTCAGAGGAAGATTGCACAAAGTTATGGTACATGCGTTTGGGCCATATGAGTGAGAAGGGCATGCAAGTTCTCAGTAACAGAGATCTTCTTCCTGTTGCAAAAGTTGAAAAGTTAGAGTTGTGTGAGCATTGTATCTTCGGAAAGCAGAAGAGAGTTAGTTTCGGCTCAGTCATTCATAAGACGAAGGGAACCCTTGATTACATCCATTTAGATTTATGGGGTCCTTCTCAGGTTCCTTCAAAATAAGGAAATAGGTATTTGCTGACATTTATTGATGATTTCTCTAGAAAAGTTTGGGTCTATTTTCTAAAGCATAAAGATTACGAAACATTCAAGTCATGGAAGACTTTGCTAGAGAAGCAATCTGGAAAAGTTGTGAAGAGGCTGATGACTGATAATGGACTAGAATTCTGTAATTCTAAGTTCAATAAATTATGTGACAAAGAAGGTATTGCAAGGCATCATACAGTTGTGAGAACTCCACAGCAGAATGGAGTCGCAGAAAGAATGAACAGAACTCTACTAGAAAGAGCACGATGTATGCTGTCAAATGCAGGACTTGACAAGGAGTTTTGGGCAGAGGCTATTAACCTGGCATGTCACTTAGTGAATCGGTCTCCTCACCGATCCTTAGACTTAAAAATTTCTGAAGAAGTGTGGTCAGGTAATTCTCCTAATTACTCGCATTTAAGAGTTTTCGGTTGTCCTGCATATGCACATGTTAATAATGGAAAGCTTGAACCTTGAGCTAGGAAGTGCATATTTCTTGATTATAAATCTGGTGTTAAAGGTTATAGATTATGGTGTCCTGAAACCAAGAAATTTATTATCATTAAAGATGTTACTTCTGATGAATTTGTGATACTTCACTCAAGAAAAGATTATTAGTGATACAGAAAAGCAGAAAACTTTGGAAAATGTGGAGTTAGAACTGTCAAGTTCTTCTGATGAAAAGAATGATAATAAATGGTTAATAGCAATGCAGAAGGAGATGAAATCTCTACAGAAGAATGGCACTTGGAATCTTGTAAAATAACCCGTGAATAAGAAGATTGTTGGCTACAAATGGGTGTTTAAGAAAAAAGAAGGAATCAATAATAAAGAGACAAAGTATAAAGCAAGATTGGTGGCAAAATGGTACAGTTAAGTGGAGGGTGTTGATTTTCATAGTGTGTTCTCTCCAGTTGTGAAACATACTTCTATTCGTACTTTGCTTGCTATTGTTGCTTTGCAGAATCTTGAACTTGAGCAACTAGATGTTACGACTGCATTTTTATATGGCGATCTAGAAAAAGATATATATATGGAGCAGCTAGAGGGTTTTCATGTTAAAGGTAGAGAAGATCAAGTTTGCCATCTGAAGAAGTCCTTGTATGGACTTGAACAGTCCCCTCGGCAGTGGTATAAAAAATTTGATTCATTCATGTTGAGTATTGGTTTTGCTAGAAGCAAATATAATAGTTGTGTTTATTTGAATCAACTTGCCGATGGTTCATTCATCTATTTGTTGCTCTATGTTGATGATATATTAATGGCAACGAAAGATATATCTGAAATTAATATTTTGAAAAATAAGTTAAGTTCTTAAATTGAGATGAAGGATCTTGGAGTAGCAAAGAAGATTTTGGGAATGGAAATTTTTAGAGATAGAAGTTCAGGAAGACTATTTCTGTCTCAGCAGAAATATATTGAAAAAGTCTTGGAACGTTTTGGAATACAGAATGCTAAGGCTGTCAGTACACCGATTGCAGCACACTTTAAACTCTCAGCTTCATGTTCACCACAATCTGATGAAGACAAAAGGTATATGTCAAAAGTTCTTTACTGTAGTGCAGTTGGTAGCATTATGTATGCAATGGTTTGCACTCGTTCAGATATATCTCATGCTATCAGTGTTGTTAGTAGATATATGTTTAATCCAGGAAAGAAGCACTATGAAACTATTAAGTGGATACTGAGATATTTAAGAGGTACTTCTGATGTATGCTTGAAATTTGGTAGAAATTTAGCTGGACTGGTTGGCTATGTTGATTCAAATTTTGTAGGAGATCTTGATAGAAGAAGGTCCCTAACTGGTTATATCTTTACTATTACTGATTGTGCTGTGAGTTGGAAAACTATTTTGCTGAATACAGTAGCATTATCCACTACTAAAGCTGAATACATGGCCATCACTGAAACTGTGAAAGAAGCTATCTAGTTGAGAGTATTAGTTGAAGAGCTTACTATGAAAGAGGAAGCTACTGTCATATATTGTGATAATCAGAGTGCAATATATCTTATAAAAGATCAAATGCATCATGAAAGGACAAAGCATATAGATGTGAGATATCATTTTGTTCGAGATATTGTGGAAAAGCAAGATGTTCAAGATCAGAAGATTAGCACATATGACAATCCAACAGATATGATGACAAAGAGCTTATCTGTTGCCAAGTTCGACTATTGTTCAGACTTGACGGACGTTACGCAAAGATAAAGCTAGGCCCTCGTGGGCCATTCAGCAAAGGAGAGCATGTTGAGCATTTTATTTTTTGAGAGTTTTGTGAAATTCAAGTCAAGGTGAAGATTTGTTGATGTGCCTTGAATTATGTACCCTGTATCCAAAATAAAAATAAAAAAGGAGGAAAATAAAAAAGGAGAAAAAATGAGAATCTGTGGCGGAAGCGGAGGGATAGGCCCAAGCCCGTAGCCCGCCACTGATTCTCGTGGGGGGTGCGGGGAGCGAAGCCCCCCACGGTAAGGACCTTTATATATGAGGGTTAGGGTTTTATATGGTGTACTCTCTCTTTTGACTCATAGTGAAATTTTTTACGACGGCCTCCTTTGCCCGTGGATGCTTCTCTCTTGTTCACATTGATCATGAGAGTTTTACCACGTTAAATCTCTATATTTATCTTCTCTTTTTTTCGTTGTTTTGATTATTTATCGATCCTCGGTGATCTATTCCCAACAATATGATTAACTTTAACACTTAACAGGACGAGTAGAAAATGGTTGTTGACATGATTTTGAACACATGCATTAACTTTTCTATCTTGGAAATTTGTTTAGGGCTTATGCATCTAAATGGTGAATATTTCGCATGGGGGCATTGGTCCCTGCCTTTTTGCTATGAGATCTTACCGACAAGATAAATATTTAAGTTCTTGATGAAGCTATTTATATTAAGTTCATGACATTACCCATAAAATATATTTATTATTCTTAGTAAAAAGTTTTATTTTCATCATAAATTGGATGTAGCGTAAATCTCTATTGACTGAAACTTTTAGTTTTTTTTACTAGACTTTTACAAACAATTTCTGATATAAGAGTTCATATCTAATTCTATGAGGCAGGCTGAAGCTGTTCAATGCCTTGATACAATTCTACAACTCTCACAATGGAAGTCGGAGCATCATTCCCCTCCTCTTCACAGAGTTCTTCTTCGCATGACTCCACACTCTCAGCATCACTTGTCATTGATGGAAAAATTAAAAAAACAAGAGTAGAAGATAAAAAAAAATTACAAAAAAATTAAAGGAGACACACAAGTTTTATCCAAGTTCACTCTTGAGATTAGAGCTAGTAAAGAGGTTCCACTATATTTTTTTATTACAACCACACCAGATTACATCTGAAAAATGAGTAATAAATATGTCTCTCCCAAACGGATTTAAAACCTGAATAAAATAAAGAAACTCTTAATTCACACCATACAAATCGGTTAAACAAAAGTCCAAACCCGTTTAAATTTCGGGGGCGCTGCCCTCGAACGCCTGCCCGCTCATCGGCGAGCGGAACAGTCATCAGGGGCGGTGCTACCAGACCCCCTCTTTTTGTCGGTACGTTAGCAATATAAGTAATTAGGTAATCCTCAAATTTCCTTAAGCTCACGGGGCGAATTCAATCTGAGAAACAAGGGATCTTGAGTTATCTTCTTTGTTCATCTCTTCCTATCTCTTGGATATTAGAAAGGTATTTTCTTCATTTTGCAGAGTTAAGATTGCCGTTAGAAATGCTTTGTCATGAGTGCTTTGTGAGAAAGATGACTGGTTTTCTGATAGGTGGAGGTTTGATAAAAAGACTAAAGTTGCTTTTCTTGACGACTATTTTTTTGCTATTTCTCCACATTGCCTCTGCTGCTGCAGATAACAGAATTCCACAGTGGCACAGTCAAGTTTTTGTAGAACTAGCTATCTACTATAGCATTACTAAACGCAACCAATCATTGCTATGCAAATTTGCCTAAATTTTTAGAATTGTCGGTAGCTCATATCTAATTTCATATGCTATTAAAGTACCATTGTGCGGGTTTGGAATTCAAACTTTATGAAGTTTTTTAAGAACATTTTTCTATTAGTTGTCTAGCTGAAGGCACTAATGCTCTTTTACATAGATTTGAACTTTTAAAAAAATTGATAGCCCATCTAAACTTTATTAGTTATATTAATTTAATTGAATAACTTGAGTACTTGACCAAACGCAATACCAAGAAACCTAAAGATGAAAATCATTACTAATTGATTATGATCAGCATGTGCTTAATTTCTTCCTTTTAATCAGTAATTCCTTTCAAGGATTATATCATTGCTTATTTCTTCCTCAATTACACAGGATATGAAAACACCATTTAGAACAATCCACTTTGTCATTATGATCAATGGGTAACTTGTAGCTTGACCATAAGTATGATTTTGGTTAATCTCTTAATTATCATCTTCCTTTGTCCCAACTTCAAATCAGACAAGTACACCAAAAATCTTGAATAAGAGAACCTTGAGTGAACATTCAACATATCTTTTAATTTAATGAAATGTTTATACGTCATTGTAGCAAATAGATGAACATTTTTTGATAGGTTTAAGTCCTTTTACATACGTGGTTATAAGGTTGGGCATGAATATAGCCTTTGAAAACAATAAGAAAGATCTTGTACATATCTTATGCAGTAGTTTTCAACTTTAATCGTCAAATTATTTATCAACATCAAACAACATGATTTCAGCGTGGCATGCTTTTCTCACTTTGCTCAAAACTTCTTCAGGATCCACTGTTCCAATCACTGTAATCTCCTTGGCCTTCTCATCCACCGACATAAAATTAATTCCTACATTTATTATTTCACATGAAGAAACTACTAGAAAAAATGATATCAAGATAGAGGATGTTAAAATTCGATTGAAATTGTTAAAAATGAACTACAAATCTATCATTTCACTTTTCAGCTTTAGTCATGCTTAACTGAAGCCCAATTTTATTTTATTTTTACTTATTCCAGTCATGTTATTGATCTTAAGCTCTGTTTTGATTGAGTATTTAGTAGGGATGACTTAACTAGAATGAGATGAATTTAGGAAAAAACTAATTATTATTTTAAAAATTCAAGTGAAGTTAGTTTAATGATTATAAATCCATCACACAATTTAACAAAACCTCAATAAATTAGTAATTTTTTAGGGGTTAGAAATTATTATACCCTTTTTTCTCAATTTCTTCTCAATTAAATAAGGTCTGTTTAAGGCTAATAAAAATATTTACATAATTTAAACTTTCTTTTAATTCATATATTATAATTTATATCCAAACAAAAAATAAGTTAAATTAATCCAACTCATCTAATAAATTCATATTCAAACATTGTTTGATTGTTTACAAACATTCACAATCTTCAAGCTCACCAATCGCTATGTCATCTCCATCATTGAAAATACAAAGTTTAAGATTTTTCATAAGTTTTGAAGTAGGAGTCTAAGCTTTAAAAGCATACATATAAGTTACAATATTTTGTTGGAAACATTTATCTTAACGCGAAGTTGGTGGCTAACAAAATTAAGAGAAAAGCGGAGATACCTTTGGCGTCGCAGGCAGCCTTCATAGCGTTCCTGTGGTCTCCATCATCAGGCAAATCCAGTCTCAATACTACCTGGATTCAGATCGATGATTAAGCAAAGAAAAGAAAAGAAGAAAGAAAGAAAGAACGATTTCATCCAATATTAAAGTCTACTTTGGTGAAAGTTTAAACTTTGAACACTGAGTAGTTAAGCTATTACAAAGTGAAATCATCATGCTCACAGATTCACACAAGAAGAGAGAGAGAGATGTTAAGAAAAGAAAACTAAGAAGTTCTGCCGCATTTCACCTTCATCTTTAAACGGCAGCGATATGGAAGATGGAGAAAGAGGAAGAGGAGAGATGGTGGTCAAAGGGGGTTGTAGCAGTGTGAAGAACTGGATGGAAAATTGGAAATAATGGAGGGTGGGTGGGTCAGTGGGTTTTCTCACTTGTAGATGACTCAAACTTTGTTTGAATGGAGTTTGCGGCAATTGTTTTGGGTATGGATAAAATGGCAGTCCCCCCAACTTAACTGGGAACGGTCCCCCATATGAGGCGGAGTGTAAAATAGGATAAAAATGATTTGAGGCCGGTTCAAGGGTGTGACGGTTCAGATTGGCGCGGTTCAGTTTTGCCCGTTCAAGAGGCAGGGGTACAAAAGTCATCGTGACCAACTATTTCCCCTTTCGTGAACCCTAGCTTCTCTCTCCTACGCGGCGCTCCCTCTCGCGACGACCTTAGCCGAGCACGACACCAGTGACTCCACCGCGTGTTGTCTCCATCTTGCGACTCCCTTAGCCGAGCACAACACCGAGCAACGTCCATTTGCCCGAAATTCGCCTTGCCGCTGACCTCTTCTAACCTCCAACTCCCTTGTGCACTCCGCCAATCTGATCTGATCTCGCGCACCGCCGTCGATCAGATCAAGCATGCCGTGGCTTAGATCTACCGTTCGCGCATGTCGTGGCTTAGATCTACCGTGGCTTAGATCAAGCATGCCGTGGCTTAGACCTCGAGCACCATTGTTGATCTCATTGCGCCGTCGGCGACTCCCAGATCTGTTCAATGTGAGATTTTTTTTCTAATTAGCTAACCGAATCAAATATAATTGCAGATCATAATATTTCAATCACCAAGTCTAAATCATATACTCAATGGCTGAGTTGTTGTCCTAAGGATTTTTTTATTTAAATTATTTTTTCAACAATTAATCTCAAATTAATTTGGCAGCCTCAACTAGTAATCTGCAGCTGTATATACACTACTAGAAAAACACCAAATCGTCGGTAATCAGCACGAAAACCGTCGGTAACGCAGTTATGCATTACCGACGGTTTTGTAGTCAAAATCGATCCGTCGAAAAAACGCTCGTCGCAAATCGATTTGTGACGGTCGACAAAAAGTTCATCGAAAATATCGACGGTCAGAACCGTCCAAAAATTTCGACGGTTCGAACCATCAAAAGTTTTCGATGGTTGCCATCGAAAGTTTTCGATGGTTGCACGTCGAAAGTTTTCGACGGTCGCAACTGTCGAAACTTTCAACGATCGTCGCAACCGTCGATCTTTCGACGGTCGCAACCGTCGTAAAGAATTTTTTAAATATAAAAAAATTAGCGGCAACGGCCGCTAGCGGCCGGACGGCCAGATCCGGCTGCCAGCGGCCAGAGAGAAAGAGAGAGACGCCGGCGAAGAGAGAGACGCTGGTGGGAGAGGGTCGTCGGCGGTCGACGCTTCACATCCGGCCAGAGGCTCGCTGGCCGGGAGACGGAGAGGGAGACAGCCGGGAGAGGGAGAGGGAGACGGTCGGGAGAGGGAGAGAGAGAGGAGAGGAGGGAGGGTGATATATATATATATATATATATATATATATATATATATATATGGGAAAATGGGAGAAAGTGGGAAAATGAAAAGAGCGCGGGATAACAAAATTTTAATTACCGACGGTTCTGACCATCGAAAAAGTAAATATTAATTATTTTTAAACTTACCGACGGTTGTGACTGTCGAAAAAATATTTAATTATATATAATATTTTTTTTACCGACGGTATGAACCATCGATAATTATTACCGACGGTCCAAGCCGTCAATAATTACGATGGTTTGGACCGTCGCTAATTATATTAATAAAATATTACTCATATAATATTATTATATATTTATCGACGATTACGATCGTTGGAAATTACGATGAATTTTGCGACGGATGGATATCCGTTGAAAATATCGACGTTTCTGTTCGTCGAAAAATTAAATAATAATATAAAAATTATATCATTTAATTTTTTTTATTTCCGACGGTCGTAACCGTCGAAAAATCTGTCGAAAAAATTAAATAATAATATAACAAATTACATAATTTATTTTTTTATTTCCGACGGCCATAACCATCGGAAAAGCCGTCGAAAAAATTAAATAATAATATAACAAATTACGTAATTTATTTTTTTAATTTTCGACGATTCTAACCGTCGAAAAATCCGTCGGAAATTACGACAGATAAATATCCGTCGGAAATATCAATGTTCCTAATCATCAAAAAATAAAATAATAATATAATAAATTTTTGACGCTCATGACCAGCGAAAAATCCGTCGAAAATAAAACCGTCGAAAAATCTGTCACGAATTGCGACGGATTTTTATCCGTAAAAAATTATCGATCGGAAAATGATAATTTTCTTGTAGTGATAGTGATGGTCCTTGCACATGAGTAGTTGGGAAATCAGTGTAGGATATTTGAGTCGTAAAGTTTTAAATTGTTTTGTCATTTTTCTTATCCTTTAAAACCATTGAGTTGTCAATCTTCTCAAATTTACTAAAAAGTTATAGTTTTCTCATAAGTCAAATTGCATTAAACCATATTTGAATAGGGTTTCAAATCTACGTCTTTATGTAATTGTTTTTAATATAACTTAAATAAAGTGAGCAAGTACGGATGATCTACCAAAGATGGTGGGTTGTTTAATTAGAAGTAAGTTGAGTCTTGAAATAACAAAATCAAATCCCGAGACTTCATTCTTAATATTTAATTATCTTTAACTCTTATATATTGTCCTCGTTGATTCTTTTTTTTTCGCTTGGATCATAAATTGGATTCTCAAATAGATTAGTGTGTCAGTGTCGATCGAAGTCGTGTACTGCCAAGTGCCTCCCTTCATAGAGGATGCGTTTGCCGGTGATGTGTAGAGTACCCTCACTTGTCATTGGTGAGCTCTTTTTTTTTTGGGTACGTAGAAAGCTCATAGAGAAATTAAAAATTGAAAATAAAAGACTACATACTCCTCATGATCTCTGAGTGATGACGTGCACCACTACATTACACCCTTATTTCCTCATTAATGAGATCTCTACGTCAACGGGAGTAATTTATATTGTTGATATTATTATTTTAATATTTTTAACCTTTTAATAGTGTGCCAAGTCGGTAGTAATATAGATAAATTGACGATTGCCAAAGAGAAGCATAATAGGTGAAATAAATTAATAGTTAGAAGATAATCTTGTTCTAAAGTAATTTGATAATTGAATTAGGAAAGATGGTAAAGTTGAGGACAATTGCATTTTTTTAAGTGTCACTCTTATTTAAGAGCGGTCAAAGTGTCGGAAGTTCCATGGTAACATGATGACTACACATTCTTAGCAAATGATAATACAACTCGCCAACACAGCTAAGTTATGTTTGGATGTAACACAAAAACAATGTTGATGTCAAGTTTCAAACATTCGCTATAGGGAGTGGGTCTCCAAAACTTGCGATCCTCAACATTGAATTGGAAAATTTTCGGTTTTTTCTCCTCTTTAAAGTAAATTCGGTTTTTTCTCCTCTTTTTGCACACCAACACAAGGGAAATCAACAATAAACATATGAGTTTCCAAGATCTAAGTCATAAGTTGTGCTCTTGATGGCTATGAATGTTTTATGGGTGATTTTAGGCTTAGGTTCATGCTAACAATGGGAAGTACAAATGCCTAATGGTCCCTTGTTATGACAAGAATGATTCATAATGACTTGGTTGATTCTTTGAATGATGCATATGCTGAAATTTAAGCCTAAGGTTATGTTTGATTGAATTTTAAGCATCCTTAAAGCCTATTGTTATGACCATAATTTTAGTTTTTGATGATACTTAGATGTACTCAAGGATATGACTTTATGAATGTTTATTTGGTTCCAAGATGTTACACATGAAATTGATTAGGAAGCTTTAATATATGTCTTGGTGAGCCTCTATACTTATGATTTATTTGCTATAAATGGAAGTTATGAATGATCCTTAGGATGTATAAAGAACCTAACATGAAATGATGCATAAGAATGATTCTATATTGCATGTATTGTATTTGATGACTAAATGATAAATGGACTTTGGACCATATTATATGTTAGGGTTGGGTTTAAATATACTTTAGATGATTGCATTATGAAAAATTGATTAAAAATTTAAGCATTTCACAATGACCTACAGTTCTGCCAAAGAGAAATGGAACTCTCCCCTTTGGTGGAAAATAGATGTTAATCATACTGGACGTCTAATCCTCATAACGGATGTCTACTATGTTCTTATCAGTCAATAGGTAGCAAAGATGGATAAACTATGACTTAGACCAAACGACTGGTTGATATTCTAATCATATGAAATTCTCACCCGAGAATTCAACATTTTGTGTCCAAGTAAGATCAAATGTCTAGTCTTCGGACATTCGAAACACACTAGGCCTTTGAAACATCCAAATGACACTATTGAGATTGAACATCTGCCCAATCGGGCATTCGAAACCTCTTATGATCGGATGACTGCCTGATGTTCAAAAGTTGGAGAGAGAACATGAGTGATTTAATTCCTGATTTACCTCAAACTAAATCAATACTTTTTCTTCCATGATCTCTCTAAATGATAACTACCCATAAGTCTTGATTGTGTCATTTATTGCTAAAAGATAAAGTGATAGGTTAAGAAAGATAAAATAAGAAAAGGGAGGAATGCCATGGCTAGCTATGAGAGAAGAACTAAATAATGATGATGATGATGATGATGGAGGGGGTAGGTAGTGGAACTAAAAGCAAAACATTTAAGTTGTGCAGCCAGGTGAAGACCAAATTCCATGAGCCACTTTTCTTACCGTAAGGGTCCAATTCTCCCTAAATTCAAAAAGGATTCCCCTAAACAAGCGATGCATCCTTCCCTTATTATATGGCACCCGACACTGATCGATCGATCCTCCACCGATTATGATGGCATAGGTAGTACATATTTTTATATGCACACCTAAAGTGTAGAGCTCTTCCGAATTCTAATTATATGAATGATATAAAAAAAGACGAATGAAAAGATGAGCAAATGCTATATGACGACGAAAGGATGATGTCCTAAAGATAATGAATTGAACTTATATTTATTTTCCAAATGAAAGATAAAATCTCAAATGAAGAATTGATTCCTTTCCAAGTGAAAGATGAATTATCATATAATGCTTATGAATGTCCTAAGATGTGACTTATTTTTATCATAGTCAAAGATTGATTATTATATGTTTTTTGTCGTACATATTATTTATCTCAGATATGATGTTTATAACTGTGTGACAAGAGTTTCATTTTCATTATTTTTATATCTGATCCTTATATACTCTTGAAATGTTTAAATGTTATTTTAATCATGCTTATGCTTAATGGATCTTCATTATGACTTATATATGATGTTATCACACTAAGTCTTTTGCTAAAGAAAAAAAAATTTTCTTTCTTGTATTGATCTCTTTCATGGTAAGTTGATGTGTATGTGCGGTGACATTTGCTTGGGTGGCGTATGCAAATGGACAGGTTGAAATAGCATTGAAATGATCATACTTTTATAATCCATCAAATACTTGATGTAAAAATAATATTGAAATGACCATAATTTCTGACTTATTTCATTTTAAACTTATTATTATATTTTCGAAATAGTTTAATGATTGTACTATTCTTTTTAGAAGGTATACCTATTTATGTTAAATCTATTAATTAATATATTTTTATTTTTTTTATTCACCGTGAATCAAACTAAAGTCTTTTGGCGCTACCTCTAGACACAATCTTTTTTTTTTCAAAATTTCATGTTTTATCCACATTAAAGAAAGTTATATCTAAAGAGATGAAAAGTTCCACCAAGTTTCCATTTCTTTTCTTACTTCAGCTCAATACTCAATCCTGCTTCATTAAGTTTGCATTAGATAAAAATTTTGAAATTTTTGTTAATATTATTAATAATAATTATATAAGGAATACGCGAAAAAATAACAAATAAAAGTGTACACGATTGAAAGTGAGTATCCACATTTCACTTACTTCATGGTCGGATCGGGATTTATCTATGGTAAAACATAGAAACTAACGGAGATCGGCCCATGAATATGAAGAATGGTCGGATCGGGTTCATGATCGAGTCGAATCCAATCCAATTTGACACGATTCGATAATTCAAATTTTATATATATATATATATATTTTATTTAAACTTAAATTTATATTTGATTTAAAATTTAAAATAATTTATTTTAAGTATGAAAATAACATTTAGATATCTGTTTTAAAATAAATACTATAAAATATTTTTTATATTAAATAAATATAAAATAGTGACAAAAAAATTTTAAAAAATTGGTGATTAGAAAAAAGCAGCATCGACCCGATTCGAACTTTAATCTGACTAAATCGAATTTGTTCATTGCCGTGAACATAGAAAGTAGAATGATCAGATAAACATGGGGATTGCTGATTTTGTGAGAACGAAAATTTAAGGTCGCAACATCATAAACATCGTGCCAAAGAAAGAGAGAGCTAGAGCTTGTATGTGTACAGTTACGGTGTTAAGTTACCGAATATTAAATCGAAATTTACAAATAAAAAGTATCCAAATTAGAACAAGACGTTGGAAGAGAACTTTAATCATGAAATCAATTATCAACCACTATCTAGCTATATGATATGGGCAACTCCTTGGGAACCCGAACCGCGATGATTTCAGCGTAGCAAACATTTTCCCTCACTTCGATGGCAACCTCGACAGGATCCATCGTTCCAAACACTGTCATCATCTTGTTCGCATCTACCGAAATTGCTTTAATTCCTATAGTTGTTTTTTGACGTGAAGATAACAAAAAAAAGAGAGTAAATGACATCAAACTCGAGAACATTGAGTTTTGGTTGAAATGATTAACATTGACTAGCTATAAGATGTGTTGTGAATACAACATCATGATAAAATTCTTCTTCATCGGTGTGTGAATAAGAGGAAAATTCGCATCCTATCAAGAAATTAACTATGAGCTCACGATAAAATTCTAAATCTTATATATAAAGGTCTGTATGGTATGAGCTCCTCCGACACCTATAAATTGTTAGAGTTGGTGAATACTTCAGGGCCCCTTGTTTCTCACACCGGGTTCGCCCACGTGAGCTTAGGGGAATCTGAGTATTATCCAATTAACATTATTGCTGGCGTACGAACGAAGGGGGGGGGGGTTCGGGGGGCCCCGCCCCCCGACGGCGGTCCGTGTGGTTCGGATTAGGTTTTTTCTCTGTTTGTTTGGATTTTAAACCCGGTTCGGAGAGGCTATTAATAGCCTAATTTCTGATGTAATTTGGTGTGACGGCTGTAAACCTAAACATATAGTGGAACCTCTTTGCAGGACGTAGCCCTCAACTCAAGGGTGAACCTGGGTAAATTTCGTGTGTCTCCTCTATTTTTCTGCAATCTCTCTGCGATCTTCTCTTCTTGTTCTCGAATTTTCCCATCAATTGGTATCAGAGCACAGGTTGTTCGAGGAATTAGGGTTTATTCGAGATGTCAGGAGGATCGCGAATCGAGATAGAAAAATTTGATGGAACACGGCTTGATCTCTGGAAGATGAAGATGGAGGATCTCCTTTGTGATCGAGATCTTTGGACGGCAATCGAGAAGGAGAGACCAGGCATGGAGGCGGCGAAGGTCACGGACGAGGCCTCCTCCAGTCAGGCAGATCCAAAGGCGATCGAAGAGTGGGATCGGATTGATAGAAAGGCGAAGTGTTTGATTCGGCTGTGTCTCGCGGATTCAATTCTTACGAATGTGATGGGCGAACCTACTGCCAGAGATCTGTGGAGGAAGTTGGAATCCCTATATCAAAGTACGTCGTTGGTTAACAAGTTATTTCTGAGAAAGAAATTGTACAATCTTCGGGTGCAGGAGGGTGACTCATTTTCTACTCATCTTTATAACTTTAACACGGTGATCAGTCAACTTGTATCAATCGGTGTTAAGTTTCAAGATGATGATAAGGCAATAACATTGCTCTGTTCGCTGCCGGATTCATGGGACAATTTGATTGTTGTGATTGGTGGCGGGGATAAAGAACTTTCGTATGAAAGTGTATGTGCTGCATTGTTATCAGAGGAAATACGGAGAAAGGGATCAGCATGTTCTGGTAAAGAGGCGCTGGCGGCCAGAGGAAGGCAACCAGAAAGGAATCAAAATCAGAGAGGGAGATCCAAATCTCGTGGGCGTTCGAAGAGTAAGGATAAGAAGGTGCAATGCTGGAGATGTCAAGAGTGGGGCCATCTGAAGCGAGATTGCAAAAATAAGCCGGTTCATAAGAAAGAAGCTGAGTCAACCTCGGACAAAAAGGAGGCTGAGGCAGGAGATATGTATGTGGCTTCTGCATGTACGGCACAGTCAGATAAAGATGTCTGGCTTATCGACACTGGTGCTTCGTACCACATGACGCCTCATAAACACTGGTTCTGTGAATATGAGGAGTATAATGGTGGGGATATCATGCTCGGAGATGACACTGCGGTTCAGATTGTTGGACGTGGCAGGGTGAAGTTGAGGATGAATGATGGCACGGTGAAGACTCTACCAGATGTGATGCATATACCACTTATGAGCAGGAGTTTATTATCTGTTGGTACAATGGCTGACTCGGGTGTTATATTCAGTTGCGATAATGATTCGTGCAAGATGATCAGAGGGTCGATTGTAATTGCACGAGGAGTTCGCTATGGCACGTTGTACAAGTTGCTCGGAGAGACAATATCTGTGGGCTGCGGATTTATTTCTGAAGAGGCCAAAGAAGATGAAGACAACAAATCTATGTTGTGGCATCGGAGATTAGGCCATATCAGTGAAAAAGGACTCTCCACTATAGCATCAAGTCAGATGGTAGAAGGAGTTCCGGATTGTTCTGTGGGCTTCGGGTTCTGTGAACATTGCCTCCATGGAAAACAGAACCGAGTCAGTTTTCAACACACAGGTTCAAGAGCAACGAAGATTCTCGAACTGATTCATAGTGATGTCTTTGGACCAACTCCGACTCCATCTATTGGAGGGTCCAAGTACTATGTTTCTTTTATAGATGATTTTTTGAGATACAGTTGGATTTATTTTATCAAGAATAAATCAGATGTATTCGATAAGTTTCAAGAATTTAAAGTTTTGGTGGAAAATCAATTGAGCTGCAAGATCAAGGTCCTTCGTACAGATAATGGAGGTGAATTTTGTTCAGATAAGTTTGAGCATTTCTGCGTGGATAATGGTATTGCTAGGCAGAAGACAACTCCATATACACCTGAGTAGAATGGAGTAGTTGAAAGGTTAAATCGGTCACTCATAGAGAAGGCCAGATGTATGCTGAGTTGGGCTGAATTGGGGCAAGAATTCTGGGCAGAAGCTGTAGCCACAGCAAACTACCTGAAGAACCGCTCACCGACCTCATCAGTGAAGGATCAGACACCTTATGAGGCAATGTTTGGGAAGAAGTCAAATTTGTCTCATGTTCGGGTGTTCGGATGTGACGCATATGTTCATATACCCAAGGAAAAGCAGGGTAAGCTTGATAGTAAATCTGAAAAGAACATATTTGTCGGATACAAGGAAGGGATCAAGGGCTACAAACTGTGGAATCCAAAGTCAAGGACTATTGTTTACAGCAGGGATGTTGTTTTCCGTGAATCACGTTCCCAAGTTGAAGTTCAAAAAGGTGATGAACCTAAGAAAGTAGTAGTGCTTGAAGAAGATTCTGATTCTGAAACTTCAGAGGTGGATGCACAAGATACTTCAGTTGAGTCTGTTATAGAACCGGATCAAGAGGACTCGGTTAATGAAGTTGAAGATGCAGATTCAGATGAAGACCCAGATATTGGTACTACCATACCAGTTCTCAGGAGATCGACACGAGAAAGAAGAGCACCTTTGAGATACTCTCTTAGTGCTCTGAGTTCGTTTCATGCTTTGAGCATCATCGGAGAAGAACCTAGTTCTGTAAAATATGCAAGGTCTATGGATGATGCGAATCAGTGGGAGCTTGCTATGGCAGATGAGATGCAGTCACTGGATAAGAATGAAACATGGAGTTTGTGTAAATTGCCTAAGGATAGAAAGGCAATTGGTTGCAAATGGGTGTTCAAGCGAAAGCTGAAACCGGATGGGTCTGTAGAGAAGTACAAGGCGAGGCTGGTAGCTAAAGGGTACTCTCAGGTTGAGGGAGTCGACTATGATGAGATTTTTTCTCCCGTGGCGAAAATGACTTCAATCAGATTTGTTCTATCTCTGGCAGCAGCATATAATCTTGAGGTAGAGCAGATGGATGTGAAGACGACATTCCTTCATGGGGACTTGGAGGAAGAGATATATATGAGACAACCAGAAGGCTTTGAGGTTCAAGGTAAAGAGAAGTTGGTGTGCAAATTAAAGAAGTCTTTGTATGGATTGAAGCAGTCGCCAAGGATGTGGTACCAGAAGTTTGATACGTACATGCTCGAACTCAAGTTTGTACGTTCAGATTCAGATCATTGTGTTTATGTGAAGAGAGTTGGAGATCAGTTTGTCATTCTTACACTGTATGTGGATGACATGTTGCTGATTGGAAACAGTATGAAGATGGTGAATTCAGTGAAGGGTTTGTTGGCCAAGAAGTTTGAGATGAAAGACTTGGGACCAGCGAATTTTATTTTGGGTATGCAGATTAGAAGGGATCGCAGAAGAGAAAGTTGTGGCTAGGACAGGAGAAGTACATAAAAGAAGTGTTGAAGAAATTTAACATGTCGGACTGCAAGCCAGTGGGTACTCCTATGTCTCTAGGAACCAAACTTTCTGCAGAGCAATGCCCGAAGACGGATGAAGAAGCCGAAGAGATGGACCGTGTGCCATATGCAAGTGCAGTGGGCAGCTTGATGTACGCCATGGTTTGCACGCGTCCAGATATAGCCCAAGCATTGGGAGTCTTGAGTCGGTATATCTAACTCAGGCAGGGAACATTGGAATGCTATCAAGAGAATTTTCAGGTACCTTCGTGGAACTTCAGATTTTGCTTTGTGCTTTGAAGGTGCGGGAAAAGGAAAGATGCTTCATATTGTGGGCCATGTAGATGCTGATTGGGGTGGAGACATGATAGTAGATGGTCCACTAGCGGATATGTTTTTACATTATTTGGGGCTGCACTAAGTTGGATGAGCAAGAGACAAAGCGTGGTAGCACTTTCTTCTACAGAAGCAGAATATATGGCTCTTACTCATGCTGCAAAAGAGGCCATATGGCTACGGCGATTGTGCTTGGAGCTCGGATTTGAGCAAGGTGCTATAGAGGTGAGATGTGATAATCAAGGTGCTATTCAGTTAGCTAAGAATCCCGCATTTCACTCACGCACAAAGCATATTGACATCCAATACCACTTTATTCGGGAAAAGGTGGAAAAGAAAGAGGTTCAGCTTGAAAATGTTGATACAACAGAGAATAGTTCTGATTTTCTGACTAAAGCAGTTACAGGTGTAAAGTTTGAGTGGTGCTCTACTGCTGTCGGATTGAAGAAGAATGTTGCTGGCAAGGCTCTCATTGGTGTGAAGTATCCACCAAGTGGGAGAATGTTAGAGTTGGTGAATACTTCAGGGCCCCTTATTTCTCACACCGGGTTCGCCCACGTGAGTTTAGGGGAATCTGAGTATTACCCAATTAACATTATTGCTGGCGTACGAACGAAAGGAGAGGTTCGGGGGGCCCCGCCCCCCGACGGCGGTCCCATGTGGTTCGGATTAGGTTTTTTCTCTGTTTGTTTGGATTTTAAACCCGGTTCGGAGAGGCTATTAATAGCCTAATTTCTGATGTAATTTGGTGTGGCGGCTGTAAACCTAAACATATAGTGGAACCTCTTTGCAGGACGTAGCCCTCATCTCAAGGGTGAACCTGGGTAAATTTCGTGTGTCTCATCTATTTTTCTGCAATCTCTCTGCGATCTTCTCTCCTTGTTCTCGGATTTTCCCATCATAAATCAGTGATAGACTATAGACTTGAGACTAATAGCCCAAGCCTCATCTTCGTCGTAGATTCTCATTTTTTTTTCATAAATTTAAGAACAAGATACACAATTCAAGAGAGATGAATAAGATGTAATCTATTTTTTTTACTGTTTAGCTTTAGCATTTAGCTGAATTCCGAATTTGTTTTTCATTTATTTTAGAATTAGTAGTTGTTCACTTTATCAGTGAGTTTAAGCTTCAGATATTTTTTTCCTTTCCATATTTTTGTTTCAATCGGTTATACGAAGTTGGTGGCAAGAAAGAAAGAAAGAAACTTAACAATTCTTATAGAAGAGAGAAGGTGGTAGATAGGAGTAGAAAAGATTTATTTAAGAATAAAAAAGCTTAGATACATATCCCGACCCAAGCATTAAACTTAACATTTCTTAAAACGGAAACAATATGGTTTTTAATTATAGGATTATCACCTTATATTATTTTTATATTTTCAATATCCTCCGATGTATATCTAAAAGTACTCAATTTATGATACTAAAGTTATTAATCTTATTAACTTATAGAACAAAGTACTAGTGAATATTATCATGTACGTAGACTTACACATACACATATATATTTCGCAAAACTATATAGCATCTATAAAATTCCATGCAAAAAAAAATCGATAAAGTTCTTTTAAATTATAAAAAAAATAACATGAAAATGATCGGACCAACTTTTCCTCAGGCGGAAGTACCTCTTGCGTTCAAGGCAGCCTTCATGGCCCTGTCTGTGATCCTCGCCTCGAGGCAAAGCCAGTCTCAATATTACCTGGATCTAGGTCGAATTCAGGTTGAGCAAAGCAAGAAAGGAAGAACGATTTCACCCAACACTAAAATCGACTGTGGCGAGACTTCTAATTTCAAATACCAGTCAATTAAGCTATCTATCATGCAAAGGGAAACTACATCATGCTGACATTAATTATGTAACGCCCCCAAATCGACCCCCGCCACGTGGCGAAGATCAACTTGGAGACGCTACGGCATGCTATAACTTGACCATGATATTGACCATATCTCAGTCAGAAACTGAGACACGTCAGCGGAAAAATAATAACATAAAAGAAGATAACATAATTATGCGGAAGTCTAAAAATAATTATGTCATTACTAAGAGTTAAACTGAGTTCTACATCATGAATTTAAATTGCGGAAGGTAAATGAAAACTAAATAACACTCTAAAAGCCCTATGGTTCATGTGCTGTCCTATCGCCAGAGCCTCATCACCACACGCCTACTCCACCACGTTACTGACCTGGTCCTGTGGAAATCAGACACAGGGGAGGAGGTCCTCCCGTAAGTTTTACAGCCTAGTGGGGAACCACATGATATACAATGCATGACATGAATATAATAATCAGCGATAATTAATCAGGCTTAACTTGAGCATGAAAGATAACATATAAGTATCATGGATCATAATAAGGATAAGATCAGCGATATCATGAATCATGAGGATCAATAGTACATAGTAAACTTGGAATCATGACATACTTGACTTGACTTGAACTTGAACTTGAACTTGAACTTGAACTTGAACATGCTTGTCGATCTTGGTTATTAATTAACAATCAGGGTGACTTTGAGGTGCCTTTAATTCTTGGGGTGTGCCCAGCAAACGATACGGCCTTGTGCGGGTCAATGGGTGATCAAACCATGACCAAGGGAGCGACCCTTATCTTGATGCACTTGGCTTGGACTGGCAACCCATCATTAATCGTTCATCTGAACTTATTAATCACTTTTATTATCTTTTTATTCTTTGTATCATGTGATGAAAGAGATATGATCGGTATGAGGTAAATCAAGACAAAGAGTTCATGTTGGAATTATAAGGAAATCAATAATATTCATATAAAAATAAAGAGAGGTTAATAGGTGAATTTTGTTGGATTTTATGCCCAAAGAATCTCCTCCACCTTACGGCCGTAAAACCCTAATTCTTTGGATTTTACGCCCGAGAGTCCTTTCATTTTTCGGCCGTAAAAATTAACCTTTGTTACGTTACGGCCGTAAAAACCCTATTTTCTTTTCTACTTCGGCCGTAATAATTCAACTCTTATTTCGTTACGGCCATCACCTGTTACGCCCATCCGTTACGGCCTATCCCGTTACGGCCGAAATCTAACTCTTCGACCGTGACAACCTATTTCCCTTATCTCTCTCTTCTTTTCTCTCTCTTCTTTTCTCTCTATTCTTTTTACGGCCGAAATTATATTCTCTCTCTTCTTTTACGGCCGAAACTCTATTCTCTCTATTCCTTTTACGGCCGAAATTCTCTTCTCTCTCTTCTGTTACGGCCGAAACTCTATTCTCTCTCTTCTTTTCCTTACGGCCGAAATTCTCTTCTCTCTCTTCTTTTACGGCCGAAACTCTATTCTCTCTCTTCTTTTCCTTACGGCCGAAATTCTCCTCTCTCTCTTCTTTTACGGCCGAAACTCTATTCTCTCTCTTCTTTTCCTTACGGCCGAAATTCTCTTCTCTCTCTTCTTTTACGGCCGAAACTCTATTCTCTCTATTCCTTTTACGGCCGAAATTCTCTACCTCTCTATCCCTTTTCTCGACCGTAAGAAAATTACGGCCAAACAATTCTTACGGCCGTAATACTTCTATTAAATTGCGTTATAAGACCGAAAACGAAATCCTTATCTAAATCTTACACCTTAGCAATCAATAATACAGAAATATAACAACAGAAAATAACTAAGCATGCAACAATCAACCAATCAAAGAATTCAAGAAAACAAACAATTAAAAACAATAACTTGAATCATATTCATATTCTTTTCATAACGATTCGGGCATGAATTGAGATAATTCAGAGGGCATGCAAGGTGATTTCGATTCACCCACCTCTATTCACGATCAACGGCCGCGCCCCCTGTTTTCTTCCCTAATTTCCTCTCGGCCATCTTCTGCAGAATTCCAGCAAAGGCGTGAGAAATTCTGCTCTTGTTGCGCACGAATAACAGCACGGGGAGAAAAGAAAAAGAAAAGAGGTCGTCGGGTTTAATGCATAAATCTGATTCTATATATATAATGAAATCAGATTTTATCTCTTTTTCTTTTCCAACTTTGAGTTGCATTGAACTTTATCCCCCCAGCAGTGTTATCCATCACGTTATATTATCTTTATTTATTTTTTTTTATCTTTAGCTGGTTGTTACATTCTTACCCCCTTAAAAGAAAATTCGTCCTCGAATTTTGCATTAAGTAGAGGTCTTACCAAAAAGATGAGGAAATTCTTGGCGCATTTCCGATTCGAGCTCCCATGTCGCGTCATCTCCGCTATGGTGACGCCAAGCTACTCTGACCATGGGGACATCCTTGTTCTTCTGACGTTGTACTTTGCGATCCACTATATGTGTTGGATACTCAGCGAAGGTCAAGTCTGCAGCTATATCTGGCTCCTCTATCCTTAGAACATTTGCAGCATCGTGCTTGTACTTCTTGAGCATGGATACATGAAATACATTGTGCACTCTCCCATAAGATGGGGGTAGAGCCAATCTGCATGCTGCCTCGCCTATCAGCTCGAGTATCTCAAATGGGCCTACATAGCGAGGACTGAGCTTTCCTCGCTTACTGAATCTCATGACTCCTTTCATGGGAGATACCTTCAGAAGAACTTGGTCTCCAGCTTGAAAGATCTGCTCTCGTCTGCCTTTGTCAGCATAACTCTTTTGCCTTCCTTGAGCAGTCTTCATCCTTTGCTTAATCAATTCTATCTTTTCAGCATATTCCACTGCTTCTTTCACTTCTTCCTTACTCATGATCTTTTCCTCGCCTACTTCACTCCAGTGGGCAGGTGAACGACAAGGTCGTCCATACAGGACTTCAAATGGTGCCATACCAATACTAGAATGGTAGCTGTTGTTATAAGCAAACTCAATCAGATGAATGTGCTCATCCCAGCTACCCTGCCAATCTAGTGCACAGGCCCTTAACATATCCTCTAGTGTCTGGATGGTCCTCTCAGACTGCCCATCTGTCTGAGGGTGGAAAGCTGTACTGAAGTTGAGCCTTGTACCAAAGGCTTCCTGCATACTCCTCCAGAATCTGGCAGTGAATCTGGGGTCTCGATCAGACACTATGGACTCTGGGATCCCATGGAGTTTGACCACTTCTCTCACATATAAGTCTAGCAGACTCTCCACTAATTGCTTCCATCGGATTGGAATAAAGTGTGCTGCCTTTGTGAAACGATCCACGACTACCCATATGACATCATGACCCTTCTTAGTCTTAGGCAAGTTGGATACGAAATCCATAGTGATCTTATCCCACTTCCATTGTGGGATTTCCAAAGGCTTCAACTTGCCATATGGCCGCTGATGTTCAATCTTGACTTGTTGACACACCAGACATCGGGATACATATTCTGCTATCTCTCTTTTCATGTCCGGCCACCAGTAGCTGCGTTGTACATCCTTATACATCTTGGTGCTACCGGGGTGGATGGCGAACTCTGACTTGTGGCACTCATCCAGTACCTCTCGTCGGACATCAGCGTCAGGGGGAATCCACAACCTGTCCCGATATCTAATTCCTCCATCTGCAGAGATCTGAAAATCTGCTGGTTCATTCTGGCACCTCATCAGAACCTTCTGATATTCAGGATCTACTTTCTGAGCTGTTATGATCCTGTCAATTAAGCTGGGCTTCATCTGATGCATCATCCATAAAGCTCCATTTGTTCCCAGCTTGGGGCACCATTGCTCAATTTCTTCCAGCATCTCGTACTCGCGTAGCCTCATATAAGCTAGCGAGCCTTCCCACTTCCTGCTTAATGCATCGGCGACTGAATTTGCTTTACCCGGATGGTAATTGATAGCAAATTCATAATCCTTGAGGAGCTCAAGCCATCGTCGTTGCCTCATGTTAAGATCCCTCTGATCGAAGATGTACTTGAGATTCTTGTGGTCAGTGAAGATCTCGAATGTCTCTCCATACAAATAGTGCCTCCAGATCTTCAGAGCAAAGACCACAGCCGCCAATTCTAAGTCATGTGTGGGGTAATTGACCTCATGCTTCTTTAGTTGCCGTGAAGCATAAGTCACTACTTTGCCATGTTGCATCAGGACACAACCCAATCCTATTCCACACGCATCACTGTAGACCACGAAACCTCCACTGCCTGTCGGTATAGTGAGAATCGGTGCCGAAGTCAGACGGTCCTTTAGAGTCTAAAAGCTTTGCTCACATTTGTCTGTCCAGATAAATTTTTCCGCCTTCTTTGTGAGATTTGTGAGGGGTGCAGCAATCTTGGAAAAATCCCGGATAAACCTCCTGTAATAACCCGCTAAACCAAGGAAGCTGCGAATCTCAGAAGCATTCTTCGGCCTAGTCCAATTCGTCACCGCTTCCACTTTTGCGGGGTCTACTGCAATGCCCTTCTTGGAGACTATGTGTCCCAAGAACATGATCTCCTTCAGCCAGAATTCACACTTTGAAAGCTTGCCATAAAGCTTGTGTTGTCTTAGGATCTCCAATACTATCCTAAGATGCTCTCGGTGTTGCTCTGGACTGGAAGAATAGATCAGAATGTCATCCACAAACACTATGACAAACTGGTCTAAATATGGTCGGAAGACCCTGTTCATTAAATCCATGAACGCGGCAGGAGCGTTCGTCAGTCCAAATGGCATGACCAAGAACTCGTAGTGGCCATATCTTGACCGAAAAGCGGTTTTCGGTATGTCCTCCTCTGCCACTCTCAATTGGTGGTAGCCACTACGTAAGTCTATCTTAGAGAACACTGATGCTTTTGACAGCTGATCGAAAAGGTCATCTATCCGAGGCAGGGGGTACTTATTCTTCACTGTCACTTTATTGAGCATTCTATAGTCGATGCAGAGCCGCAGGGAGCCGTCCTTTTTCTTGACAAACAAGACCGGTGCACCCCAGGGTGAGACGCTCGGTCTGATAAATCCCTTGTCCAGTAGCTCCTATATCTGCTTCTTCAGTTCCTGCATTTCAGCAGGTGCCATACGGTATGGTGCTTTAGAGATGGGTGCAGTCCCAGGGAGGAGCTCTATTTTAAAGTCGATTTCCCGTTTCGGTGGTAATCCGGATGTGTCCTCAGAAAACACATCTGGGAACTCCCGCACCACATCTATCTGTTAAAGCTCAGTGACAGGTGCATCCGTCTTGACCACACTAGCCAAGTACCCACAACATCCTTTCTGCAATAGCTTCTGTGCCTTGATCGCTGAGACAATGACTTTGTTCTTTGTTGATGGAGTGCCTCTGATCACTGCCTTGGGCTTGCCTTGCGTCCCTATAACGATCTTCTTCTGTTTGCATTGCAAAGTTGCATCGTGATATGAAAGCCAGTCCATCCCCAAAATGACGTCATAATCCACCATGGGGATGACTATGAGGTCTGCAGACAAATTTTTCTTGTCTACATTGACAGGTACATTCGGGATGTACTTGGCAGCATGGAGAGTCCCCATAGGTGTACTCACACGCATAGCATGGGGCATCTGCTTTTGAGGTAGACTAAGAGTTTGGGCACACGACTCTGAAATAAACGAGTGTGTAGCCCCAGAATCAAATAAAACAGTAGTAGACAAGTTGGCGATCGGGAGGGTACCTCTAATGACATCATTATCATTTTGGGCTGCATCAGCTTCCAAGTTGTGCACACGACCTTGCACAACGGAATTTGCACCTCCTGCTGCTCGATTGTCTCGGCCTCCTCTGGCAGCCTGTGGGCAATTTCTGATGAAATGTCCGAACTGTCCACACTGAATGCATGTGCCGCTCAGTCTACGACACTCTCCATCATGGTGACGGCCACAGTGAGGACATACAGGCTTCTGTGGCACTTGTGGCTGACGTGGTGGCAGTGGCAGTTGTCTCAGTGGCTGTGCTTGCATTGGCGCAGGCCGTGGTTGAGCTTGAGCCTGTCTTGGGGCTTCTCTCTGCTGGTATGGCCTGTAATGACGATCGCGGCGGTCGTTCCTCCTAAATGGCCGATGATCATCCGTTCGAGGCCTGGGCTGCTCTATTGTTTTGGCTGGAGCTTTGGCCTTGCGTTCAGCTTGATCCTTTTCCATACGTGTGGCTAACCTCACAGCCTTCTCTAGATCTTCACAATCCCCAGACAGGACTTCAGTCTTCAGTGCCTGATGTAGTTCATTAATGAATCTGTTAGCCCTAATACGTCCTTCAAATGGCATCGGGCAATATTGCTCCAGTTGGATGAACTGGGTGTGGTAATCCGCCACAGACATGGTTCCCTGCTGCAGTTGCAGAAACTCCTCTTGTTTGTTGATGCGGTCATGTTCAGGAGTGTAGCGCGTCATGAAGGCCTTCTTAAATTCATCCCATGCTATGTCCTCTTCTTCCATCCCTCTGAACCTGGTGGCCCTTGTAGTCTTCCACCAGCCCATTGCAGTACCAGTAAGCATGTGTGTGGCATACAGAACCTTGCGTTCATTGGTACATCTCATCAGCTTAAAAATCCGATCCATAGTCTCTATCCATTCTTCAGCCTTGAAAAAGTCCGCCTTCCCATCATAATGAGGAGGATGCAACTTCAGGAAAGCTTGGATGGTGTCTTCTGCTGCTTCATGGCGTGCCCTCTGATTACGACGCCTTGACGCCGGTGGGCTGTCTCCTGCCTGGCTACCCTCAGGTGGAGCAAACTCATCCACATGCTCCTCTAATGGCGCTCTAGCTGCGCGGCCTCTACCTCTTCCGCGGCCTGGCGCACGACCTCGGCCACGGCCACGTCCGCGACCCGGCTGGGCCCCCATCTCAGGAAGTGGGCCTTCCGATGCCTCATACAGATTTCGGTCAGCTCTGGCCATTTGCTCTTGATTACGCTCTGACCGTCGTGACATGCTTATCCTCTATTCATACAATAAAATCATGCATCAATAAATCATAACTTATCTTAAACATAAACATGACTTACATTACTTTTCGGTGGAGGGTGTGGCGATTGCACGGCGATAGCACATGAACCTTTTTCCATACTAGACTATTCAATACACTAGGACGTCAAGAGAGTCCTAACTTTAGGCTCTGATACCATAAATGTAACGCCCCCAAATCGACCCCCGCCACGTGGCGAAGATCAACTTGGAGACGCTACGGCATGCTATAACTTGACCATGATATTGACCATATCTCAGTCAGAAACTGAGACACTTCAGCGGAAAAATAATAACATAAAAGAAGATAACATAATTATGCGGAAGTCTAAAAATAACTATGTCATTACTAAGAGTTAAACTGAGTTCTACATCATGAATTTAAATTGCGGAAGGTAAGTGAAAACTAAATAACACTCTAAAAGCCCTATGGTTCATGTGCTGTCCTATCGCCAGAGCCTCATCACCACACGCCTACTCCACCACGTTACTGACCTGGTCCTGTGGAAATCAGACACAGGGGAGGAGGTCCTCCCGTAAGCTTTACAGCCTAGTGGGGAACCACATGATATACAATGCATGACATGAATATAATAATCAGCGATAATTAATCAGGCTTAACTTGAGCATGAAAGATAACATATAAGTATCATGGATCATAATAAGGATAAGATCAGCGATATCATGAATCATGAGGATCAATAGTACATAGTAAACTTGGAATCATGACATACTTGACTTGACTTGAACTTGAACTTGAACTTGAACTTGAACTTGAACATGCTTGTCGATCTTGGTTATTAATTAACAATCAGGGTGACTTTGAGGTGCCTTTAATTCTTGGGGTGTGCCCAGCAAACGATACGGCCTTGTGCGGGTCAATGTGTGATCAAACCATGACCAAGGGAGCGACCCTTATCTTGATGCACTTGGCTTGGACTGGCAACCCATCATTAATCTTTCATCTGAACTTATTAATCACTTTTATTATCTTTTTATTCTTTGTATCATGTGATGAAAGAGATATGATCGGTATGAGGTAAATCAAGACAAAGAGTTCATGTTGGAATTATAAGGAAATCAATAATATTCATATAAAAATAAAGAGAGGTTAATAGGTGAATTTTGTTGGATTTTATGCCCAAAGCATCTCCTCCACCTTACGGCCGTAAAACCCTAATTCTTTGGATTTTACGCCCGAGAGTCCTTTCATTTTTCGGCCGTAAAAATTAACCTTTGTTACGTTACGGCCGTAAAAACCTTATTTTCTTTTCTACTTCGGCCGTAATAATTCAACTCTTATTTCGTTACGGCCATCACCTGTTACGCCCATCCGTTACGGCCTATCCCGTTACGGCCGAAATCTAACTCTTCGGCCGTGACAACCTATTTCCCTTATCTCTCTCTTCTTTTCTCTCTCTTCTTTTCTCTCTATTCTTTTTACGGCCGAAATTATATTCTCTCTCTTCTTTTACGGCCGAAACTCTATTCTCTCTATTCCTTTTACGGCCGAAATTCTCTTCTCTCTCTTCTGTTACGGCCGAAACTCTATTCTCTCTCTTCTTTTCCTTACGGCCGAAATTCTCTTCTCTCTCTTCTTTTACGGCCGAAACTCTATTCTCTCTCTTCTTTTCCTTACGGCCGAAATTCTCCTCTCTCTCTTCTTTTACGGCCGAAACTCTATTCTCTCTCTTCTTTTCCTTACGGCCGAAATTCTCTTCTCTCTCTTCTTTTACGGCCGAAACTCTATTCTCTCTATTCCTTTTACGGCCGAAATTCTCTACCTCTCTATCCCTTTTCTCGACCGTAAGAAAATTACGGCCAAACAATTCTTACGGCCGTAATACTTCTATTAAATTGCGTTATAAGACCGAAAACGAAATCCTTATCTAAATCTTACACCTTAGCAATCAATAATACAGAAATATAACAACAGAAAATAACTAAGCATGCAACAATCAACCAATCAAAGAATTCAAGAAAACAAACAATTAAAAACAATAACTTGAATCATATTCATATTCTTTTCATAACGATTCGGGCATGAATTGAGATAATTCAGAGGGCATGCAAGGTGATTTCGATTCACCCACCTCTATTCACGATCAACGGCCGCGCCCCCTGTTTTCTTCCCTAATTTCCTCTCGGCCACCTTCTGCAGAATTCCAGCAAAGGCGTGAGAAATTCTGCTCTTGTTGCGCACGAATAACAGCACGGGGAGAAAAGAAAAAGAAAAGAGGTCGTCGGGTTTAATGCATAAATCTGATTCTATATATATAATGAAATCAGATTTTATCTCTTTTTCTTTTCCAACTTTGAGTTGCATTGAACTTTATCCCCCCAGCAGTGTTATCCATCACGTTATATTATCTTTATTATTTTTTTTTTTATCTTTTGCTGGTTGTTACAAATTAATTAAGAAATCGCAGTTAAGAAGTTGGACTGCAGTTTGCACCTCACCTTCATCATCTCTTCAAGGGTAGCAGCGAGCGAGCAAGAAGAAGATATAGAAGAGAGGTGGTGGTGGTCAAAGAGTGTAAGTGGGAGGGTTGTAGACTTGTAGCAGCTTGAGGGGATTATATTTTGGACGGAAATAATGGAGGGTGGGTGGGTCCTGTTTGAATCCTTGACTCTTTGTTTTCCCAAACGTAGATGAAGACCTTTTCGGATTCTTAATCATTATTCTAAATTCTTACAATGGATTTTATATTGTTGAATTATTTGAGAAAGAAGATCGAGAGGTACTGGCTACAAATTTCCATACATCACGTGCCAAATTGGCCTCGGTGAGAGTAGTCACCTTCCCATGGAAATCGTAAACTTAATATTGAAATAGTATTAACATAATTAAGGATTATAAAATAGATTAAAATTTAAATAAAATGATTAAGTATTTGTAAACATATTTAGTAATATGATGTGATATAAAATAATATGTGTAAAAATGTAACGTGAGACGTCATTAACAACTTTATGGAAAAAAAATAAGGCATTAATTAAAGAGACATTTTTTTATTGTATCATCGATGGATTCTTTTAAGGTGATAATAGCTTTGGTAGCATATTTTGTTTTGAATTGTGTCATATGGATGTGACGACGACATTTTTTAATGGTGACATCGATCGAATAATATGTAAGAAAAAATATTGTATTATCGTGTATATCATGAGTTTAGTAAGAGTAAGCATATTCAAGAAATAAAGAGGTTTCTAACAAGACGTTTGAGATGATCGTAGTGATACATCTTTTATGTAGGAAGTTCAAATTTATTGAGGCCGTGCATACAAGTCACGATACTCTCATATATAAATAAAAATGACTTTGAGAAAAAAAATAAAAGATTTCTTATGCATCATCAATGGAAGTAGTATGCATGCTCAAATTTAACTATGCTAAGATATTAAGTATATTAATGATATATTAAGTAGATCTTAAGTATTCTAAAAATGAATTAATGGAAAAGGAGTCTAAAGTATCTTACGATATTTATAGGAGACAAATGACAATGTGTTGACTGTGTTGACATATCGAAGGACATATCAAGTTGAGATCACTAGATATCCGAACCTCATTTTGCTAGATGCTAAAGATAGCATGAAGTTTATATCATGTTACATTTATTTGTTTGTTGGTAGAATTAGATCATATAATAGTGTCAAACAATTAATTGTTTCCTCTTCACCCATGAGAGTATAATTTATTACTTGCTATGAGACATGTAATTATGAAATTTTTATTAACGGAGTACACACCAATGATTGTACTAAAAGATCATTAAAATTATTTTTTAACAATAAGGTATGAGACTTGCCTGAGATACATTAAAGTCAAGTTTTTTATTGTTAAAGAAAAAATAAAGAAAAGATAATGTACTGAATACATTGGGATAAATTCTATGATTGCATATTCGCATATAAAAGATAGTCAATTTTATACATGTCACCGAAAGTATTTCTTGAGCATATCGGTTATATGAATATCATTTCATTCAAGATATTTAATTTTAGTAAGAGTTTGTAATTTCAAATGCTCATATACATGTCATCATATAATTCAATTTGTATATCATATGAAGATATGGATATACAATTCAATTTCACTCTCTTTTTTTAAGGTTGATATAGTTAAAGTAGACAAATTCAAAGTATGCATTTTTATGTTTACCTTGCATATAACTTCCTTGCTAGTTAAATCATGTCCAAGTTCGTGATTATGAAAATTGATCCGGGGTTTTTGGCACTCGTTGACCTTTTTTTCCTTTTGGTTTAGACCCATTAGTGTTCAAAGTTATAAAATCCTGTACACTCGTCGACTCTGAAAATACTGCGTCGCTAAGCAATTATGCCAGACAACATTCTTGATCACCTCACTGATCGTTTTCTTTTGTTGCATCCACTTCGTTATGCTGCTTTTAGTCCTGTCAATATAAATTCAATCACTCTAATAAACCATTCTGCTGCGATTCTCACCGGGAAAAAAAAACAATTCCACTACGATTTCTTCATCTTAACACTCTTCAATTTCGGGATCCATCTCAACATCGCCATACTCCTTATCCAAGCTGCCCAACTGATGTCAGACTCGAAATCCATCTGTATTGAGGGAGACTGAAAGAGAGGGAGAGATGTTACATCAGTTTATACTGCTATACTTTACAGCTACAAAGTGATGCAATCCTTAAGCACGTTACCTGATGGTCTGTGCATCCGGAGGGTTGATTTCTGTACCACTCTGCGGCGCCCGGGGATTCATCTATATACACAGCCAGATCACTGGACGGCAGGAGCTCGTTGGCCGAGATGGTGAGCTTGGGACAGAGCTTGAACACCAAACGATGAAGAGAAGTGAGGACGCCAAGACCCTCGACTGACCTCAATGCTCTGCATTCTCCGATGACCAACTCTTTGAGCGAATGCAGGCTTCCGCGGCCGGGAAGAACTAAAGACGCTCCAGGATATTAATATACTTTCGGACTCTGAAGTTCGGTAAGGCAACAGTCATAGAGCACCTCAGTGTTCCATTCTCCGGAGAGATCCAGTTTAGAGACCGAAGGGAGAACGGGAAACCACCTGAGTTCAGGGCAATTGTATATCTGAAGGTGGTCCAGAGAAGACAGAGACGGAAGCCTTCTCAACTTCGGGCTGCTATAAATTGTCAGTAGACGAAGACTTGGGAAGTCGATGTAACGCACACCCCGCCACACTTCCCATTCATCCATCCTATAAAAATTCAGTTCCTCCAAAGACTGGAAGCAGCAGTGCCTGTTGCTCGTCCCGGGTCAGTAAGAGCAGTGGCATGATCCAAAGAAGAGACGAACTCACGTCCAACATTCTTCAATCGTTTCATTCCTCCTATTTTGAGCCTCGCGAGAGAAGGTAAATGGCCCAGCGTCGGCAGAGACGTGGAACTGCAGTTGTACAAATCTAATTCATGCAGATCGGCGAATAAATTGTCACTTAACCACGTGGAGAAGGCAGCTCCTGGATACCCACTTATGTGCAGCAATTTCAGGTTCTCATGATTTGGTCGGAGACAGTTCAACACTTGTTCAGCCAACTTCCTATCCTGATTTTGAGCATTTCCACTCCAACGTAGCCTCACATCCTTGATGCCTCTCTTGTTTTTCATGTAATCTTCTGGTGGAGTAACATCTGACCATTTCACAGTTTGGAGTCCACTTACATTAAGATCCCCCTTGAGATTGTCCAAATCTTTCAAATGTTTCACTTTGCACCGCCGGCTGTCAGCGCCTACTTGGAAATACTCCAATTTTTGAAGGTGGGTTAACCTCCCAATCTCAGGAGGCAGCTTATTCATGTCATAGCCATGTGCATGCCGCAGGTTAATAAGATTCCCTATGGCCCCGGGTAACTTGAGGCGAGAGAGAGAATCCGAAAACTCACTCGAAATTCTAAGGTTAGAATTCCACCGGCGATGTTGCAAGTTAATGGGATATCCATGGATGTCCGATATCTTGATACCACGACGAGAATTTACAGTCTGAAGATGGTGAAGCTTATAAACTGATTGGGGAACATCAGAAATATCTAAATATCGCATGTGCTTCTGTTTAGAAATCCAGTCTGACAAGTTCATGCTTCTTTTAGTACACAAGATGAGTGTTCTGAGAGATGTCAAATCCTCTAACAAATTAAGAACGGCTGATGCATCAACTGCATGTAACATCAACGTTCGAATACGTTTCGCCTGACTCGTCTTCTTTAAGAAAGGTTTCAGAATTGTTATATTAAAATCCTCCTTGAGATTGAATGAGACGTGGCGAACTGTTTCAGGGATGCCGCGAAGCAGTTCCTCATTGGTTACCAACAAGCATTCATCTCTAGCAACATGTGTTGTAACAACAAAAAAAAAAAAAACACAAAGTAATGGGGAGCCCATTAACATTAACCTTCAAAAGCACACCATTCTCTCTCCCCCCCCTCTCTTTCATCTCTCCTCACTTACAGCACGTATCCCTCCATGCCCCAATGCTCCATGCACACGTCCCTTCAAGGAACAACAAAGGTGCTGTTTTTTTTTCCATTCCCTCTTGCTCACGCCTAACCTACGTCCCTCAGACCTCTCTTGTTGTTGCTGATTTGTTGCAGCCAGTGAGCACCATGAGGAAGGAGCACGCTGAAGCACGTATGCCGTGGAACAGCAATGAATCGAGGGGGAAAAATAAATCAATCGCGCTTAACAAATGGGTGAATCGAAATCACCTTGCATGACATCTGAATTTGCTTTAACCCATGCCCTAATCGTTTATGAAACGAAAGGAATAAGAACAAGGCTCCAAGTTATCATTTCGAATTGTTTGATTTCTTGATTTCTTTAATTGTTTGAATTAATGTTTGATTCATTCTGTTCTGTGGTTGCTTGATTGATTGTTATAAGTTAAGAACTATATTAGATTGAAATTGCATTACGATTTTAAGAAATTTTCGTGATTTGAATTTTCTGTAGGACGCCTACCGGTCGACCGATTCAAGTGTATTGTTAAAAACCGGTCGACTGAATTTACCGATCTCTGCTCATCGGTCGACCGATCCCTGCCCACCGGTCGATCGTTCCACTGAACGGGTCGACCGATCGTATTAGCCCAGAATCAACTCACCGGTCGACCCAAAGCCAACCGATCGACCGTTCCTCAAAACCGGTCGATCGATTTCCAGGAACCCCTTTTATTAGATTTATTAATTATCTCCTTTTTTAATCTGAATATTGCTTATGTACCATTGATACTATTTTACTGACCCTACAAAGATCCATCTCTGATTTTCAAGATCTATACTTTTATTGATTCATTTCTTATTGATCTTATTGTATCCATTGAAAAAAGAACAAAGAGCCACGAGTTATTAAAAGTGATTAATAAGTTCAAATGAAAGAATAACAATGTGTTACCAGTCCAAGCTAAGTGCATCAAGATAAGGGTAGCTCCTTGGTCATGATTTGATCACCCACTGGCTCGCACAAGGCCATATCATTTGTTCGGCATACCTCAAGAACTAAAGGCACCTAAAATCACCCTGATTTCTAATAATAACTAAGATTCAAGAAGCATGATGAAGTCAAGTCAAGTCAAGTCAAGTTATCATCATGATTCCCAATATGCTATGATTATAAGTTTTACTATGCATCATCTGATTCTCATGATATCCTCTGATTCTAAATCTTATTATGCTTTATGATGCTGCCATGTTATCCTTTTTACCTTCAAGTTAAGAATGATTATTTATCGCTGATTATTATATTCATGTCATGCATTGTATATCATGTGGTTCTCCACTAGGCTATAAAGCTTACGGAAGGACTTCCTTCCCTGTATCTGATTTCCACAGGATCATGTTAGTGACGCGGTGGAGTAGGTGTATGGTGACGAAGCTCTGGCGACAAGAAAGCACATGAACCGCATGGGTTATTAGTTTTCTTATTAGATTTCTTTCCCTTCCGCATTTAGATTCATGATGAAAAAAAAACTTCATTTTATTTCTTAGAAATGATATAGCCACTTTGAGACTTCCGCAAAGTAAAGTTATCTATTTCTTTACTTCCTTTATTTTATTATTCTTCCGCTGACGTGTCTCAATTATTAACTGAGATATGGTCAAGATTATGATCAAAGTCATAGCATATCGTAGCTTCTCCATATTGGTCTTCGCCACGTGGCGGGGGTCGATTTGGGGGCGTTATATTTATGGTATCAGAGCCTAAAGTCAGGACTCTCTTGACGTCATAGTGTATAGAATAGTATGGTATTGGTTCATGTGCTATCGTCGAGCAGTCGCCACACCCTCCACTGTAAAATACAAGTAAGATCTTTCTTCCTTTATGTTATTCTTTATTGATGTATTGATACATATTTCATATGAGTGGTTGATCCCTAAGGAGATTATTTTGTATGATAGGGTTATAAAGGTAAATGGCATTAGTGATTATACGAAAAAGGGTTATAAAGGTTACGAAAAGTGGGAAAGAATAAGTAATGCATGTGGATAATTATTACCTACATGAAGAATCAGTCCTACAAACATTTAAGGAATAAAATATAATAAACAATTCTGTTTCTTATAAGTCATGTTTTCTATCTCTTTCATGATCGTTCTACTCATGGACTTCTTCTGCTGATTACAACAGTATGAAGAGGAAAATGAGTATGTTTAACATTTACAGAGAGATATAAATTTAAGAAGAAAGGAGGGAATTATAGGAGTAAATAAAAGATTTGTCTTACACAACAAGTATGTGTGAGATGATTCCAAATAGCAGAATTGAATTTATAGGTGAAACCAAGCATGCCTAAGTTATGATTTATTGTGATGACTTATGTGGTTCTATTAGTTTACCAAGATAAGGGTCTAATGAATTATTTTATAGTTTTATATTGATAAGTATGAACCTGTAACGCCTGTTGTTCCTTAGACTTCATATGGCCCATATATTAGGTTAACAAATGTCATAAGCAAATCCAAATTAGTTATACGAATTTCTAATTAGATTACCTTATATTGATAATAGGAATTAGAATTATTAATCATGTTCAAGTTATGTAATATTAAAATAGACAAGAGTTCAAGTATTAGAGAATTGCTCAAGAAATATGTATAATGTATGGATGGGCAAATATAGAAATTTAAAATGTTTAGAAGTCAAATCGATTTGAATAAAGGTTAGAACAAAATTATCAATAGGTAAGTGGTTGTCTGATTTAATTAAACATGTAGATCTAGCATAATCATATACATATGCACATATAACATAGTATATTTATAAATAAATAAATAGATTTAATTAACTTAGTTTATTATATAGTTGACTTGAAATTTTATTGATATGAAGTATATTTTTATAGCAATCATTAAAGAATGAATTCTCTATCATCGTAGTATAAATATAATTTCAAATTAGACTAATATGCATGGTTGATAAAAGAATTATATAAGAGCAAGCAATGCATGAAAGGGTTAAATAAATGTTAGAAATTTTGAAAAGATTTAAAGTCTCTTAATTGAGATATGCTTAAGGACGATATCAGCCCCCAACCACTAAGTCTTAAAAGATCAAAACATCAAGTGAGAAAAAAAAAATTGAAAGTGTGGGAGGGTTAGGATAAAGTATGAGGAATTTTATAAGTCCCCTACAAAGTTACTGGAGAAGTAAGTTATGCATCTAAAAAGGATGATTATGAAGTAAACTAAAATTTTTTAATTAATTTATCTTGACTATGGATGTATTTATTAGTTTTCATAATAATGTCCAAATCGTATAGGGTAATTAATCTTATAATCATGGTTGATGGTTCAAGAGGGAAAATAAAGTATATATACATGTTTAGATAATGAGTTAAGCAAGCCATCAGATGATACATAGAATATTCTCTAAGATGCAAGATATAAGATGATATATAAAATGTTTTCTAAGATGCCTCTACGTCAATATGATGAAAAAAAATGTTCAAAATTTTGTCTTGATCAAGTGGACCACTTATGGTCTGATCATAAGTTTTATAAATGGATTAGTCCTCCTTTCCAACTTTAAAATTATCTCGACCATCTCTCAAGTGCTACAAGATATCGTTAATGCAAATGACCATGAAATGATGCGCAAAGAAGATGAATGATTGCTTGTCTTCTATTTTTGTTGATTGCTTTGTTCCTGTCTGATTGTTTGAATTCATTCCATGTGTTGACTTGCATTCATGATGTTTTACTAAGGACTTATGTTAGATAGTGTGCATAAATTATTTTGTTGACTAAGAATTAGATTGTACTATGTGATCGACCCTTCATCGTAGATATCGGTCGACCTTAACATTGAGTGCTTCATGATACTCAAGGAAAGAACTTGTTGTGGTAATATATAATCACTGGCCTCCTATGAAATCATATGATATGACATTGCAAGAAACAAATCAATGTAAGTCAAGTAAGTTATGTCTTTCACTCAAAAGCTAAATGATTATGATGATGACTCTTAACTCATGATATTTGATTATGTTAGATTCTTAGGATTCTTTCCTAAATAATCCAAAATTCATGATGATTAAGGATGAAGTATTGATCCAATGACTTGATCAAATACCTATTCTTGAGCTTATACGTGATTCCCTTTTATATCATTGATCTGATTATCAATCAAAGAAGTATTCTTTTTATGATGATGTTTAGGATAGGGTCACATCAAATATAGGTCATTGTGAAAGTTATTAATCTAAATTGACCTTATAAAGATGATGATTGACATGATTCACTTCTTCACTTGACTTTAAGAAACCATGTGACATCCATTGCTTCACTACTGTCGGTTTGTGCAGTTCAGAATCTTTGGGGAACAATGAAAGATACATAAAACACGGTCTTAATTCTATAGGCATATGATCATAGCTCAATTTCAAAGACGAAGGCAAAATCTGGTCTTCCCTTTCATCTTGTTCCCATGTCCCACTTTCTAATATTTCAATCCATTTTTCATCATCTTCAACTCTAAGAGCACTTGCAAGCACCTTCACAGCCAATGGTAATCCTTGACACTTCCTCACTATCTCCTTAGCAGTACGAAGCAAACTATTACACGGATCCTGATTTCGGTCTTCAAATGCAATCTCTTTAAACAGTGACCAACACTTCTCAGATGGCAAACAACTTAAGCTAATGGGTTAATCAGTTGTTTGCATGATTTGAGCTACAGTCATATTTCTTGTAGTCACTATAATTATACCAGTTCCATTATCAGCTGATATATTTCTCAATGAATTCCAGAGCTCAATGTCTTCATTCCAAACATCATCAAGTACGATTAAGAGCTGTTTTTCTTTCAAGTCCACCTTCATAACGTCGACAAGCATGTCTAAACTCATATTATCTCCAATTGGTAATTCAAATGATCTTAATATATTTTTAATAGTTTTGAAACATTAAAATCGTCAGAAACACATAGCCACCCTCTAAAATAAAAGTGTCTTTGCACCCTTTCATCATCATATACCCTCTGAGTAAGTGTTGTTTGGCCTATTCCACCCATACCAACAATAGCAAGAACACAAACTCTATCCTCTTGGTTTTCATTCTCCTATAGCAACTAATCTATCACCTCTCCTTTTCATCTTCCCTAAGAAAAGTACTGGCCTTATCGAAAAAAGAACTAGTTTCTGGGGGCGTCCACTTTTTAACATATCTTCTTTCTCCACCCTTCTCATCTAATCTAATTTGCTCCTAGAAACCTGTGATCTCTGCAAATTTTTCCCTTATTTGTTTGATGTTATCAACGAATTCATTTGAAATAGAAATCTTGGGCTGATAAGAGTTCCAGTCAAATACCTCTTCAAGCTTGCCAACATAATTGGAGTTGTATCTCGCCTGTCTTTGACTCGCCTTCGATTTCGCATGCAGCACATCATATTCATATTCATCCATAACATCATCAACATCATAGGCGGCCTCTTTGAGTTCCTTGAGAAAAAGTAGTCGGACTTGTCGCTTACATCCTTCTCTTGGTGATAAGTTCAACAAGGCATGCAAGAGATAGATACAGATTCTTTAGAAAATTAAAGCTACTACTCATTTGAATCTATTTATTTGTCAAGTTGTGCAAAGGGATGGTGTTAAAGAATTTTACAACCTAGAAATGAAGAATAAATAATATTAAATATTAAATAAAAGAAAAAATCTAGTCCTCCTCTTCTATCTTATATGTCCCTCCCATCTCTATCTTACTTGTTTCTTGAGAACTCTATTGACCCAAAAAGAGAGTTCAGATCCTTGCTAAGATCAGTCATTCACGTTTTTCTTTACTTCATACATTACTAGTAATTACTAAAAGAAAAATAGAAACATACACACAAAAATACATATATTTTTGTGTATCTCATAGAATTTCACCTTTTTAGTGTCAAAATTAAGAGTATTCTTGTGTTGAGTTCGACTCGACCCGTGAATAAATCCGACCTGATCCGAGGCCTTTTGAAGGTCATATCTGATCCAACCTGATCCGATTCGTTACCCGGCCACCTAATTTTTAAAATTTTTTTCTTACTATTTTATAATTATTTAATACAAAAATATTATTTAATATTTATTTTAAAGCATAAAATAAAATTTCCAACTATTTAAGTATTATTTATGTGTTTAAAATATTTAATTTTAAAATTTTAAAATTTTTAACTAAAATAAAAAAATCAAATCATCAAGTCGAATCGGGTTGACTCCAATCCGTACTTGACTCGACTCATAGTCGGGTTGAATTCGGATCGGGTCATGTCTGACTCGACCACCGACTTGACTTGATCCAAGGTCATGTCGGGTCATGGGTGTTGGAAGTTCGAAGTTTAAAATTGCAAATATATTATTTTGTGAACATTGAAAATGCGTTCATATTAATTAGTTAAATATGAAATATAACATCACATTTTTTCATCAATAAAATATTACAATATTGAATGAAAAGATATGTTATAAATGAAATGGTGCCATGAATGATTTAATTTATTAATGAAAAGATATTCTTGAAAAGATGCGTTCACATTTAAATAGTTGTGTTCACATTTCAAAAGATGCATCATTTCATTATAAGGTGTGTCTCTTGAGATATGTTCACATATAACTCACCCTTTCATTATAAGGTGTCCTTATATGAAAATGAATTAAGTGAATTCTTTCATTAATAGATGTGTCTTTTGGATGAAAAAATTTTAGCACATACCTTGGTGAAGCACTCTTTCAAGCACATAAATAGATTTTTCCTTCATGCATTATCAAGCAATCGAAAGTGATGAAAATACATCGAAATGTGAGAAACAATGAAAAGACATTAAAATGTAATGAGTACTATGTGTACAACAAATGAAAATGCATTCTAATTATTGTAAATTATTAGAATAAAAGATTAAGTTCTCCAATAGTTAATGACTTCGTTGTATCATAGGATTATTATTGTCGTGAACGCAATAGCAAACTTCGTGCAGGAATAAATAGTTCTCTAAAGATAATGATTCGTCGTGCCTCAAATTGTTTAACTATATTTCTTCTCTTGACACCCCTAATCGAAATCTCTTAGTACATCACAACCTTAACTTTCTTTTTATATAACAAAATAGTAGGACTATCATTAATAAATATAAAAAACTACAAATGCACCAATAAAAAAAATCATGTAATAAGGATTAATGTTTAGTTGTCACCTGAACTTCCAACAAGTAATATGAATAAGTATTAGTTATATTATTATATTTTTCGACCTTATTAAATATTGTTTGGTGTAGTATTTCTTTTAATTTTTTTTACACTATACAAAAATATGAAATATCCTTAAATAACATATATCTTTTACACCATCAAATTTTCATCCAACTATGGTAAACTATTTGAGAAATTCAATCATAAATTGTTAGATGGAGATATGATGGTGTAAAAGATAAGGAACAAGAACACCAAAATTGAACCCTATTGTTAATTAAAAGATAAAATTAAGGTGTTCCCTATCTCACCTTGTTTCTTATCTTCTTCACAATCAAATCTTCATCCAACTATGATAAATAGAATATTACTTGTGTAGCTCAGGATGATGGATCAGTTAATATTGTTAAATCACTCAATATTGTTAGGCCGTATCAAGCTCAGGGATGAATGATGGACCTCTTCTTAAGCATCTTCCCTTCTTATTCCGAGTCTTGCAACTAGTTGAGCCAAGAGGTCTAGTTATATGAAAATTAAAATAATTAAGCATAATAATGTATGATTTTAATTAGATTTGGATTCTAAAATAATATTATAATATAATTTTTTAATACACTTGTCAAACGCTGTCACTAAATTTCCCAACCTAAATCTAGTGCTAAGAAAGCTGAAGTTTTAGTGGACAATTGTGCATTAATTGGATTTATGATTAGAATTTATCTGATTAAGAGTTGTAAGGATTTTATTAGGAAATGGATTGTTGTTCCTTTATCTCTTGAAATAAGTGCTAATCTTAGCATGAATGTTATTAATATTAGTTTTTATAAAGATTTGTATGCAAGTCTCTATCTTTCTCTCTCATTTTGAAACTTTGCGTGAATGCATCGAATAGTAGTTTTGTGATGCTCGCAAATTTCGTCCTCTTAACACATAACAATTGATAGCTTGGGGCGAATATAACTTTTATAATGTAATAAGGTAATAAACAATAATAACTACTTTCATGCGAAAAACTCACTAATAATAAAAAATATAAGAATAATGGGTCCTCTAACCATCACATACTGTAAAGCATTTATTACATTATAATGACTCCTATGTGCAAATACTGTAAAGCATCACATACTGCATCACCACGAACTCTGTTGTTGCGTGCGCTTCCATCTATAATATCAATTATCTTTGATGTTCAAATACAGAGACATGGAATATTCGTGAACTATTGCACTCTGAAATAATACAAGTGAATACAATAATGTAAATAGAGCAAGATTAACATTTTAAGTCATAAACATCAAATAGGAATTAAAATCCGTGACTTTGTTGCGCGGTCGTTGCCGTCTCCGCTTCGCTGCCGTTGTCTCCGCTTCACCGACTCCGTTGCGCAGTCGTCGTTCGAATTCGGCCGTCCAAGCCGGTACAGATGATGGAGATAAAAAAAAGTGTTAAAAAATGTGCACCCTCATATGAGATCTGACGGTGCGCGATGTGCTTAGCAACCTTTTTAGCGCACCCGAAATAGGTCCGACGAGAGGTCCAACAAGAGGCACAACAAAAGTTTGAGCAACAAGAGTGACAAATACAATGAGAGCTAAGAGCTCAATGAAAAGAGATGAAGAAAATGATGCGTCAGATGTTGTGTGACGAATACAATGATGACGACGATTATTAGAAAATTTTGTAATTGAATGTTATTTTAAATTATTTTATTTGTAATTTAAATATTATTTATTTAATATTGAATATTTATTTGTAATTTATTCAATTTTTAAAAACTAATTTGAATATTGAATATTCAATTTTTAAAAATTAATTTGAATATTGAATATTCAGTATTTAAAAATTAATTTGAATATTGTATATTCAGTATTTAAAAATTAATTTGAATAACTAAAAGTTAATTTATTTTTAATTTTTTCGATAGCCGTTTTCGTCGAAAGTTGTTAGAAAGGTGGTCCGAATCATCGTAAAGTTTTGACGGCTCGAAATGTCAAAGACAGCGTTGAAACTTTTGACGGCTCGAACTGTCAAAAAATTTCGATGGCTCGATCCGTCGAAATTTTCGAATGCAACATTTCGATGGCTAGAACCGTCGAAACTTGTGACGGCTCAAACCGTAAAAAAGTTTTGATGGCTCGGACGATGGTTAGCGATGCTCACTTTTCGAGTAATCGTGATTTTTGATGAATTTTCCTTGATTTCCAAAGGACGCGTCTATTGAAAAGACAGATTTTCCTTGTAGTGAATATTAAATCTGACAATGCATCTCTCATCAATTACCGAATAAGACATGGGTGTGATCTCAAATTCCTTAATTAAATCAGTCACATATCTAGCATGACAATAATTTATCCGTCACAAATATTATATTTGTGTGACATTTTCTTTATTGTTTGTGATGGATATACCCGTTACAAAAAGTACTTTTGTTTTTTCGCTAGAGAAAAATGTATTTTTCTACTAGTGCTATATGTCTACAATTACGGTGTAGGTCGAATATTAAAAAGTCAATTACAAATTAAAAGTATCTATATTAAAACAAGACGTTGGAAGAGAACTTTAATAATGAAATCAATTATATATATCAAAACAAGACGTTGGAAGAGAACTTTAATAATGAAATCAATTATATATATCAACCCCAATCATGTTTACAGAAAGGATATTAGCGGAGATGGAAGCTTTTTTCCTCAGTCTAAACGTAATCGCTACAGGATCCATTGTTCCAATCACTGTCATCTCATTGTTGTTGGCATCCACCGAAATCGCTTTAATTCCTGTTGTTGTTTTTTGACATGAAGAAAATCAAAAAGGAAAAAGTGATAGTAAATGAATATGTAATTTGGCTGAACTAGAATATGTAATTGATATTTGGCTGAAATTTTTAGCACTAACTAGAATATGTAATTTATCTCTTTACTTTCTAACTTTAGATGTAACATCTCGAAACTTTTTAAATTAACAATTAATTTTCATAATTAAAATAAATTTTAAATTTAGGTTTGTTAAAGAAATTAAGATGAAAAGTTAAGATAAAGGAAGTTCAAAAGTGAATAGATAAAAGAGGGAAGAAAGGAAAAGATAATTTCTAATTAGAGAATTGAAATTATAATAAGACTACATAAATGACGTAATAATCTATTATAATATTAGGATATAAAGAACTTCTAATGAGAGATGATGTAATAATCTGAAATTTTGGGACAAGGATATTTAAACCTTAATGATGAATGACCAACAATCCTTAATGTAAATCCTATATAAAGGACCAACAATCATATTAATTCTCAAAAAAACCTATTAGTCAATTCCTCCTCTCTCTTTTTCTTCTCCACCAAGAAAAGCTATGTTTTAAAGCTAGGAGATTTAAATCCCTATTCTTCATGGTGATTATGTCTTAAGATCAATAAAGAGAAGATCAAAGTTTCTAAAAAAATGACAAGAAGACTTAGAGGCTTTTAGATAATCATGAATGATACAAGATGATTAGAAAAAGTGGCTTTGGATCTAAAACCTAAAAGGTAAGTAAAGGGGATCCAAATCCCTCTCTCCCCTCTCAAAGATGTTTTTGTTTGAATTAAGAGTTTCAAACACACCTTATTCTTCATAGGGATTTTGATTGAGGGTTGCATAAATGAAGGTTGCATGAACGTGGTTTCATGATTTAAGTTGCATAATTTATTAAATTTATGACTATATTTTAATAATTATTTGAATAGGTTTTACTTATCCCAAAATTACAAAATAATATATGGATGGAAAGCACTTGAAGTCTAGTTTTCATATAAATTTGTTTCATCTGATTTAAAGATGTATAAAAATAATTATGATCCAAGAATCAGACTATTACCATGTTGTCTCAAATAACAATAAGACAAATTTGTAAAATCTATCTTAATTTAGAAATATCGATTAAAATTTATGCACAAGTCAAGAATTCGTATTATCCTTCTTTGATAATTGAAATCATTGAAAAAAAAATAAATATAGATTAAATTATTAATATTTTAGTGTCTGCTATCAACTTATCATGTAAAGAATAGATTTCGATAGTTGTATGAATTTCTGGGATTAAATGTCAAAAAGATAAAATCTATGGATTTTATATGTAATTCTTATGAAAGTATAGTTTGCAGGAAAATTAGAATCAATCAAAATGAACGTCTACTTATTGAGTTATAATTTTTTATTATTATGTATTTGCTTTAAATGTTTATATACATCCCAATTACATTTATTTGGTGATTTATAATGCTTTATGACATTTCATACATTTCATGAGAATTGATGTATTGATGATCACCTAAACACACGTTTAGACATGCTCAGTAGTAATTAGGCTAAAAGATGAAGAATGATTAATGTATTGAAAAGCATAATGCACCTAAAGTTGAAGAATGTCTTTGTCACTCATAATTTTGAGAACAAAGTCCAACACCTATTTATGTACTTCAAGGGGATCTAAGCTCGCGAAGTAAAGTGTGCTTCTCAGGGAACAAAGTCCCTCATCAGAAAGTGTGTGTATTCTTTGAAATAAAGTCTCTCACCATTATGGTGTGTGCATTCCTTAGAATAAAGTCTCTCACTATTATAATGTGCGTGTTTCCAAAAATGTGAACTAGCTAGTCAATGTGATAATGTTTTCATGATTCTATCAAAGATGTTATTAGATAAAGTAAGAATGAAAGTGAAGTCTAATTTCAAAGTATCTTACAACAAAGAAAGTTAAGATAATGATGAAGTAAAGATGGAACGTAAAGTTCTACATTTATATATATACTTCAAAGGGACCTAAGCCTGATAAGTAAAATTCCGCATATATGTATGTATTTTTTAAAGAACAATATCTCTCGTATAAAGTGTGTATATTACTAAAGATGATTAGGAATAAAGTCTCTCACTATTATGATGTATGTGTTCCTAAGTAAAACTTATGATATAGAATGAAAGTCAAGATGGCATTATGTGATAAAGATGAAGGATGAAGATGACACGTGAAGAATACATAATAAAGAAATAAAAGAAGAATGAAAGAATATTCAAGAGTTATAAAGTAACCCCGAGAAAATGTAATTGAGTGATGACATTCATCTATCAAGAACAACAATTAGACCATCCAAGTAAATTTTAGTTTGACTCATAACTAACTAACTAAATGTATGGTATTATGTTGTAGATGATTCCTACTCAAGGTGTAACAACCCAAAATTTTTCAAATTAAAAATTCATTTTCATAATTAAAATAAATCCAAAATTTTAGAATTTCTTAAAGAAAGATAAAGTTTTAAAATAAATAAAAGTAAGTTAGAGGAAGGATAAAAGAAAAGAAAAAGATAATATAAGAAAAGTTTCAATGAGAATAAAAGTGTTATTAAATAAGAGATAGGAAAATATGATTTCTAATTCGATTAAGTGTTGAAGTTATAATCAGACTAGGGATTCAAATTTTAATTTGAATCTAACTATAAGTATATGGTATAAAGGACTTTCAATGATAATTAAAAATAAAATTTTTATGTCCAAAAATATCCAAAAGATGAAATAATTTTATTTTATTTTGAAAATTAAAAGATAAAAATAATAATTATCTATTTAGTTCTAAACATTTATGAATAATTATGTTTAGGAGAGAAAGAATAAAGAAAAGAAAATTAAAAGAATATAAGTTATGAAGTTTGATGTAAGATTGAATTGGGAGTCCTAAGGAGGTTGAAATTAGAAGTTTTAAAGATAAAAATATTCAAGAAATAAAATAATATTAAAATATATTTTAAATCCAAAAATTCATGAAAAATAAAAGATAAATTATTGATAAGAAGTATGATTAGGAGTTCTAAGTAGATTAGAACATGGGAGAATTTTCCCTATAAATAGGACCCCAAAGCCCTCTTCCAAGTCATCTTTCTCCTCTCCACTACTTGAGTTTTTCATCCGTCTTTGGTCTACATTTGCTCCCTCCTCGGTGTGCACGTGTGGCTAAAACGTTTGCCATATCTTCATGGCACATTCCTCTGTCCAAGGACGCCAGAGTCATCGACGAAAAACAAGTCTGGTCATGAAAAAGATTGTCTAAAGTTTTGTGCTACATGTAGTTCTATTTGGACAGGTACGCACATGATTCACTTTTGGATGAATTTTCTCAATAGAATGATGAAGTTGAAGAAATATAAAGATCTTTTATGTTCTCTTATAAATTATGAATAAGTTTCGTAAGATTCTTCAAGAGCATGTCATTTTAGCACCCAAAATCCTAGCAAAGTTGACAAAAGAACCACCTGAGTTCTTCTTTGTTAGAACCCAGCCCAAGTTACTCCGAGTTCAGTTTGGTTTTGACGATATTTTTCTAACACATTTTTACCAACATATAAACTCAACCTGATTTTCATGTAATCCAGCCCGGATTCGTAAGTAGAGTAGGAAAAGTTTTGTTCAAACATTTTGTTTGATGTCCGATCGCCACGATCTGGCCCAGTTCCTTGTAACTTGGACCGGGTTCCCATGTTAGAAAAGATTAACCACTTGTCGAGACGTACTCGAATCGAGTGACACTTGGACCTGGCCCAAGTTTTGAAGTCATCTGCTCTAGATTTTATCCCACTCGAACTGAGCTTTGATGATTATTGAGAATATTTTATTTTATGATTTGATCTTCTATTAAATAACATTTTGCCCTTGTCACTGATATGATTAAACTGAAGCCTCAAAGATAATTAATAAAGTAAGAAAATAAAAATTGTAACACGGTATTCATCATGTGCTCAAGTTCAAAGTGAAGAAGGATGAGCCTTCAATGCTCTAAAATTTTCGGGCCAGTGGTGGTCTTGGCTTGATCAACAATGACTCAAAGATATATAAAAGTGCCATGGTGTAATTCATAATAAAAAGTTAAAGAACTCGCATAGGACAATATATATAGATGTCTTTAGGAAGATGTGTTTAAAGCAAAAGATGTAGTGCAACCCACTAAATAAGAGAAAGAAAGAAGAAAGAAAATAAAAGAAAGAAAGAAAGAAAGAAAGGAAGGAAAGCAAGAAATAAAGAAATGAAAAAAGGAAAAGTTAAGTAAAACAAGTTATTATTTGATTGTTTTGATTGCCTATTTATGAAAACGTTAAGTTAAATTGCCTCTATTAAGTAATCTCATCCATTTATATTATCTTGCATACTGAGCGTCATTACTTATGCAAATTTCAATATGATGAGATTTCTATATAGAAGTTCCTTATGTCCAAAGACTAATTAGTTACAATATTAAGAAAAGGAATATGACATATTTTGGACATTATTAGTTACAATATTAAGAAGTTAACCTAACGGGTACTTAAGGTTCTTCACATAATTAGCTCATTCATATGAGTAGCATTAGATGAATGGAAGGATACTAAAGTAAGTTATATATTAAGGGATATGATAAGTGAAGAAATAAATACATTGAAAATTTACCAAAATTATTTTGTAAATTTCTACATAAAAAAACTTTGAGGACGAATTCTCTTAAAGGGTAATAATTTAACACCTTGAAATTCTTCAAATTAAAATTTAATTTTCATAATTAAAAGAAATCCAAATATTAGGATATGTTAAATAAAGTGAAAGTTCGAAAGGAAATAAAAATCTAGGAATATGATAGATAAGAGAAGATGACAATATAAGATAAAATAGTTTGAAAGTGAATAGATAGGAGAGATAAGAAGAGGGAAAATATAATCCCTAATTTCTTAAGAGTTGAAACTATAATAATATTTAGGTTTTAAATTTGAATTTGAATCTAATCATAATATGATATAAAGGACATCTAATGAGAGATAAAATAAAAGTTTTATATCCAAAAATATTTTACGATAAAATAATAGTATTTTATTATTTTATTCCAAATTTTAAAAGACAAGCTTAATAATTAATTATTTAATTATGATTATTCAGGAATAATTATGTGTAGAAGATAAGAGATGTTATGAAGAAATAGGAATTTGATTGAAAGAAGAAAAGAAAATATGAAAGAAAATGAAAGAGGATAAGAAAATAATTAAGATAAAGAATCAGAATTAAATTAACCAAATATCTAAATAAATATTTAGTTTATTTAATTTCAGAATTTATTTTAAAATAAGGAATAATTGAAGTTGAGAGAAGATAGGAAGAAGCTAAGAAAGGATAAGCGTTTGAATTAAAGAAAATAAAAGAGAAAGAAAAGAAAGGTTAAATAACTTTTTAGATTTAATTAAATAGATAAACAAAATAATTATTTATTTATTTAATTATGAAAATTTTGTTAACTAAAATATAAGAAAGGTTATGAAGTGGAAAAGAAGAGGTTATGCATAGATAAGATGTTGAATAATATAAGAGAAAGGAAAAAAATGAAATACATAAAGTTCAGAGTCAGTTTTGGAGGCAGTTAAGTTTCTAATATCGGATTTGATTTTAATCCACTTATGGTGTAAATGACTTTTCTTATAAATAAAACCTTTAAGCCAAGAGCCCTCGCTTTACTAGAAAAATATTTTTGTCTCCCACTTTGGATCCTTATTTTTCCTTCCTCGGTGTGCATGAGCAACTGCTCCACCCGGCCATGTGCTCGACGTCGGATACTTCGCCGAAAGCCTCGTCCTCGCCTCAAAAATCATGATTTAAGGGGTGAGGTAGTTCTGTCTGAATAAGGTACATGTAAATTTGGATTCACTTTTGGATAACATTTCTTTATATAATGATTAAGTTATCGTAAGATTAAATCATTGTTAATATTTTCTGATATTTTAAAAATTGATCCCTTTTCGTTCTAGTTGATCGAAAGTATGCATAGATTGATAGTAAAGATAGGTTAAAGTTCCAAAAAATCGATAGCAGAATTCTTTTGTATAAGAACCCAGCCTAGTGTAGAAGAAACCTGCCTGGGATATTTGGCAATTTGATAACCCCGGCACGAGCAACCTGAATCTAACCTAGATTTGGCTTGGACTTGGCACGGGTTATAGAGAACCCGACCCATGTTTCCCCTTAGACAAAATGTTGGGCGGTCTGTTCAAATGAACCAACCCATCACGAGTTTCAGACATACCCGACCTGAGTTCTAGAGGTTGAATAGTTAGAATAAAAGTCTATTGGCACCTGGTCCAAGCCCATCAGAATTCAGTCCGGGTTTCAATACAAAAGGGTATATATAGAAGCGTGAAACTAAGGACCCACCCGAGTTATGACCAAACTCAGCCCGAGTTTGATTGTGCATGACCCGAGTTCTTCCCTTATTGTAGACTTGATTTGCATTGATTTACAAACGTATCAAATGAATTTTTTTACCCATGTGTTTATGAACTAAAGAGAAAAAATAGATAAATATGATAAGATAAAAAGACGTAAAATGAGATATTCATGTGCATTGATTGTTATATGCTAACAAGCTGGGTATTAATAGTCTCACCACGATAACTTGACAAGGTGGGTATTAAATTGTCCCGCCAGGATAGTTTAAAGTATAGTTAAAGAAAAGGGATCCTTACGTACTTAGATCCATATGTGAATCATAAGTCTTTTGTGAGTAAGTAAATACTCACCTAGTTTTGGATTGATTTACCTTGACCTACTTTTGTAGTCATATGAAAGTGTCATTTCGATACGTAATAAAAGAATCCGAGATCACCTAAGACAATACATATACAAGTTGATAGGAACTATTTAAAATAATGATGTCGTGCAACATGCCAAAGAAGAATTATTATGAAAAACAGAATAGTAGAGCTCGTGATAATACAATTGCACATGGGAGTTTATCATTAAAGTTGTTATGTGTTATTCTTATTGCTACTTGGATGTTATAGATGAATTTATAGTATGTCATAGTTATAGGACTTCTTGGAACAAAAAAATTGTTAGCTTCTACATGATTATCTTAGTTTGATTATTATTGATTATTATAAATTAGTCAGCTTGTGCATCTTTTATCTTATTGTCTTGTGAATACTCAAGAAGAGTATGAGTAGATAATCTCTATAAAAAATAGTCCAAATGATACACATTTTGAGGGTGAATTTTTTGGGCGTTACATTATAATTTAGTTGAAGTTAACATTTATGTTTCATTTGTTTTAGAATTAAGAGTTCTTCACTTTATTGGATTAGGAGTTTAAATTTCAGATATTTTTCCTTTCCATAATTTTGTTTCAACAGTTACACAGGAAGTTCATGGCAAACAAAATTAGCAATTCTTATGGAAATTAGAGGGTGTCTGGTATAGTTAGGGGTAGAACAAATTTCTAATTAAGAATAAAAAAAATGAACTTAGTACTTATAACTACACAGGCATCAAAGTTAGTATTTATAAAAATAAAAAATATGGTTTTTAAATATAGAATTACCACCTTAGGAGACCAATAATATTACATAATTCTTAATATCGAATTACAATACCTACAGAATATTACACAAAACAGTGTTATTTTTATATTTCGAATGTCCTCTAGACATATATCTAAATTACTCGATTCATGGAACTAAAGCTATTTTTGTTAACTTATAGAACAACGTACTAGCCAACTTAATGAAGCATCGTTATTTAAAAAAAAAGTACTAGTAAATAATACTATTATATATAGGTGTGAGAGAGTGTATACTTAACAAGAATATATAACATCTAGAAATTTTCATGCGCAAGAAAATCGATAAAGTTTTTTAGTTTGAAAAAAAAAATTAACTTGAAACTTATCAAACCAACTTTTACTCAGGCGGAAAAGTACCTTCTATGTCCCAGAGAACCTTCATGACCTGTCCGTGGTCTCCGTCATGACGCCAATTCAGTCCAAATATAACCAAATACAATTTTAACTGTGGCAAGAGTTTTAACTGCGGAATGAAAGGAAGAATTAAAGATTTCATCCAATACCAAAATCAACTGTGGCAAGAGTTTTAACTTCAAATGCTAGCCAAGTAAGCTATGACTCAAAGAGAAACCATCATGCTGGCTCTAAGAAATCACGTAGTGGTTTGCACCTCATCTTCTTCATCCTTCAACAGCAGCAGCAAGCAAGAAGATGCAGAAGAGAGGTGGTGGCCAATGAGTACTGGGAGGGGGAAAATAATTGAGGGTTGGTAGGTCCTGTATAGATTTTTTATACTGGAAAATTATTTGAGAGGTGGCCCTGGTGCCAAATTGGGCTATAGCAAGTGAGCTTTGCAAAGCAGGACCCCGTGCCACAATTCTAGTTCTATCTAGGGTCAGACCTACGGATATACATTGGACGGACCAGTTTAGTTGTGAAACAACTTCCGAAGGAGTATAACAAGTGAACTTGCAAAGCAGGTTCCCATGCTGCAATTTAATTTCTATCCACTATAAAGTGATGCTATCCTTAAACACGTTACCTGACGGTCTGTACATTTGGAGAGTTGGCTTCTGTACCACTCTATATTTTCCGGGGATTCGTTATCGATTATATGCACATTCTGAACACTGGGCGGCACACGCTCGTTCGCCGGGGTGGTCAGCTTGGGACAGAGCTTGAACACCAAACGCTGAAGAGAAGTGAGGACGCCAAAGCCCTCGACTGAGCTCAGTGCTCTGCATTCTCCGATGACCAACTCTTCAAGCGAATGCAGGTTATGCAGGTGTCCCTGGTCGGGAAGAACTAAAGATGCTCCAGGATATAAATATATTTTCAGAGTCCGAAGCACGGGGAGGGAACAGCCATACAGCACCTCAGTATTCCATTCTCCCACGAGATCCAGTTTAAGGACTGAAGGGAGAAGCGGAAACCTCCTGAGCTTAGCGCAATTGTATATCCGAAGATGTCTCAGAGAAGACAAAGACGGAAACCTTCTCAACTTCGGGCTGCTACGAAATATCAGTAGACGAAGACGTGGGAAGTCGATGTCCTCCACCCCTTGCCACTCCTCCAATTCGTCCATCCTGTAAAAATTTAGTTCTTCTAGAGACTGGAAGCAACAGTGGCTGCTACTCGTCGTGGGATCGGTAAGAGCAGCAGCATGATCCAAAGAAGAGAGGAACTCACGTCCAACATTCTTCAATCGTTTCATTCCTCCTATTTTGAGCCCCGCGAGAGAAGGTAAATGGCCCAGCGTTGGCAGAGACGTGCAACTGCAGTTGTACAAATCTAATTCATGCAGTCCGGTGAACGAAGCATCACCCAACCACTTGGAGAAGGCAGCTTCTGGATACCCACTTATGTGCAGAAATCTGAGGTCATGATGTGGTCGGAGACAGTTCAACACCTGTTCAGCCATCTTCCCGTCCTGACGATTAGCATTTCCATTCCAGCGTAGCCTCACATCCTCGATGCCTGTCTTGTTCATCATGTAATCGTCTTGTGGATTAAAATCTGACCATTTCACAGTTTCAAGTCCAATTACTTTAAGATCCCCCTTGAGACTGGCCAAGTCTTTCAAATGTTTTACTTTGCACCGTCCGCCGTCAGAACCTACTGGGAAGTACTCCAATTTTTGGAGGTGAGTTAACCTCCCAATCTCAGGAGGCAGCGTATTCATGTCATAGCCATGTATATGCCGCAAGTTAATAAGATTCCCGATGGCCCTGGGTAACTTCACACGAGAGCGAGAATGCCAAAATTTGCTCGAACTTTTAAGGTTAGAATTCAGAGTCTGAAGATGATAAAGGTTGTAAACTGATCGGGGAACATCAGGAATGTCTAAATATCGCAAGTGCTTCAGTTCAGAAATCCAACCTGACAAGTCCATGCTTCTTTCCGTACAAAAGACGAGTGTTCTGAGACATGTTGAATTATGAAACAATTTAAGTAGGGCTGGTGCATCAACTTCATGTAATATCAGTGTCCTAATGCGTTTCACCTGTCTCTTCTTCTGAAACAAAGGTTTTAGTCTTGCTATAATAGAATCCTCCTTGGCATAGTAGAATGAGACATGGCGAACTGTTTGAGGGATTTCGTCATGCAATTCCTCACTGGTCATCAACAAGTATTCATCTCTAGCGACATGTTTTGCTAGATCATGAATAAGATCATGCATGATAAATATGTCATTACTAGAATCATAATGCTGCAAAAGAGATCTTTGCACTAATTCATTAAAATAATCATTGCCGATGTCTTCAAGCATCCCGCTTCCACTTGACTGTAAGAAACCATGGGACATCCATTGTCTCACTATTGTTGGCTTGTGCAGTCGAGAATCTTTGGGGAACAATGACAAATACATAAAACATGATCTCAATTCTATAGGCATACGATCAAAGCTCAATTTCAAAGGAGGCAAAATACCGTCCTGGCTCTTATCTTGTTCCAATATCCCACTTTTTAATATTTCAATCCATGTTTCATCATCTTCAACCCTAAGCAGACTTGCAAGGACCTTCACAGCCAATGGTATTCCATCACACTTCCTTACTATTTCCTTAGCAGGAGGAAACAAATTATTACGCGAATTCTGATCACGGCCTTCAAAGGCAATCTCTTCAAACAATGACCAACAGTCGGCAAATGGCAAATAACCTAGACGAATGGGTTCAGTTGTTTGCATGATTTCAGCTACAGTCTCATTTCTAGTAGTCACTATAATTTTACCAGTTCCATTATCAAATAATGTTGTTTTCAATGAATCCCAGAGCTTAATATTTTCATTCCAAACATCATCAAGTACGAGTAAGAACTTTTTTTCTTTTAAGTGCTCCTTCATCTTGTCGATAAGCTCATCTAAACTCATATTCTTATCTATTGCTAATTTAAATGATCTTGATATTTTTTCAATTAGTCTTGAAACATCAAAATCATCAGAAACACACACCCATCCGGTAACATCAAAGCGTCTTTGCACCGTTTGTTCATTATATGCCATGTGAGTAAGTGTTGTTTTGCCTAATCCACCCATACCAACTATAGCAAGAACACAAACTCTATCCTTTTGAGTTTCATTATCCTGTAACAACCAATCTGTCACCTTCTTCTTGTCATCTTTCCTACCAAAAGTCCTCACCTTATTGAAAAAAGAACTAGTTTCTGGGGGCGTCCACTTTTTTACAGGTCTTGTCTCTCCATCCCTCTCATCTAATCTAATTTTCTCCCAGAAACCTGTGATTTCTTCGAATTTTTCCCTCATTTGTTTGATGTTATCAACGAATTCATTTGAAATATAAATCTTGGGCTGATAAGAGTTCCAGTCAAATACCTCTTCAAGCTTACCAAAAAAATTGAAGTTGTATCTCGTCTGTCTTTGACTCGCCTTCGATTTCGCATGCAGCACATCATATTCATATTCATCCATAACATCATCAACATCATAGGCGGCCTCTTTGAGTTCCTTGAGACGAAGTAGATCGGACTTGTCGCTTACATCCTTCTCCTCGGCTTTATCCAATTTGTCATGGATCATCCTCAGTGTGCTTCCCAGCATCTGAAGCTCTTGCTCAGCCGACGGTGGAGCATCTGCTGCTGATGATGACAAAACCTGTGGGATCCAAGAGGACAGCTTGTTCGTCGTCAACTTCAAGAACAAAGTACAATCAGCTGCTTCGCCCATTTTCTCTGAACTCCGATGCAGAGAAGTCTGTGAAGCTTTCTGTCTTGGAAGAAGATCGAATTGCTCCAAGGAGGTCCACTTTTAAATTATTTCATATACGATGGGCAGTCTCTTTTGAAGTCATAGTTGTCTTTTTTTTTTTTCATCAACGTGGCGGGGCCTTAATCATAGATAAGCTAATTGACTTTCCTATCCTTTCCACCACAAAATTCTGCATACGACATTCTTAGTTGCCCACTTGAAGTTGAAGATTGAACATTGGTTTCAGTTTCATAATGATCCAATTAAAATCCCGTAATTTAAGTCTCTTGGTTTGGCCCTTTCTATTAGAATTCCAACAAGAATAAAGTGTGGTGTTTTTTTGACAGCCAATCCCCTGAGAAGTTTCACTCTACTTAATTCGATAAGGTCACTTCGTCTAACTGATAATGTAAATGAGACTTCAATTTTTTTTATATATTTTATAAAAATTCTAACTTGATATCTTGCTTAAATAAAAAGAGCCGCTTATCATTTTATTCCAATTCTAACAATATAATCATTTTTAACTATATAATGAAAACTCATTAAACTTCCAAATTAAAAGATTTAAGGTGATAACAAAAATTGATACACAGTAATTAATAAGGATAAGAATTGTTTTCTAATGTATTTCTAAATATTTGTACGTCCACTAATTGTTTGATGCGCGCCATGCATGCGATCCATCAAATAAAATATTAAATGTGTGACAAATTACAGTTTACACATACGGAGGTAGTAGGTTCAATAATATTTCATCAAAACTGGACGTAAGAAGACTTTTTTTACACCCGTGGGCTCCCCGTGTCCAATGCTATTAGCTACTCCCTAATTCGAAATCGAAATGAAAGAATATAATGGTATTCCTTTGGTCAACACGATAATTTCAGAGAATGATTTTGAAACTATCAACATATGCCGAATCACTTACAATGTAATTCTGTTAACCAGTTGCGTTAATCACCATTAGCTAGACGTGGTATCGTCCACAACAACTACGTTGACAAAGTAGTGATCGGAATTGTCCTTTGCAGTGTCATTGTTTCAAAATTTCCGGCGTATGATTACATTGTCCACAATCCACATTACCTTTTTCTTTCTTCCTTTTTTCTGGGATGGTGGTGGGGGTTTGAAGGGATATATATGACCACATTGCGTTCCTGCAAAGTGCGAATGAATATGTTTTTTTTTTTCTTTTGAGAAAAGTATTTCCTATTTAAGAAAAGAAAACTAAGTATTTTGGTAGAAGGACCTCTTCCACAATTAATTGGCTCAAACTGGAAGATTTATAGGATCTGGGACGTTATTATATATTGTCGTGGACATTATGCATGTCAGCTTAATTAATAACATATATAGAAATGATAAACAAGATAAATAAATTCTTACAATAAAAAAATGTAGGTCTCTAATCCGCAATGCTCAATGATAAGCCCAACAAGGCATGCAAGAGGAGTCGAGCGGCCGTGAGACTAAGTTGTTAAGGAAAATAACATTATTTATTTTACATTTTTAACACTCTCCTTAGGCGTGAATTTCTGATAATTTTGAAATTTAACGAGAATTGAACTCTTGACCTTTATACCATATTAAAATTTAATGTGTTAATAGTTAAGAAAGAACTCGTGGTAGAAAATGAAAGCTGCTATCTATTTGATGTAGAGCAACGAAATAGGACGTGGAGGAGTTTGTGGGGGTGAGAAGCGCAGCTGACCCATTTTTTTTTATTTTATTTTTGTTATAGTATGTCGCTGTTACACCTCTTCTCTGCATCGTCCGGCGTTGCCTGAATCCTTGCCATGTTCCTTTCCAGCTTGAGTAGCTGTTAGTGCTTCAGTAGCCCAGCCCATGAAGTCCAGACATAATCCATCACAGAACATATAAATGAAGATGTTGGCACTATAGATTCTTCATGTAGGCTCCTCATGTAGGTGGATCTTCTCAGTAACCATGAACCAACTTGTCTTCTTTCCAGCACTTTGCAGTACGATGAGTTGATCATCCCCTTTCCAACTCTCTTCCTATCTCGTCAGATGTTAGCTTGTTATCGTGTACAGAGTGCTTGCCATAGGAAATGATCTCTCAACTTGCAGGAAACGAAGAGATAGTGAAAGATAAAGAAAACAGGGAAAAGAATCATAAGAGAATTTCGAGCACTTGGATATAAAATGGCTCAGAGATATCTTTTTTTCTTTTCCCAACCTATATTTATTTATAATTTTTTTGTTACAAAACAACCAACTAAAATTATATGTCTATGTTTGTTATGTACTAAAGTAGTTACAAACAATATACTAAGGCTATTACATGTCTAATGTCAATTCTAAACTGTAATCTTTGTATTTATTTAGATGAAACTATTACAAAATTAATATCAATTTCCTGTAATTCTTATTATGTAGCAACCCCCCCCCCCCTCCCCCGAATGAAAATAGACCTCATCCTTTAGGTCTGAACTAAGAAAAAAACTTAGAAAAGAGCATAATCTTCCCATGATGCATTGTCAATCAGTAACTCTCCCCACTGAATGAAGAATTCTGATAAAGCTTGTAGTAAAAAATAGCAGGGTTCTGATAAACTATGACCTAATATTTGTGCCTATGAGAAATTGTTCACGAAAATTTCAGACATATATGGTGATCGAGCCTATGAGATAGTAGATTGTTTCTTATAGGAATGGAAAAATAAATCCTCGGCATCAGCTTGTAATTGATTTCTGATATAAGATGGAATTGTTGGTGGTTTACGACCATACATAATTTTGAAAGAAAATTTATATGGTTGTACATTCATATGTTGACTGCTTGAGAACAAGTGAAACTAATACTGAACATTCCTATAAGAAATATTACCTGCAACCTCTTTTGAAACAATTTCAACCTTAAAAGGGATATTATTTGTCTCTGAATTGAATTGACTAACAACCATTTGATAATAGGTCCTGACAATCTGTAGATTAACTTGTCTTGTAAGTTGGTGATAGCATAGATTTTTTTTTCTTTTGGTCATCATTTCTGTAGGGAACAATTCTTTTACAAAACTCTTTTACAGGTATAATAGATATAGATATTGCATTTGAATTTACCACAAAAGTAGCTGAACTAGGAATTAGTTGTGCATTCTCCAACTTCTTCTCCTGAAACATGACCAATCTACAATCTTGCATTAAAGTTTTAGGTTCACATTTCGATAGTCCAAACCTTATTTCCCAGGCCTTTACAAAATGATCCCAAGAATCCAATTGCTTATTTTGATGCATCCACCTATACTATTATCGTACCTCTCCTTCAAAAGCTATTGAGACCAATGTAATTTTAGATTCTTCGGAAATATTATAGAAATTAAAAAATTGTTCAGCATTCAAAATCCATCACATAAGATTATTTTTAGAAAATTTAGGGAGCTCCACTTTAGCATTACTAATACATGCATTGGAATCCATGCTACTCGTAAGAGTACTTGAAACATTATCTCCAGAATTACTTTTAATATCAATAGCATTTAATCTACTGTTCAGACCATCAAATTTCATCTCAAGAATTGCTATAGAATCATTCACATAAGTAAACGTTTCATTAACAAAAAAAATTTGTTGTTCAATCAAAATTGAAGTCTGTTAATGGACTTCTCCATTCTAGACCATCTAATCTCTGCCATGATAATAGAATGCAGAGAATCTTTTGAATTGCATAATCCTTTCTAAAATTCAAGAATAACACCAGATTGAAAATTCTGATCAAAAGCTTAACAAGATTTTAGAAATATCTCCCAAATTGATCAAAATCTTAACAAAATTTCAAAAACAAATCAAGGATTGCAAAAATTCTCCTCAAGAATGCTAAGATTTGTAGAAATCAATAAGAGCATCAAATGTTAGTGCTTCAGTAGCCCAGCCTATGAAGCTTAGATATATAGATGCAAATGTTGGCACTGTAGATCCTCACCTTTTTCCTTTCTTTAAGCCGTGAGCTTCTCTCAGCTAGGTTGTAGGTTCTTCTTCCTTTGCTATGGTAGATCCTCTCCCTAGTGCTATTCTCCTATCAATGATGCATGAATATTGTGGATTTGGAGGCTCCTCATGTAGGTGGTTCTTCTCAGTAACCATGAACTAGCTTGTCTTCTTTCCAGCACCTTGCAACACGGTGAGTTGATCAGCCCTTTGTCCAACTCTCTTCCTATCTCGTCAGATGTTAGCTTGTTATAGTGTACAGAGAGCTTGCCACAGGAAATGAACTCTCAACTTGTAGGAAACGAACGGACAGGAAAAGATAAAGAAAACAGGGAAGGGAAAAGAATCAACAGAGGGTCATCGAGCACCTCAAGCTCCATGAATCCAAGGTGGATCTGTAAAATGTCTCAGAGATATCTTTCCTTCTCTTCCCAACCTTCTATTTATAGTTCTCTTACAAAACAACCAACTAAAATCATATGTGTGATGGTTGTTATGTGCTAAAGCTGTTACAGGCAATATACTAAAGCTATTACATGTCTAATGTCAATTCTAAACTGTAATCTCTCTATTTATTTAGATGAAACCATTACAAAGCCTTATGTCAATTCTAAACAGTAGCTCCTGCTCAGATGCATTTGGAGCCTTCTCGGACGGAGATCGCCCAATCAAGAAAGGCAACATTTCAGCTATCCGCTTGATCAGGAAAGCAAGAATTACTTGGGCCATTTCGAGGATGACTCATACTCTTCTCCTTCGAAGAGCTCTGATATGTAAATCGCAGATCTGTGTTGCAAATGTAATTCCACCGAAGACTATGTGAAGATAAGGCGTAGGCGTCGGGATTAAAGATATGTTCAGAAAGAAAATTTGAACCAACAAGTAAAAAAAATAAATTGAACTGCTTCTCCAAATCAAAGTTTAAAGATTTGATGATAAAACTCTAGAAACTATTCTTACTAATTTATATAATATAAAAAAGATTTAAGCATCAAGGATTCACATAACTGGGATCTCTCTAGGCGTGTTCATCGGGTCGGGTCGACCCATGAACTCGATGACCCGACCCGACCCGACCCGAACCGATTTGGGTCGGGTCAGATCGGTGGACGGGTCGGACCCGACTCGACCCGAACTCAACCTAACCCAATCAACCCGAGTTTTTTTTTTAAATTTTCCTTTTTCAATTCAAACTTAAGCTTATATTTGATTTAAAATTATAAAAAATTGAAATAAAATATTTTTAGTATCAAAATAATATTAGATAGTTAGAAAAATTATTTTATGTTTTAAAATAATATTAAATAATATTTTTATATTAAATAAAATATAAAAATAGTAAGAAGAATTAAAAAAATTATCCGACCACCCGACCCGACCAACCCGACCCAAACCGGATCGAGTTGGGTCAGATTCGACCCCCTCAGCCCTCTTGATCCGACCCGACCAAATTTGGTCGGGTCGCGTCGGATTTGTTCACGGGTCAGGTCCAACCCGACCCGTGAACACCCCTAGATCTCCCACTTGATTTATAAACAAATTGTAATATAAACTTTTTTTACGATAATCAAATATTCTATTCTCAATAATTATTCAAAATCTAATACATTTGTCTCAAGCGCAGGATGATAACCCGCACATACCTTTCGATTAAATGCTTCGTTTAGATGTACTTTTGTTCATAAATGCTTTAGTCAAAGAGTGAGATGTATTTTAACCAAGCGGGCTGGCTCAATGGGATAGCAGGATTAAGTCCTAAGCATTAGCTGAATGCTAGTAGTCTCAGGTTCGAACCTTGGAGCCACCCCTTGATCAGGGAATTAACCTTCGCTGCTCTGTCTTCTCGACTCCGAATTAATCAAGTACTAATAACCTTCGACATCGGAAGCCTCCCGTAAACCCGGACCGACACTAAAAAAAAGAGTGAAATGTACTTTTGTCCGTAAATGCTTCTGTCAAAAAGTGAAATGTAAATATTTTACAAATCATGACATTTGACAAATCATAAAGTAAACTTCTATTATTCTTAACTAAAAGGGCATCTCTATCATGTGATAATAGCAAATAATATGTCGTAACGTGTAAACATTGCACAAATATGTTGAATGTGAAAATAATCATGTGATAAATTGATATCACTTTAGGTTCACACAATCATCAATCCCTATAAAAGAATAGCAATTTGACATTTTCCTATTATTTTTTATTCTACTTTATCTAATATCTGAATAGCATATACAATTTTTTTTATTTAATCTCACATCTTTAATTTCACTTATCAACATAAATAATTTTTTATATTTTGTTTAAAATAATCAACATTTTTTATGATGAAATTGTATTGTAAATATAATGCTATCCAAAATAAAATATCATAAATTGACTAATATGAATATAATTAATGCATGAAAGATTGAATATAATATATATATGTCTATTTTTTGTTATTTTATTATATTAGTTCAACTGCTATATTTATCAAATAGTTTTTATTAAATACATAATTAAAGTGTTCTCCTCTATCTGTTAATATATAACTAATGTTCATCATTTTATTCGCTATTAACTTTTCAAAAGATAGTCTAAAAGTTTTATTAAATGCAATATTTTCGCCCTCGTTTGCGAGCCAGAGACATTAAAATAAAAAAAAAAATTGTTTCCACCACCTTTCGAACACCACTGTAAGCAAGCATTTTTAACAAATGCAAAATACTGACTTCATATATTTCTACGGATAGAGGAAGTGCTTCACGATGAACGGTGGAATGCAATATATATTGTAATAGAGGAAAACATATATATATGTAGAATGTTTGACATAGAATGAGTGTACAGTACACATTTTATTTATTTGGTTAATAAAATAATTATACAATAATTTATTTTATTAGTTAAATATTGAATTTGATCAAAATTATGATATCTACTTATTTGATGATTGTGATCTAGTCATTTTTTTACAAATAAGACTATCTCATCGATTACAATTTATTTAGTCTTAAATAAAACTTTTTATAATCAAATTACTCTGATGAATATATATTATTGCATGTAACAAGTAATAATAAATTATGATAATTAAGTTAATTAAATAATAAAAAATAAATGCTCTACACTAACGCATGGAGTCGAGTGGTTTGCATACTCATTAGTCTCTTTGTTATATAAAAGTTTAATTAAAATATAAATTTAAACATATATAAGATGATTGTATAATTAATTTCCATATATAAGTCCTTTGTCATGACAACTTGTAGAACAAGCCAAAACTTATAAATTGAACACTAAAATTAAAATATTCTTGTTTTTAAAAAATTGACAATTTTTTTAGCCAACCTTGAAAAATATTTAAAAAGTTGAAGATGGGTTCACTATTAAATTCAACTAATTGCATTAAATTGCCTCGCATTAACATTTGAAAGAGAAAGAAACCCTAAAATATTTACACTTCACCTTCTAAGGCGACCCGGCCTTCCGACTTGCCTGCTTATTCGTCTCCGGCGCCATGTTCTTCGATAGTTGTACCTCCACGTCGCCCGTTCGCAGTTCTCCACAGCGCCCCCCAAACACCAGAAACTCGCACCGACGTCAAGTTGGCTGCAGACGACCCCCCACGACAACTAATTTCTGGAGTTATGGATTCAAGATCTGTGTCAGGCTGCTTCCACCACTGGCCGCTTGCTGTTCATCTTCTTAATTATAACTTATTCCATCGGTCCAGCACTTGGCCTCAGTTTGCTAATATCGAATTCTAGCGGGCTTTCACTACCTAGAAAGGAAATGGCATGCTATCATTCATTGAAGTAGGCGTGAATTTTCTTAGCTTCAACATTTGAACCAAGAATTGTGGGAAACGGAGATCAATGCAAATCACATTTAACATGCAAACCAAGAATTATTGAATTTACCAAATTAGATGTTTATCATTCGTCTCTTTATCATGAACCAGATGATACAGTTCAACAGCTTATAAAGAAAATGAGAAAGTTAACTTGCCCACAATGGGAGCTGATTGTGGACAGACCTGCCTTTGTTTCCCAAGCAAGAGTGTGAGAAGTAGGAGGAGGACATTGTAGCGTACTCGTCTTTGGCCACAAATGGCGCCTCCCTTGAGCGAAGTGTTGCTCATATACAGGTGTTGTCCTTGATCAGATCTAGTCGTTGCAGCTCGAGAGGGAGGAGGGAGAGAGAAAAAAAGAGCAGCCAGGCAATAAGAGCGGACCTCGCAAAAACAATAAATGGAGTAAATATTTTGATGTACATGACGTAATTATTATTTGTAATCTGTGATTACAATAAACGTCACCAACTTATATAATTGGTAACGTTTATTTAGACATAACTCATTGTTTAAATTAAAGTATCATTTATACATTTTCCAAACGTTACTTAAGACCAATTTTTTTTTCTAGTGAGGCTTAAGAGAGTAGAACTAATATGCATCTGCATAAAATATATCCTGGACAAGAAACTACATTCTTAGCAAAAAGAAAAGAGAATGATGAACAATTGAACCAAATTAAACACGACCTTCTATTGGATTACAAAAAAGAGAGACTACAAGCGATGGATCTTTATTCCAACAAAGGAATGAGAAGAGCTTATGATGGCTGGCATAAATAAATAAAACTGCACCAAATCTCGGATTGTGATGGCTTATGTTAAAAGGAGGTCCCAAAGAGCTCGTCTCCGCGCCCTTTTAGCTGATCTCGGATGACTCCGTCCAACATCTGGGCCATCTCGTCGGTCAGATGGTGCCTCCAATCTCCCGTTCCTCCCTTCCGGAAGAAGGCGCTGTTGGATAATGATAACAAGGCGTTTTCCAACTTTCCGGTCTTATTCACCTCCAGGTTGCTCAGGTTTTCAAAGCTACACAGCTTGCTATGTCCTCCGGTGCATCGCCGTCCTCCTCCGCCACTGTGAACGAGCACCCCATGAACTCCGCCAACCTCCTCACGACCGCCACCGGATCCTGCAGCATCTCCTCGTACCTCAAGAACAGCAGCTTCTCGGGTCGCTGCTGGCTCGCCTTCCAGTACTCCAGGACGTGTTCCCAGTGGGGCCCGAAGAGGCCGACGCCTTTGCAGTACGCGTCCAACTTCTTGCTCAAAGGCTCCGAGTACACATTGGCGGCCTCGCACATCTTGTTCTGGAAGTGCCAATGGGAGATGAGCATGTCCTTAGGTTCCCGACAGACGTATATGAGCCGGCACTCCAAGTTGCGGACAGTCTCTGGAAGCAGGGAGAAAGGCATGTGAGTTTGGAGCAAGCGTGGAGAAGGCATGGCTTCCATGGCCTCGACGACAGTGAGCGATTGTTCCATGAAAGGGACGCAGTCGTGAGGGTTGTGGGCGAGGAGCGGGTGGTCCTCGAAGCGGTGGCGGCCTCGCGTCAAGGTGGCGAAGGCGAGCGCTTTGAGCCATGTGGTTCCCGACTTGGGGAAGCTCGCCAGGATCACGTCGTCCGGACGGGCTTGGAAATGGCGTTGGATCGCAAGGACGGCCGGCAAGAGCCCTTGCGGGATCCAAAAGTTTTGGTACTTCCTGAGATGAAATAGAGGCCCGCTGGGTGTCGTCGCCAATGGGAGGGTGGAGATGAAGTCCTGGTCAGGATTTGGAGTTGGACATGGCGGCTCCATTTCTTTTGCTACAGAACTTGAGGATTTATGTCTCTGCGTATAAAGGAAATGTTTGGAGACGAACGGTGGAATGGCATACACACATATATATATAGTTAAAAATATTACGCTGATGTAATGTAATTGAATACAAATGTAACCATATGTATGTACGATAATTATGCAATTAGTTCAAGCCATAACATATAAGTGCTTCCACGTCTCATGTGACAGTGTAGAAAAAGCCAAAACATAACATATAAATTCGACCTCACCACCTGAGGGACCTGGTCGTTACTATTCATCGAACATTTTATCTCTTTCGTCGACCAAAGCTATAATCAATAGCAATGCCAGCGAAAGACTCGTAAAATAGTAAATTATTACATCATTAAAACATAATACCAAAGCTAAATAAATAAAGTTTATAAAAGAGTAAATAGTGTGCAAGCTCAGGATAGGGAATACACCACATCATTCCATGTACATCACATATAACATCACAGTCAACTAAAGTCTACACTGACAACATAGTATCTCAACAAAGATATGACATAAATAATAGACTATATATTTATGTGCACATGTCACTAGAAACAATCTCGTTGCACACTCCCATCAATCAGCCATACAGCGGTAGAATTACTAAGGGGTTGTTTGGTTGCGGAATAAGGCTTGGTGGGTTAGTTCATATTAATTCGAAGATAAAGGGGATTATCTAGAGGCACACTGTCGTATTCCACATCATGTTTGGTTGATCGTGCAAGTACTATTAGCTTTAATCCTCCTATTGTTTAGATGAAAAGTTGGAATAACGGGCCAAAATGACCATTTCACCCTCGTCTCTACGATTAAAAATCGAGACGGCTCTTTCCCGTGCTTGTGCCCTAATGTCGTTCGTTGTGTTCACCACACTCTCGTCGTCTGCGATTGCTGCCTTCGCCGAAAAGAGATTGCGCGTCTCCTATCTCAAATCGTGTAGTGAACCATCGCCGAAGCTGATCATTCGTCGGGTGAACCACTTGAGTTTCTCTTGTATACACTCTAGAGATGATCCACTGTGAAAAGAGGGCTTCGCTTTTAGTTACATGCCGGAATGTTTGAAACCATGTTACTTATATCCTTCTAAAGAAGAAACTTCTACTTGAAGCAATTGTTCATTGTCGTTATCATATTACAATATTCTTATTATTAGGCTAACTTTTTGTACATCGTAATGCATTTCTTCCCGACGTCATGTACTAATAAGTGGTCAAATGTATTTGCAGGAGGGTTTTTATCTAATCCATCGTCCTCTTGATCTACGAATGCGAAGCTCGAAAATGAAGGTGGACACCCCTTCGTGTTATTGCAATGATACATGTAGACTGAAGACGTCATGGACGAGAAGTAATCCTGGGAGGCAATTTTGGAGCTGCCCACATTTCGACGTCGGTATTCTTGACATTATTCTATGATCGACCTTAGTTAATCTTTTTTTATGTCGACAATGTATGCTTTCTTCATGTAGGAAAAAACCCCGAATGGATCTTGTGGATTCTTCCGCTAGTGTGATCCTCCAATGGAAAGCCATGGAGCGATGATTATAAGTTCACTACTACACAAGTTGGAAATAGCAGAACCAAACTGCAAGTTTTTGAAGTGGGAAAGATTGATATGGTTCTTTGTCGGACTGACTTTGGGTGCTATTTTAGTTAAGTTCATGTAATGTGATAAGAAGTGATATAGTTGTAATGTGGTGTCTCAGTTATCTTAAGTTGTAATGGAATGTACGGGGATTGTATTAGTATCCTGAGAAAGACACGAAGTTGACACATTATGAATACTTCACTTGTACTTCCTTACTTTGCATAACATATGTCTACTTTCGAATATGAATACTTAATTTGTTCCTATTTACTTTGCATAACATATGTTTAACAAAAAGATTGCATTCATGAAAATGAAGACAAGAATAGAGGAGGGAGATTCAACAACATCTCAAATCCCTTCAGCAATAATCACTATCGACCACATTGCAACGTAATTAATTTGGAATCGAAGTAGAGTCATCATGTATGGGAAGAAAATATTTTTAAAGGATCTGCCAAGTCATATATAATCTTCTCTTCGTCTGTGGGAGTTTAATTTCATACTTATCTTCAACTTTCCACTATTTATGCCATGTATAGATGATTGTTTAAATAGTTATCAGCATTAGTTCATATATAACTACGTTACTACGCATTGAGATCTGTACGTACACCACAATCATGTCTTCATCAGTTGATGAATCACTTCTCAACCAACAGCCAGAACAAGCATGCAAGGATGCCTGGAATGCCAAGCACATATGTCTGATTTGCGATCTTGAACGAACTCAATTCACTAATTTAGAGTAACTAATGGAAGTGATTCATTCACTCAGAGAACTAAAGCCAGAAGTATCATGGACCACTGGAATTGCTCCACTATATCCATACCCAGCCTCGCCTCTGAACAATACTATGGTTAATATACATGACTAGGAAAAAGTATGAACTCAACGTGGAACAGCCAAAGAAAAACACAATAGTAGAAGTTAGAAATATAAAACCTCCATCAATAGAATAAATGTTTTAACAATGTTCTAAATGTGCACATATCGACGAAAAATTGCTCAGTTCATACAAGTTCTCAAATGAGTATGAAATGTGTTGAAGTAGGGTAACTAAATAAGAAGTTTACAAGCTTCTCTGTTAACAAACTCATTACACAAGACAAATTTTACAAGCTTCTCTGTTAACAGACTCCTTGCACATGACGCCAATGGATCCCTGTCAATAGAAATTTTCGAAGAAGATCCCTGTAATCAGTCATCATAGAATCTACCAAGTCATGAAGCAACAGACAAGTATGAATAGGAACCACAAAGAATGGAAATCAACATCAAAGTACAACCATTTTCCTCACATGAACACATAAACATGCTTACATTAATTTATAGAACTACTACAAGAGGCCATAATATTGGAGTCATCAACAAACACCAGAATGTCGATATCGAAAAGAAGTGCAATCATCATCTCATGCTTTGATGATTAATGATAATGGGAACCACAAAAAGTAAGCATGAAAATATACATTTTTCATGCATAATTCAATCTAACTTCAAACAAATTATAGTTAACTTACTTTTCATGCAGAACACCATATCAATCTAACTTTTCATGCATGGACACCATATCAATCTAACAAAAAGTAAGCAGAATTCAAGGTGTTCATCTAACTTTTCATGCTTCCAGGCACTCACGTTAAACCTATAAACACATTATGTACAAAATTTCACATCGTGTCTCAAAATGAACATCATCTTGAGTAAAGTTCTCAAATTAGAGATCATTGATTAAGCAAACGTGAAATGAAGCAATAGAAGTTTTGGCACAACAATTCATTTGTATATTTCCAGCAAATTGCGAGAAAGAATGTCATCGGTAATAAAAGGAATTCCAAGTTAAGACGAGAAAAATATTCAGAAGTCTACAAGGAATTTGAAGGTGTCATTTTCTTTTGGGCAGAATAGAAGCACAAATGAACATTGAACTTACTCCACCAAACTTCATTCCTTCACTTCTTCAGCCATTCCCATTTTTCCTACAAAAGAATCATTGGTTAGCTAAAGTATAACCATTAGACTACTAAATCATCGTAAAAAACATATACTATACCTCGACGATTCGGATGAGCGTTCCACAGTTGCACCGTAATGTTACTACGAAGCATATCTCCCCTTAGACTTTTCTCAGTCCCAATATTGATATTCCCAAATGTTGGATTCACGTTGTTGTTGTCATCCGGTTGTAGTCTCGGCCCATTGAAGTACTCATTGATTCCTTGATAACGCTTAATGAAATTATGCAACACATAACATGCTAATACAATGCATTATTGTGTCGCAATAGGAAAGTGCATTGTCGATCGAAGAATGCTGAAATGGGATTTCAAAATACCAAAAGACTTTTCGACACAATTTCGAAGTTGAGCATGTCTATGATTAAAGATCTCTTTAGGACTTTCATACCGCCTTTGATTATTGTTGAATTCCGTTAAGTGATACTTAATACCACGATGCGGGGCAAGAAATTTCTCACTATTAGCATATCCAGAATCAACAAGATAAAATTTACCTATTTTTCAATGAACAAAGAGATCTTTTAAGAAATGCAATATACCCAATCAACATACATATACGATTACACTACAACCCTTATGTTGCTACATGTAAAGCACATACCTTCCGGAACCACGAAACCAGCATTCTCAATGCACCAACGTAGAACCCTCATTTCCGCGGCAGATCCCTCCCATCTGGTGCAAACATATAGGAAAGAGTGATCGAATGAAGTCACTGCCATGACATTTTGAAAAATTCCCCCCTTGCAATTCCTATAGCAAGGTTGATCAACCTTTCTCACCAAGGTGAAAATATGAGTTCCATCAATTGCACCAAGTGCATTCTAAACAAAAGGGGAAACTTCACATCGGTAATAAAAACAAGTCTAAGCTACTACATATATGAAAGGTGAAAGGGATTTATACTTACCGCGAAGTACGGGAAGAATTTCTCATTGTCTCGAATGCGTGGATGCACGTCTGCTTGTGGACTAGGTAGCACGATAAACTCTTGAGTAAGGGAACATATGGCCTGAAGAACATGATTAAAATGACGAGAAATAGTTTCACCAGAATGTTAAAATTTTTCGGCTATGGTTCTGTTGGTCATGTTGTGTCCTACACAATACAAGAAGAACGCTAATTGTTCGCTGTGTACTACTAATGAGCCCCCTCCAATTTAATAAACATTCTAGGCGACATCCTATACATGTCATAACAGCACTGTGGGTGGCCTTTTAATATGTCCTAAATGACCTGATGGCCCGTGAAAGGACGCGTTCTGCATGGCACCTTCAGAATGGGCTCCCTGAACACAATTTCAATTACACCACTAGCCATTAAGATTCTGATGACATTCTCATGGAATCTCTTCTCGTCCACCAATTGTTGTATAAGCATACGTCTATTCATCTACGCATAAAAAAGTTTTTGAATCTATCATCTAACAAATATGCTAGAAGATGTCACATGAATTTAAAAGAAGTGGAACAACACTAAAAAACCGAGTAGGAGGAAACTACTGCACAATAGTTTGAATGAATGATATAAAAAGTAAAAGATAAATAAAAATGACTTTGAGAAAAAAAAGCAAAAGATGAATTTATTGAGTCTGTGCATACAAGCCACGATACTCTTATATATAAATAAAAATGACTTTGAGAAAAAAAAAGCAAAAGATTTCTTATGCATCATCGATGGAAGTAGTATGTATGGCGTTGCATTAAAAAAAAAGGTGTAATTAAGTTTAAAAGAAAGGGCATTTTGGACTTTGTGCAGGACTAAACAGTAGAAACAAAAAAAAGTGATGTGGAAAGGAGAGAGAAGAGTGGCAGTCTTTCCTTTTCCCCACTCTATCACTGTTCATCTCTCCAGATAGCTACAATGCCCGCGGACGTTTTTCGTCGCCGCCCTTTCTGATGCTCCATTATCCTCAGTCCAGTCACCATTTTTGCGCGAGAGGTATCATGGAAAGAGGATGACGATACGAATATTTTAACATGGGTTAGAAAATGATTGGTCCATTGTAGGCGACGCAGCGAGGGCCGAATGCGAGAAAGGGGAAACTTCTCCGGTGATCGATTCTGGCTCCGATTTGCGTTGATCTTTCTCCTGGTGAGTTGTACATTATTTTCAGGTCGATTAGGATCATTTTGAGGGGCTTTAAATGTGTTCTTGTTCCAAATCACATAGGAGACCGATTTGGAGTTTTTTGGCAAACTTTTTCGACGACCTTTCGGCGAATCGATGGGAAACTCTGGTCAAGCTCATCTTGACGTTCTGGTAGGTGCACACATGAGGCAAAAAGAGATCAGATTGTTGTATGTATAATAATTAGTCGCTAATCCTTTTTAGGTTCGTAGGTTTCAAACTTCGATCGTTCTCCGGTGACCTTTCCGACGACTCATTTTCGTAGCATGGTTGGTAAGCGAATGGAAATGTACATGTGATGGGATTTCGATTACGTGAATAAATTTAAAATAATTTTATCTTATTATTGACAAAGAAGGTGTTCGATGGCTTTTCGACGTTTTGATGGGTGTGGTTGTAGTTCTGAGAGCGATGGTTATAGTTGTCATGGTATGAATGTCCGCATATCCAAGAGTAATTAATTATAATGTAGTTAAGATCCTAATTAGTAGTTGTTTAAAGTTTAAATTGAATGTCGCTTATAGGGCTTGTTAATCGGAGGCGACGATTCGATTGTTGAGATTCGATTAGGCTGTGACTAGTTAACGAGGCCTTCATTTTCTTTTCGGTAAGTATTGTAGGAAATATATAATAGGACTTGGTTTATGATAAGCACGTTGAGTTGTAAAGATTGAATTGTTAATTAAATTTTTATAATATTAATTTATCAAGTAATGGATATGATAGGTTGTGTTTACTTTTGATTGGATTCGGACGAGGGGATAATTTGGGAATCGATGAATCCAAGGTGAGGGAACTTACCCCAAATGACATGAACTGCTTAACTCTTTGGAGTGATGACATTGTCCCATCCGATATGGGACTAATTTTTGTGATCATTTTCCCCATGCATAATCATATTTATTTGTATGCTTCATGTATGTGCCATTATATGACTTGTGACATTTTATTATGAACTTTGGAAGTCTTGAATTGATAGAAGTTTCTCCTGTCACCTAAAACAAAGTATTTGCTTTTGAATTGAAATATTTCTTTAGTGCGATGATTTTCAAGCTCTAAACCTTCATTTAAATTTGCATTCTTGCATTTCATGTAAAATTTGCATAAGGCGGTGTGTTTTCACCTCGGATGATTGGCCAACTCCAGGTAGACCAATTTGAAGCTCATTATGCTTTGTGCCAATGGGATATGAAGAGCAGGTTCAACACCCTGTGTCAATATAATGATACGAAGGGTAGAATTAGAACAACCATCCTATGTCAATGGGATACGAGGGATGGAAAGAAAAGATAAGAAGCCCTGTGTCAATGGGATACGAAGGGCAGTTCAACGTCTTGTGTCAATGGGATACGAGAGACGAAATTAGAACGATCATCTTATGTCAATGGGATACGAGGGGTAAGATTGATTTCTCCATTTAGGAGATTGGATATCCACATGTGATGATGTTTCCCCATTTTGTGATATTTTGTTGTTACCATGCATGCGCACACATGTTATTCATTTTGTATGATTGTTAAGTGAATGTGTTTTTTTTTTCTGAAGAACAAGAAGATTTTTGGAATATTTCTTAAATATAAAGATGTTGATTTTCATAATGATTTTAATATTTGAGATAGTCATTTGACTCACTAAGATTCTTGATGCTCACCCCTTTCATAAATTTTTGCCGATACTAAATGAAAGTTATACTTGCTTGCTTTGCATGAAATAAGAAACATAAAGAGACAGGGTTGGTCATGTGTGAAAGGCGCGATTATCGTATTACTAACTTTGCGTTTCATTGAGTTTTCCTATACGGATTTATTCATCGAAGAATGCTTTGAGAGATTTTGGAGATGTTGAATTATTGTGTGAAGCGATAGACGCTCATGTTATACGGTTTACAAGTATCTAGCTCGTGATTTTGATTCGAGAGTGAGCTTGAGACTCACTATTTTGAGCATGTGCCCCACCATTTTAGCTATCTGTTGAAGTGTTAGTAATGTCCTTATAACTACCTGTGATGATTAAAATTTTGAAGTTAATTGTTGCATTGAGATATATATGAATTGTTGTACACAACGAATAGACGAATTTATGCATACGTCATGCCGAAATTTTTAAAAATTTCCAGAGTTAGTTTATTTTTGGAACATTGATTTTTTGTTGAAAATTTGAATTTGAATTTAAATGATTGATTTTCCAATTTCACCCCTTGTCGCACCCCCGAAAAATTTTCACCCGAGTCTATTTTGTTGTTCCAATCATCTCACCATGCATCAACATGCATGAAAGCGTAATAAATTTTGTGTCTTTTGGCCTTCTTGGTTGAAAACACGCGTAAAAGGTGCGAAAAGGTGCGCGCGCGAATTTTCGCAAACTCGAAAAATTTTTGCCCGAGGCTATTTTTTCGTTCCAATCATCTCATTATGCATCAACATGTACGAAAGCGTAAAAAATTTCACGTCTTTTAGTCTTCTTGGTTGAAAACATGCGTAAAAGGCATGAAAAGGCGCGCACGCGAATTTTTGCACCCCCAAAAAATTTCTCCTGAGTCCATATCTTCGTTCCAATTATCTCAACATGCATCAACATGCACGAAAGCGTAAAAAATTTTGCGTCTTTTGTCCTTGTCATCTCTCCATGCATCAACATGCGCGAAAGCGTCGAAAATTTCACCTTCTTAGTTGAAAATACGTGTAAAAGGCTCCATATTTTTTATTTGATATGATTGTTTGGAGAGTTGTTTTAGCGGAGGATTCAGCTTGTTTGTGATAATGATGGCTTCTTGGTCTAAAGAGAAGTCTTCGTATAGAGATTGTTGAGGTATCTTCATGTTATTGTGACTTGTTGTGGCCTCATTGTGAACTTTATGTTGCTCGACAACAACTTTATTTTCCTCTATTCGTGAATGGGTGGACATTTTCTTTTTTTCCATTGAGGATGTATTGATATGAGCATAATAGTTGAGTCGTGTACGAAAGATGTAAACCTGAAAAACTTTACACAATTAAAAGAATAAGTGAAAGCAACAGAAAAGTAAAGTATCAAAGTAGTATAAAATAAGCGTAGTAAGTAAAGAATAAGTCCCTGACAATGATGCCAAAAATTTGATGGGAGATTTGATAACAATTAAATGCTAGCAAGTGCATTAGTCGTCTAAGTAATAAAGTGTAAGAGTAGAGTGTCGAACCTATGAGGAATTAACTTACTTAACTAAACTAATTTCATAAGCTAATAGGAGACGACATGATTTTAAGTAAAAAGGAGTTACAGAAAATAAAAGAACAAAAAGATAAAGAAAACTAAAACTAAATAAAACTAATCTAATCTATTGATGCATAGGGCTTAGGATGATAAATGAAATTATAGACAAATTGAATTGACCAAATATTACAAGTTAGTTTCTAACGACGAATTAGAGTTCACTTAAATTGTTGATTTCCATATAGGATCAGTCAACCTATCTTAATTTAAATTAGATTAAGACTATTCCGTCATGAATCATAATATAATCAAATATGAGATTAAGATACATTAAAATGTAATCTCTAAACTATTATCACTCATAATAATGACTCATAGACCACACAACTAATATTCCTTCAAGGATTTTACGAGTTATGATATGCAATACTTGGACTTAAAAGTCAAGAATCAATTTCACAGAAATCATGCAATCAAAAGTAGCTGCTCCTACAAGGATGACGGCTAACTATAGAAGGCAATTAATCTCTGGAAAAACATTAATAATAGCATGCATATTCGTAATAAAACTGAACTATAATCAATAATGAAATAAGGTTTAACAGTTTGCCTTTAACAATAGAACTATTACACACCAAAAAGATAATGAAGAATCCTAAATTATAAAAGTAAGAACTAAGATCCTAAACTATAAAAGAAATAAAGATAGGAAAATAAATGTCTAAGATCATCCCAACATTAAGTGAAACAGATAACACTCTTCGGAAATCACCGATGAATTGTTGTAGAATTCTCGTCTAGAGTTGACCCAACAAGAGTCTTTTCAATGAGCCTTCAGAGTCTTGTCGCGTTCTTGACTTCAAAGAACAGGTTGCAGGCCCTAGCATCCTTAGCATGCTCTCTCCAGATGATAGAAAGGCTCTATTTATAGGGGTTTGAGTTTGCATGTGGTCGGAGAAGAAACAAAAACTTTTTTCATGTAAAATAAGGTAAATTCGAAGTTGATTTAATTCTAAAATTTTGGCCCTGTCAAACTCCGAAATTTGATCCATAATATATTTTCAAATCATTTTAGAATCATATAATAGGAATCCTTATGGACTTCAAATTCTTCCAAAAATTTCTCGAATCTGCACTTCGTCATGGCCTGTTACGACGATTTAACGGCATAAACAGAGTCCGAATCGGATTAAAAACAGGTTAGAATTCCACCGGCGATGTTGCAAGTTAATGGGATATCCATGGATGTCCGATATCTTGATACCACGACGAGAATTTACAGTCTGAAGATGGTGAAGCTTATAAACTGATTGGGGAACATCAGAAATATCTAAATATCGCATGTGCTTCTGTTTAGAAATCCAGTCTGAAAAGTTCATGCTTCTTTTAGTACACAAGATGAGTGTTCTGAGAGATGTCAAATCCTCTAACAAATTAAGAACGGCTGATGCATCAACTGCATGTAACATCAACGTTCGAATGCGTTTCGCCTGACTCGTCTTCTTTAAGAAAGGTTTCAAAATTGTTATATTAAAATCCTCCTTGAGATTGAATGAGACGTGGCGAACTGTTTCAGGGATGCCGCGAAGCAGTTCCTCACTGGTTACCAACAAGCATTCATCTCTAGCAACATGTGTTGTAACAACAAAAAAAAAACACAAAGTAATGGGGAGCCCATTAACATTAACCTTCAAAAGCACACCATTCTCTCTCTCTCCCCCCCTCTCTCTTTCATCTCTCCTCACCTACAACACGTATCCCTCCATGCCCCAATGCTCCATGCACATGCCCCTTCAAGGAACAACAAAGGTGCTATTTTTTTTTCCTTTCCCTCTTGCTCACGCCCAACCTACGTCCCTCAGACCTCTCTAGTTGCAGCCAGTGAGCACCATGAGGAAGGAACACGCTGAAGCACAGATGCCGTGGAACAGCAATGAATCGAGGGGGAAAATAAATCAATCGCGCTTAACAGATGGATGAATCGAAATCACCTTGCATGACCTCTGAATTTGTTTTAACCCATGCCCTAATCGTTTATGAAACGAAAGGAATAAGAACAAGGCTCCAAGTTATCATTTCGAATTGTTTGATTTCTTGATTTCTTTAATTGTTTGAATTAATGTTTGATTCGTTCTGTTCTGTGGTTGCTTGATTGATTGTTATAAGTTAAGAACTATATTAGATTGAAATTGCATTAGGATTTTAAGAAATTTTCGTGATTTGAAGTTTCTGTAGGACGCCTATCGGTCGACCGATTCAATTGTATTGTTAAAAACCGGTCGACCGAATTTATCGATCTCTGCTCATCGGTCGACCGATCCCTGCCCACCGGTCGATCGTTCCACTGAACGGGTCGACCGATCGTATTAGCCCAGAATCAACTCACCGGTCGACCAATCGAATTAGACTAGAATGGACCGACCCGAAGCCAACCGATCGACCGTTCCTCAGAACCGGTCGATCGATTTCCAGGAACCCCTTTTATTAGATTTATTAAATATCTCCTTTTTTAATCCAAATATTACTTATGTACCATTGATACTATTTTATTGACCCTACAAAGATCCATCTCTGATTTTCAAGATCTATACTTTTATTGATTCATTTCTTATTGATCTTATTGTATCCATTGAACAAAGAACAAAGAGCCACGAGTTATTAAAAGTGATTAATAAGTTCAGATGAAAGATTAACAATGAGTTACCAGTCCAAGCTAAGTGCATCAAGATAAGGGTAGCTCCTTGATCATGGTTTGATCACCCACTGGCCCACACAAGGCCGTATCATTTGTTCTGCATACCCCAAGAACTAAAGGCACCTAAAGTCACCCTGATTTCTAATAATAATCAAGATTCAAGAAGCATGATGAAGTCAAGTCAAGTCAAGCTATCGTCATGATTCCCGATATGCCATGATTATAAGTTTTACTATGCATCATCTGATTCTCATGATATCCTCTAATTCTAAATCTTATTATGCTTTATGATGCTGCCATGTTATCCTTTTTACCTTCAAGTTAAGTATGATTATTTATCGCTAATTATTATATTCATGTCATGCATTGTATATCATGTGGTTCCCCACTAGGCTGTAAAGCTTACGAAAGGACTTCCTTCCCTGTGTCTGATTTCCACAGGATCGGGTTAGTGACGAGGTGGAGTAGGTGTGTGGTGACGAAGCTCTAGCGACAAGAAAGCACATGAACCGCATGGCTTATTAGTTTTCTTATTAGATTTCTTTTCCTTCCGCATTTAGATTCATGATGAAAAAAAAACTTCATTTTATTTCTTAGAAATGATATAGCCACTTTGAGACTTCCGCAAAGTAAAGTTATCTATTTCTTTACTTCCTTTATTTTATTATTCTTCCGCTGACGTGTCTCGATTATTGACTGAGATATGGTCAAGATTATGGTCAAAGTCATAGCATGTCATAGCGTCTCCAGGTTGGTCTTCGCCACGTGGCGGGGGTCGATTTGGGGGCGTTACATTTATGGTATCAGAGCCTAAAGTCAGGACTCTCTTGACGTCCTAGTGTATAGAATAGTATGTATTGGTTCATGTGCTATCGTCGAGCAGTCGCCACACCCTCCACTGTAAAGTACAAGTAAGATCTTTCTTCCTTTATGTTATTCTTTATTGATGTATTGATACATATTTCATATGAGTGGTTGATCCCTAAGGAGATTATTTTGTATGATAGGGTTATAAAGGTAAATGGTATTAGTGATTATACGAAAAAGGGTTATAAAGGTTACGAAAAGTGGGAAAGAATAAGTAATGCATGTGGATAATTATTACCTACATGAAGAATCAGTCCTACAAACATTTAAGGAATAAAATATAAGAAACGATTCTGTTTCTTATAAGTCATGTTTTCTATCTCTTCCATGATCGTCTTACTCATGGACTTCTTCTGCTGATTGCAACAATATGAAGAGGAAAATGAGTAGGTTTAACATTTACAGAGAGATATAGATTTAAGAAGAAAGGAGGGAATTATAGGAGTAAATAAAAGATTTGTCTTACACAACAAGTATGTGTGAGATGGTTCCAAATAGAAAAATTGAATTTATAGGTGAAACCAAGCATGCCTAAGTTATGATTTATTGTGATGACTTTTGTGGTTCTATTAGTTTACCAAGATAAGGGTCTAATGAATTATTTTATAGTTTTATATTGATAAGTATATACTTGTAACGCCTGTTGTTCCTTAGACTTCATATGGCCCATATATTAGGTTAACAAATGTCATAAGCAAATCCAAATTAGTTATACGAATTTCTAATTGGATTACCTTATATTGATAATAGGAATTAGAATTATTAATCACGTTCAAGTTATGTAATATTAAAATAGACAAGGGTTCAAGTATCAGAGAATTGCCCAAGAAATATGTATAATGTATGGATGGGCAAATATAGAAATTTAAAATGTTTAGAAGTCAAATCGATTTGAATAAAGGTTAGAAGAAAATTATCAATAAGTAAGTGGTTGTCTGATTTAATTAAACATGTAGATCTAGCATAATCATATACATATGCACATATAACATAGTATATTTATAAATAAATAAAAAGATAGATTTAATTAACTTAGTTTATTATATAGTTGACTTGAAATTTTATTGATATGAAGTATATTTTTATAGCCATCATTAAAGAATGAATTCTCTATCATCGTAGTATAAATATAATTTCAAATTAGACTAATATGCATGGTTGATAAAAGAATTATATAAGAGCAAGCAATGCATGAAAGGGTTAAATAAATGTTAGAAATTTTGAAAAGATTTAAAGTCTCTTAATTGAGATATGCTTAAGGACGATATCAGCCCCCAACCACTAAGTCTTAAAAGATCAAAACATCAAGTGAGAAAAAAAAAATTGAAAGTGTGGGAGGGTTAGGATAAAGTATGTGGAATTTTATAAGTCCCCTACAAAGTTACTGGAGAAGTAAGTTATGCATCTAAGAAGGATGATTATGAAGTAAACTAAAATTTTTTAATTAATTTATCTTGACTATGGATGTATTTATTAGTTTTCATAATAATATCCAAATCGTATAGGGTAATTAATCATATAATCATGGTTGATGGTTCAAGAGGGAAAATAAAGTATATATATGTTTAGATAATGAGTTAAGAAAGCCATCAGATGATACATAGAATGTCCTCTAAGATGCAAGATATAAGATGATATATAGAATATTTTCTAAGATGCCTCTACGTCAATATGATGAAAAAAAATGTTCAAGATTTTGTCTTGATCAAGTGGACCACTTATTGTTTGATCATAAGCCTTATAAATGGATTAGTCCTCCTTTCCAACTTTAAAGTTATCCTGACCATCTCTCATGTGCTATAAGATATCGTTAATGCAAAGGACCATGAAATGATGCGCAAAGAAGAAGAATGATTGCTTGTCTTCTATTTTTGTTGATTGCTTTGTTCCTGTTTGAATTCATTCCATGTGTTGACTTGCATTCATGATGTTTTACTAAGGACTTATGTTAGATAGTGTGCATAAATTATTTTGTTGACTAAGAATTAGATTATACTATGTGATCGACCCCTCATCGTAGATATCGGTTGACCTTAACATTGAGTGCTTCATGATACTCAAGGAAAGAACTTGTTGTGGTAATATATAATCACTGGCCTCCTATAAAATCATATGATCTGACATTGCAAGAAACAAATCAATGTAAGTCAAGTAAGTTATGTCTTTCACTCAAAAGCTAAATGATTATGATGATGACTCTTAACTCATGATATTTGATTATGTTAGATCCTTAGGATTCTTTCCTAAATAATCCAACATGATGATTAAGGATGAAGTATTGATTCAATGACTTGATCAAATACCTATTCTTGAGCTTATATGTGATTCCCTTTTATATCATTGATCTGATTATCAATCAAAGAAGTATTCTTTTTATGATGATGTTTAGGATAGGGTCACATCAAACATAGGTCATCGTGAAAGTTATTGATCTAAATTGACCTTATAAAGATGATGATTGACATGATTCACTTCTTCACTTGACTTTAAGAAACCATGTGACATCCATTGCTTCACTACTGTCGGTTTGTGCAGTTCAGAATCTTTGGGGAACAATGAAAGATACATAAGATACATGATTCATCTTGTTCCCATGTCCCACTTTCTAATATTTCAATCCATTTTTCATCATCTTCAACTCTAAGAGCACTTGCAAGCACCTTCACAGCCATTGGTAATCCTTGACACTTCCTCACTATATCCTTAGCAGTACGAAGCAAACTATTACATAGATCCTGATTTCGGCCTTCAAATGCAATCTCTTTAAATAGTGACCAACACTTCTCAGATGGCAAACAACTTAAGCTAATGGGTTAATCAGTTGTTTGCATGATTTGAGCTACAGTCATATTTCTTGTAGTCACTATAATTATACCAGTTCCATTATCAGTAATATATTTCTCAATGAATTCCAGAGCTCAATGTCTTCATTCCAAACATCATCAAGTACGATTAAGAGCTATTTTTCTTTCAAGTACACCTTCATAACGTCGACAAGCATATCTAAACTCATATTATCTCCAATTGGTAATTCAAATGATCTTAATATATTTTTAATAGATTTGAAACATTAAAATCGTCAGAAACACATAGCCACCCTCTAAAATAAAAGTGTCTTTGCACCCTTTCATAATCATATACCCTCTGAGTAAGTGTTGTTTTGCCTATTCCACCCATACCAACAATAGCAAGAACACAAACTCTATCCTCTTGGTTTTCATTCTCCTGTAGCAACCAATCTATCACCTCTCCTTTTCATCTTCCCTAAGAAAAGTACTGGCCTTATCGAAAAAAGAACTAGTTTCTGGAGGTGTCCACTTTTTAACAGATCTTCTTTCTCCACCCTTCTCATCTAATCTAATTTGCTCCCAGAAACCTGTGATCTCTTCAAATTTTTCCCTTATTTGTTTGATGTTATCAACGAATTCATTTGAAATAGAAATCTTGGGCTGATAAGAGTTCTAGTCAAATACCTCTTCAAGCTTGCCAACATAATTGGAGTTGTATCTCGCTTGTCTTTGACTCGCCTTCGATTTCGCATGCAGCACATCATATTCATATTCATCCATAACATCATCAACATCATAGGCGGCCTCTTTGAGTTCCTTGAGACGAAGTAGATCGGACTTGTCGCTTACATCCTTCTCTTGGTGATAAGTTCAACAAGGCATGCAAGAGATAGATACAGATTCTTTAGAAAATTAAAGCTACTACCCATTTGAATCTATTTATTTGTCAAGTTGTGCAAAGGGATGGTGTTAAAGAATTTTACAACCTAGAAATGAAGAATACAGAATATTAAATATTAAATAAAAGAAAAAATCTAGTCCTCCTCTTCTATCTTATATGTCCCTCCCATCTCTATCTTACTTGTTTCTTGAGAACTCTATTGACCCAAAAAGAGAGTTGAGATCCTTGCTAAGATCAGTCATTCACATTTTTCTTTACTTCATACATTACTAGTAATTACTAAAAGAAAAAAAAAACATACACACAAAAATACATATATTTTTGTGTATCTCATAGAATTTCATTTTTTTAGTGTCAAAATTAAGAGTATTCTTGTGTTGAGTTGGACTCGACCCGGGAATAAATCCGACCTGATCTGAGGCCTTTTGAAGGTCATATTTGATCCAACCTGATCTGATTCGTTACCCGGCCACCTAATTTTTAAAAAAAATTTCATACTATTTTATAATTATTTAATACAAAAATATTATTTAATATTTATTTTAAAGCATAAAATAAATTTTCCAACTATTTAAATATTATTTATGTATTTAAAATATTTAATTTCAAATTTTTAAAATTTTTAACTAAAATAAAAAACTCGAATCATCAAGTCGAATCGGGTCGACTCCAATCCGTACTTGACTCGACCCATAGTCGGGTCGAATTCGGATCGGGTCATGTCCGACTCGACCACCGACTTGACTTGATCCAAGGTCATGTCGGGTCATGGGTGTTGGAAGTTCGAAGTTTAAAATTGCAAATATACTATTTTGTGAACATTGAAAATGCGTTCATATTATCTAGTTAAGTATGAAATATAACATCACATTTTTCATCAATAAAATATTACAATATTGAATGAAAAAATATGTTATAAATGAAATGGTGCCATGAATGATTTAACTTATTAATGAAAAGATATTCTTAAAAAGATGCGTTCACATTTTTAAATAGTTGTGTTCACATTTCAAAAGATGCATCATTTCATTATAAGGTGTGTCCCTTGAGATATGTTCACATATAACTCACCCTTTCATTATAAGGTGTCCTTATATGAAAATGAATTAAGTGAATTCTTTCATTAATAGATGTGTCTTTTGGATGAAAAGATTTTAGCACATACCCTAGTGAAGCACCTTTTCAAGCATATAAATAGATTTTTCCTTCATGCATTATCAAGCAATCGAAAGCTATGAAAATACATTGAAATGTGAGAAACAATGAAAAGACATTAAAATGTAATGAGTACTATGTGTACAACAAATGAAAATGCATTCAAATTATTATAAATTATTAGAATAAAAGATTAAGTTCTGCAACAGTTAATGACTTCGTTGTATCATAGGATTATTATTGTCGTGAACGCAATAGCAAACTTCGTGCATGAATAAATAGTTCTCTAAAGATAATGATTCGTCGTGCCTCAAATTGTTTAACTATATTTCTTCTCTTGACACCCCTAATCGAAATCTCTTAGTACATCACAACCTTAACTTTCTTTTTATATAACAAAATAGTAGGACTATCATTAATAAATATAAAAAACTACAAATGCACCAATAAAAAAAATCGTGCAATAAGGATTAATGTTTAGTGGTCACCTGAACTTCCAACAAGTAATATGAATAATTATTAGTTATATTATTATATTTTACGACCTTATTAAATATTATTTGGTGTAGTATTTCTTTTATTTTTTTTACACTATACAAAAATATGAAATATCGTTAAATAACATATATCTTTTACACCATCAAATTTTCATCCAACTATGATAAACTATTTTAGAAATTCAATCATAAATTGTTAGATGGAGATATGATGGTGTAAAAGATAAGGAACAAGAACACCAAAATTGAACCCTATTGTTAATTAAAAGATAAAATTAAGGTGTTCCCTATCTCACTTTGTTTCTTATCTTCTTCACAATCAGATCTTCATCCAACTATGATAAATAGTATTACTTGTTTAGCTCAGGATGATGGATCAGTTAATATTGTTAAATCACTCAATATTGTTAGGCCGTATCAAGCTCACTCTTCTTAAGCATCTTCCCTTCTTATTCTGAGTCTTGCAACTAGTTCAGCCAAGAGGTCTAGTTCTATGAAAATTAAAATAATTAAGCATAATAATGTATGATTTTAATTAGATTTGGATTCTAAAATAATATTATAATATAATTTTTTAATACACTTGTCAAACGCTGTCACTAAATTTCCCAACCTAAATCTAGTGCTAAGAAAGCTGAAGTTTTAGTGGACAATGGTTGCGTTGGAATTTGAAGAGGGCGTAAATTATTGTGCATTAATTGGATTTATGATTAGAATTTATCTGATTAAGAGTTGTAAGGATTTTATTAGGAAATGGATTGTTGCTCCTTTATCTCTTGAAATAAGTGCTAATCTTAGCATGAATGTTCTGAATATTAGTTTTATAAAGATTTGTATGCAAGTCTCTATCTTTCTCTCTCATTTTGAAACTTTGCGTGAATGCATCGAATAGTAGTTTTGTGATGCTCGCAAATTTCGTCCTCTTAACACATAACAATTGATAGCTTGGGCCAGATATAACTTTTATAATGTAATAAGGTAATAAACAATAATAACTACTTTCATGCAAAAAACTCACTAATAATAAAAATATAAGAATAATGGGTCCTCTAACCATCACATACTATAAAGCATTTATTACATTATAACGACTCCTATGTGCAACTGCGTCACCATGAACTCTGTTGTTGCATGCGCTTCCATCTATAATATCAATTATCTTTGATGTTCAAATACAGAGACATGGAATATTCGTGAACTATTGCACTCTGAAATAATACAAATGAATACAATAATGTAAATCGAGCAAGATTAACATTTTAAGTCATAAACATCAAATAGGAATTAATATCCGTGACTTTGTTGCACGGCCGTTGCCGTCTCCGCTTCGCTGCCGTTGTCTCCGCTTCACCGACTCTGTTGCGCAGCCGTCGTTCGAATTCGGCCGTCCAAGCCGGGCCGTCGTTCGAATTCGGCCATCCAAGCCGGTACAGATGATGGAGATAAAAAAGTGTTAAAAAATGTGCACCCTCATATGAGATCTGACGGTGCGTGATGTGCTTAGTAGCCTCTTTAGCGCACCCGAAATAGGTCCGACGAGAGGTCCGACAAGTGGTACTACAAAAGTTTGAGCAACAAGAGTGACAAATACAACGAGACCTAAGAGCTCAATGAAAAGAGATGAAGAAAATGATGCATCAAATGATGTGTGACGAATACAACGATGACGACGATTATTAGAAAATTTTGTAATTGAATGTTATTTTAAATTATTTTATTTGTAATTTAAATATTATTTATTTAATATTGAATATTTATTTGTAATTTATTCAATTTTTAAAACTAATTTGAATATTGAATATTCGATTTTTAAAAATTAATTTGAATATTGAATATTCAGTATTTAAAAATTAATTTGAATAACTGAAAGTTAATTTATTTTTAATTTTTTTCGATAGCCATTTTCGTCGAAAGTTGTTAGAAAGACGGTCTGAACCGTCGTAAAGTTTTGGCGGCTCGAAATGTCAAAGACAGCGTTGAAACTTTTGACGGCTCGAACTGTCAAAAAATTTCGACGGCTCGATCCGTCAAAACTTTCGAATGCAACATTTCGATAGCTAGAACCATCGAAACTTGTGACGGCTCAAACTGTCAAAAAGTTTTGATGGCTCGAACGATGGTTAGTGACGCTCACTTTTCGAGAAATTGTGATTTTTGACGAATTTTCCTTGATTTCCAAAGGACGCGTCCAATGAAAAGACAGATTTTCCTTGTAGTGAATATTAAATCTGACAATGCATCTCTCATCAATTACATAATAAGACATGGGCGTGATCTCAAATTCCTTAATTAAATCAGTCACATATCTAGCATGACAATAATTTATCCGTCACAAATATTATAATTGTGTGACATTTTCTTTATTGTTTGTGACGGATATACCCGTTACAAAAAGTACTTTTGTTTTTTCGCTAGAGAAAAATGTATTTTTCTACTAGTGCTATATGTCTACAATTACGGTGTGGGTCGAATATTAAAAAGACAATTACAAATTAAAAGTATCTATATTAAAAAAAGACATTGGAAGAGAACTTTAATAATGAAATCAATTATATATATCAACCCCAATCGATGTTTACAGAAAGGATATTAGCGTAGATGGAAGCTTTTTTCCTCAGTCTAGACGTAATCGCTACAAGATCCATTGTTCCAATCCCTATCATCTCATTGTTGTTGGCATCCACCGAAATCGCTTTAATTCCTATTGTTGTTTTTTGACATGAAGAAAATCAAAAAGGAAAAAGTGATAGTAAATGACATCAAGCTATATTGATATTTGGCTGAAATTTTTAGCACTAACTAGAATATGTAATTTATCTCTTTACTTTCTAACTTTAGATGTAACATCTCAAAAAATTTTAAATTAACAATTAATTTTCATAATTAAAATAAATTTTAAATTTAGGTTTGTTAAAGAAATTAAGATGAAAAGTTAAGATATCGAAAGTGAATAGATAAAAAGAGAAGAAAGGAAAAGATAATTTCTGATTGGAGAGAAATTGAAATTATAATAAGACTACATAAATGATGTAATAATCTATTATAATATTAGGATATAAAGAACTTCTAATGAGAGATGATGTAATAATCTGAAATTTTGGGACAAGGATATTTAAACCTTAATGATAAATGACCAACAATCCTTAATGTAAATCCTATATAAAGGACCAACAATCATATTAATTCTCAAAAAAAACCTATTAGTCAATTCCTCCTCCCTCTTTTTCTTCTCCACCAAGAAAAGCTATGTTTTAAAGCTAGGAGATTTAAATCCATATTCTTCATGGTGATTATGTCTTAAGATCAATAAAGAGAAGATCAAAGTTTCTAAAAAAATGACAAGAAGACTTAGAGGCTTTTAGATAATGATGAATGATACGAGAGAAGGTAAATGGCCCAGCGTTGGCAGAGATGTGCAACTGCAGTTGTACAAATCTAATTCATGCAGTCCGGTGAACGAAGCATCACCCAACCACTTGGAGAAGGCAGCTTCTGGATACCCACTTATGTGCAGAAATCTGAGGTCATGATGTGGTCGGAGATAGTTCAACACCTGTTCAGCCATCTTCCCGTCCTGACGATTAGCATTTCCATTCCAGCGTAGCCTCACATCCTCGATGCCTGTCTTGTTCATCATGTAATCGTCTTGTGGATTAAAATCTGACCATTTCACAGTTTCAAGTCCAATTACTTTAAGATCCCCCTTGAGACTGGCCAAGTCTTTCAAATGTTTTACTTTGCACCGTCCGCCGTCAGAACCTACTGGGAAGTACTCCAATTTTTGGAGGTGAGTTAACCTCCCAATCTCAGGAGGCAGCGTATTCATGTCATAGCCATGTATATGCCGCAAGTTAATAAGATTCCCGATGGCCCTGGGTAACTTCACACGAGAGCGAGAATGCCAAAATTTGCTCGAACTTTTAAGGTTAGAATTCAGAGTCTGAAGATGATAAAGGTTGTAAACTGATCGGGGAACATCAGGAATGTCTAAATATCGCAAGTGCTTCAGTTCAGAAATCCAACCTGACAAGTCCATTCTTCTTTCCGTACAAAAGACGAGTGTTCTGAGACATGTTGAATTATGCAACAATTTAAGTACGGCTTGTGCATCAACTTCATGTAATATCAGTGTCCTAATGCATTTCACCTGTCTCTTCTTCTGAAACAAAGGTTTTAGTCTTGCTATAATAGAATCCTCCTTGGCATAGTAGAATGAGACATGGCGAACTGTTTGAGGGATTTCGTCATGCAATTCCTCACTGGTCATCAACAAGTATTCATCTCTAGCGACATGTTTTGCTAGATCATGAATAAGATCATGCATGCTAAATATGTCATTACTGGAATCATAATGCTGCAAAAGAGATCTTTGCACTAATTCATTAAAATAATCATTGCCGATGTCTTCAAGCATCCCGCTTCCACTTGACTGTAAGAAACCATGGGACATCCATTGTCTCACTATTGTTGGCTTGTGCAGTCGAGAATCTTTGGGGAACAATGACAAATACATAAAACATGATCTCAATTCTATAGGCATACGATCAAAGCTCAATTTCAAAGGAGGCAAAATACCGTCTTGGCTCTCGTCTTGTTCCAATATCCCACTTTTTAATATTTCAATCCATGTTTCATCATCTTCAATCCTAAGAAGACTTGCAAGCACTTTCACAGCCAATGGTATTCCATCACACTTCCTTACTATTACCTTAGCAGTAGGAAACAAATTATTACGCGAATTCTGATCACGGCCTTCAAAGGCAATCTTTTCAAACAATGACCAACAGTCGGCAAATGGCAAATAACCTAGACGAATGGGTTCAGTTGTTTGCATGATTTCAGCTACAGTCTCATTTCTAGTAGTCACTATAATTTTACCAGTTCCATTATCTAATAATGTTGTTTTCAATGAATCCCAGAGCTTAATATTTTCATTCCAAACATCATCAAGTACGAGTAAGAACTTTTTTCCTTTTAAGTGCTTCTTCATCTCGACGATAAGCTCATCTAAACTCATATTATTATCTATTGCTAATTAAAATGATCTTGATATTTTTTCAATTAGTCTTGAAACATCAAAATCATCAGAAACACACACCCATCCGGTAACATCAAAGCGTCTTTGCACCGCTTGTTCATTATATGCCATCTGAGCAAGTGTTGTTTTGCCTATTCCACCCATACCAACTATAGCAAGAACACAAACTCTATCCTTTTGAGTTTCATTCTCCTGTAACAACCAATCTGTCACCTTCTTGTCAACTTTCCAACCAAAAGTCCTCACCTTATTGAAAAAAGAACTAGTTTCTGGGGCGTCCACTTTTTTACGGGTCTTCTCTCTCCATCCCTCTCATCTAATCTAATTTTCTTCCAGAAACCTGTGATCTATTCGAATTTTTCCCTTATTTGTTTGATGTTATCAACGAATTCATTTGAAATAGAAATGCTGATAAGAGTTCCAGTCAAATACCTCTTCAAGCTTACCAAAATAATTGAAGTTGTATCTCGCCTGTCTTTGACTCCGAGCCTTCGATTTCGCATGCAGCATATCATATTCATATTTATCCATAATATCCTCAACATCATAGGCGGCATCTTTGAGTTCCTTGAGACGTAGTAGATCGGACTTGTCGCTTACATCCTTCTCCTCGGCTTTATCCAATTTGTCATGGATCATCCTCAGTGTGCTTCCCAGCATCTGAAGCTCTTGCTCAACCGACGGTGGAGTATCTGCTGCCGATGATGACAAAACCTGTGGGATCCAAGACGACAGCTTGTTCGTCGTCAACTTCAAGAACCAAGTACAATCAGCTGCTTCGCCCATTTTCTCTGGACTCCGATGCAGAGAAGTCTGAAGCTTTCTGTCTTGGAAGAAGATCGAATTGCTCCGAGGCAGTCCACTTTTAAATTATTTCCTATACGACGGGCAGTCCCTTTTGAAGTCATAGTTGTCTTTTTTTTCATCAGCGTGGAGGGGCCTTAATTATAGATAAGCTAATTGACTTTCCTATCCTTTCCACCACAAAATTCTGCAAACGACATTCTTAGTTTCCCATTTGTAGTTGAAGATTGAACATCGGTTTCAGTTTCATAATGATCCAATTCAAATCCCGTAATTTAAGTTTCTTGGTTTGGCCCTTTCAATTCGAACTCCAACAAGAAGAAAAAAGTGTGGGGTTTTTTTGGTAGCCAATCACTTGAGAAGTTAGGCCATTAGAGCGGATTGTTCACATATTTCACTCTACTTAATTCAATAAGGTCACTCCACGTATTCCATAGTGATAAGAGAGACTTTAATTTTTTTTTCATACATTTTACAATATCTTACTTAAATAAAAGAAGCCGCTTATTATTTTATTCCAATCCAAACAATATAATCATTTTAACTAACGAAAACTCATTAAACTTCCAAATTAAAAGATTTAAGATGGTAACAAAAATACACAATAATTAATAAGGATAAGAATTGTTTTTTAATGTACTAAATATTTGTACGTCCACTAATTGTTTGATGCGCGCCATGCATGCGATCCATCAAATAAAATTATAAATGTGAGACAAATTACAATGCACACATAGGGAAGTAGTAGGTTCAATAATATTTCATCAAAATTGGATATAAGAAGACCTTTTTTTACACCCGTGGGCTCCCCGTGTCCAATGCTATTAGCTACTCCCTAATTCGAAATCGAAATGAAAGAATATAATGGTATTCCTTTGGTCAACACGATAATTTCATAGAATGATTTTGAAACAATGAACATATGCTGAATCACTTAATTCTGTTAACCAGTTGCGTTAATCACCATTAGCTAGATTGGATATAAGAAGATGAGACGTGGTATCGTCCACAACAACTACATTGACAAAGTATTGATCGGAATTGTCCTTTGCAGTGTCATTGTTTCAAAATTTCCGGCGTACGATTACATTGTCCACATTACCTTTTTCTTTCTTCCTTTTTCTGGGACGGTGGTGGGGCTTTGAAGGGCATGCAAGAGCAACAAGGCATGCAAGAGCAGTCGCACTGTCGGAGTACTCTTGATAGATAAAGATTATTTAGAAAAATGAAAGTTACTATCTATGTGAATATCTTTATTTGTCAAGTTATGAAACTTTGACGGTGTTAATGAAGTTTACAACCTAGAAATATGAAGAACAAAGAAAATGAAGTATTAAATAAAATAAAAAATCCCGTCCTCCTCTTGGACCTCTTCTATCTTACACGTCCCTACATCCTCATGTCCTTAGTTATCTCTTGAGAACCCTATTTGTTGGACTTACGCCCCTAATGGGCCATGGCATAAACTGCAAAAGCAGTTTGCGAAACTGCATGGATGTAGTTAACACTCATGTGTATAAATGAGTGTGATGCCTCATTTGGCCGTGAGTTGTGTTGTCCGACAAAATGTTGAAGGCTGTCGACTTCATCAAGTTTCCGACGATGTCCGATGTAGATTGGATTGTGAAACATGCGACTTCTTTTTGTACGTGATTGAAGTCCCGACTACGAGTCCGAAATAACGTAGAAAAGTATCGACGATCCGACTTCCTCTGCGATGTATTTCGATAATACCCCTTGTTTATTTGAACCAATTCCTCCAATTGGTATCAGAGCCGAAATAGCTTTTCTCGTTTATTTTTTGGACTGCGCAATTTTTGCGCCTTCGGTTATAGGATCATAGTCAAAGAATGAAATATTTTTCGTTGTCATTTTTCGTATAAATTCACCCTGAATTATTGTACACTTATTTTTAATTATTTTCCCAAATTTAAAAAAAAACGTCACTGTTCAGAAATTAAAAAAATATGGTGCTACATTGCCATCGGCACTGTAGCACGCTACAGTGCGCGCGCAGGCCTATGGCCCGCCGCGCGGCATTGTTTTTGACGCGGCGCGCGCAGGGGCCTTGGCCCGCTGCGCATCACGAGCGCGAGCGCGGTCCTTCGGCCCGCTGCTGCTGTGAACGCGCGCAAGCTCGGGGTCTGGCCCGCTGCTGCCGCAGCGCGTCACGCAAACGCGCACGAGCGCGGGCCAACGTGATCTCTGGCCTGGCGATTCACTTGACGCGCAAGACGCGCGCGTGCGCGTGGGCAGGGGCCCACTGCACGACACAAGTTCGCGTAGGCGTGGGCCGCGGCTTGCTGCGTGGCGCGACTGATCATGCGCGCGGGCCTCGGCCTGCTGCATAGCGCGTGTGGAAAAGGGCATGGGCCTGAGGCCCGCTGCACATTTTTTTGGGCAATTACGGTAGTAATTTTTTTTTGAAAATTACATTTAGAAAAAACTCGGAAAAATTTAGAAAAATGAGAAAAATATGTTTTTGAACTCAGAAAATTTTTCTGATAAATGTGTGATATATTTGTGACATAATTGTATGCATTTCTCGTTATGATGCATTTTCTATGTTATTATGTCCATGATAAATATATATGAGTAAATTAGATTATTCCTAATTTATGCATATTATTGAGTTAGAAAATTATGAATAATTTTCTGAAAATTTCAGAATGTTTAATATGCATATTTATTATTTATACATATGTGATTTTGCATATTATGTCATGTTATTATTATGTGTAATTGTAACTTATGGAAATTATCATATAATTTTAATTAGAAAATTGATTGGATAAATTTTCTAAAATTTGTATGGCATATAATTTTATGCATATTAGTGTAATTATGCATATTTATTATTATATGAAAAAGTCATGTTATTTTGTCATGCATTACATATGATTATGAATTTAAGTAAAATTCTTTCATATGTGCCATTTCATGATATGTTTTAAGTGTAGTATGTCACACTTAAATTAAATTTCCATATGAATTAGATATTCATGCACATAATTATGTTATATTTACTTGAAGTGTATTTAAGTGTGACACTTAGGTAAATTGACATGATAATTGAAATTTGCACATTATTAGTTCAATATGTGAATTGGACTATATTATAAGAATTTATATTCTTAATGATGGAACATGTGCATATATGAAATTATGTTACATATTAGACATAATGTGTGTTATGTGAATTTATACATAATTAATTCACATAGTTATATTAAGTTATGCACAAATTATTTTTGTCACGTATTTCACGTGAATGTGCACATTAATTATGACAAATTATATTTCTTTATGAATAGAAATATGTGCATATATATTTTTTTATTACACATGAAATGAATTGCATAATTTTATGTGATGAAAATTTATGCAATAATTTTTTAATTAACATGCATGATATGAATTTATGTACATAATTGAGATTTATGTGACATAAACGAATCATTAGAATGTGATAATAATTGTGTGATTATTTGTATGTCTACTATCATGCTTATGCTTATGTTAATTATATTAGTGTGACAAATAATATTCATTTATATGTAAATGGATTGTATGATTATTTGTGCATAATATACATTCATATATGTGTTTGAATACATAAATTTTTGTGAATTATGAATGTGACATGTTTCATAAAACTTGGAATATAGGTTTTAACATTATGAAACATAGGTAGTCCAAATAAGACTAAGGCATCTAATTTATATGATGGTAATATTTTTTGTTGAGTAGTGCGTGACATGTGCATGTCTAGGAAAGTATTGAAAAGAGATTGTTAGTGAAAAATTCAGTACCCTCTTTCTTTGTGGACTTACCTAGTGTACTGTCAATGCAGTCTCCAAATATTATTATGTTTACATGACGTGATGACATTTTTTCAATTATTGTGGTGACAAGACGAAGGGGTGATGGTTTTCTAATTGGCACCTTACAAATGTAAGGAAGAGCTCCCATCACAGAACCCTGATTGTCCTGGTCACATGTTTTGGAAATGATATGTTAATCATATCATATATTTTTTAAATAATTTTGGATGTTTGAATTCCAAAATGATTAGAATAGTATACCTTGGCGCAACATATTATTTTTAATGAATGATAATTATTTTTTCGGATAGTGGGAGATGAGTGGGAGCATAGCGACCATTTCGATGTCATTGCCTTAAAAATATTATTATGTCATTATTTATAAATATATGCGACAAGAAGACATGCAAAAACTAACTCATTTCCCATATGTAATTTTTTTTACCATAAATAAATGACACAAAAAAAAGGAATCTTTGCAATATGACAAAGTTAAAAAGAATATGTAAAAAGTGACCCATGGCAAAACGTGATCTCTATCGAACATGATCACTATCACGATTCTCACGATCTTGATGTAATGAAATCATCAAGAAAATAATAACTCTTATATAAGTTTTTCTTCAATAGATATGTTCTATATCTGTATGTGGTGATAAACTTGACGACTGAGTTAGAGAATCTTGGTCATAATTTTTGACCACGTGATAGTTACTTATTTTTAATAAGTACAGTAAGCTTGCACACATAATTGATGTTTAGTGAAAATATCAAATATTTTGACATTTATTCGAAGAACATTTGTCATCTTCAACTACGACATATGTTGTCCATGTCAAAATTAGAAAATTACTACGAGTTTTCGACAGAAATCGTAGTCCAGTGAATAATGTATGGATACTAAGAAGGGCTAACGCTACTCGCATCGATGTGGGAAGCATGATGGCAAAGTTGATATAAATAAAACAAAGTGCTACGCTTGTGGAAAATACGATAATTTTTCGCTCGTGATTGCATTGAGTCGAAAAATGTTGATATAATCGTATAGTAGTTTTGTTTAAATGATAATGTTGATTCATTGTTGAACCTCATCCTTTTCGTGGACTGAGATTATTATGACAATTTATCATGCAATTAAAGAATAATGAATTATTTATATGACTTAGCCTACAAGCCCAAGAACATAGTTGGAAATAACATGAAAGTGAGAGTTAAAAAGATTATGACTTGCAAAATTTTCTTTTGCAATAGATGGATTTTTTTCTCTCATTGTCCTACTATACCACTATTTTAAAGTGAATATGTGTATAGTATCTACATTTGTTATTTGGCTGTGTATTCACGTTTATCATTAAATTTCGTATTTTATGAAATTCCTTTATGAGAATTTTTTAAAAATGATTTTCTATGTCTCGATTACTTTAAGTATTCAAGTTGAATATTTATATCATATGTGACATAAATAAGTATGCCAAAAGTTTTGGCTAGTCAATTCTTGACATTTTTTTAGGCACTATAAATAAAGACTAGCTTGAGAATATTTTCTCGCTAATGTTATTTGCCTACTTTTGTGACAATGTCTAATTGACGAGAAAATACGAAAATCATTTATGAATAGAAAATTATAATAATCCATTTGTATTGAATGCCTAAGGTTCTATATGTTTTTTTTTCATCACCTTTTTGCATTATAAATTATACATATGATTTATCTAAGTTGGTAACATGAATCATTTTCTACCAATTCATGAACTTAGATGGAGATTCAATTATATCGCAAGATTAATGCCTTGCTGACTAAATTGATAATGCGAAATAGTTGAGACTTATTCAAATAGTCTAGTAATGAAAATGATATAGTTATGCGACTAACTATATTTCGCAACTATAAGTATTGCAGATACAATGAAACCATAATCTACTTGATGTGTGTAGCGCAAATAAAATTCCAATGTTATATTTGAAATATTGTTATTAATGCTGCCTAAATGTTACTGAAATATCAAGTAGAGATCTGACATTCATATATATTTTCTTGGCTGAACGAGATTACGTAACATCTTCACTTTAGAAGTTGAACATTCAGAGTTGACAATGTATGCGGATTGATTTGTGGTTTGTCCGTATTCTCTTCCCACACTTCGCTCCGAGTGGGAGCAATTCATAGTCAACTCATAATTAATGTTCATTTATTGAAACATATGAGTTATGTTTCACGTTGAACATGAGCCTAAAATAAGTTATGGAGGCTCTCTCGGCCTAGAGAAAATGGATTAATGCAAAGAATTAGAGTCTAAAGAAGAAAATCAAGTCAATGACTTGTTAAATCATCCGGCTTGTCGTAAGGCAAGTGTTCGAAATAAGTCGATATGGATGATAAGAGATTTAAAAGTGACGAGAAATAATAGTCTCAATAGGAGTGCTGACTATAGAGAAATAATTATGCTTTTTCTCGATCGTCAAAAATCTAATTATTGTTTCACTATTAGATGAATGTAAAAAGTATTGAGTGCAATATGTAGTTTGCGACGATCCATTTATGGATTTAGTATTCATCTAAATAATGATATAAATGTCATTATGTGTATGTCCATTTTTATGGATAAATATGTCATCACGGCATTATATGTGAAACAATATTATGTATAGCTAGAAGTAATAAGGTATTTCTTCTATTAATGAAGAATTTAATGTCTTTCTATAGAAATGACATGGGTGTTAGAGTTATTCACACCAGGTGTGAAATTTACGTAAGAATTGTTCATATAAATTTATTGCTTTGTAGCAAGAGTCGTCTGTTATAAAGACGTATTGAACATTCTACGAAAGACTATACACTCATCGGTACCCTTATTAAAAAAAATAATTTTGAATCTCATATTTTTCTCTATGACTCTATAAGTAACAAAAGGAAATGTCTTTTTGTAAACATGGTTAGTGATCAGACATGCACAATAAGTTGAGCAGTCTGATATTTGTATCATTGGTCAAATGAAAAAATTTACATACTAATGCAGGGCGCCTAGTTGGATGGCGATTAAAAGAATAATATGATACCTTATGGGCATGTTGACTCTCGTTTTGCACTATAATGGAGATCAAGCTATAGATTAGCTTATCCATAGACGCCTATTAAGATGGCGATATTAAAAAGTAAAAATCTATCTCCAATTATGTTTTCATGTTATAGAACGACATTCTTGTAAAGTTTAGCTAAAGCAAAATTATATAAAGTAGTCAACTATGAAAATTAAGTTTGTGTTGTACTTAATGATGATATGAAAGCCCTCTGGTTAAATAAATTTTCTTTTTACTCCTGTATTGACAATGGTCAAGTATGTCCTTTGTTGCAATGTGTATGTCACTATTGTTTAATAACAGGATGGACCATTATAGGGGAAAATACATTAATGTCTAGTATGTCTTGACAGTGTTAAGAAAATACAGTTGATGAATACACGTGTAAGTATGTTTGACTGACGCATTAACATGCGCAAAGTTTACACGATGATGTATTCTATATCTTCTTGTGATGAATAAAATTATGTTAAAATTTTATTCTAGAGTTGGTTAATATTTTCAATAATGCATGTAGAGTATGTCAAATCAGGCACGAGATTATCAGTCACACGGATAATCGCCTCAGCGCTTAGTGTATAGCGAGCAGAGATGAAATGATTTAGATCGTATATGATCTAAGATCGCCCTGATATGTTCGGGAGGATGACACGAGTTTATATATAACTCCGTGTAGCCTGATAAGAGAAGTTAGATGTAAGATCTCGTGGCGCCAATTTTTGGGCGACTAGTGGGAGGACTCAGGTCAGACGTCATGGGTAGACGTTTGGACTCTAATTTGTGCGGTGTTATGAGTTTATGACATACGCTCCTTCAGTGAGAGTTTCCACCACAGTACTTGGTTATGAACCTTGTATGCTAAGTCGACCCTAAGACTTGACGAATATTTTATAATTTTTTGTCAGAGTGTGAATCTTTAAGGACTGAACAAGTTCGAAGATTGCCCTTAGACTCTTGACTATATTTCAAAGTAATGTGTTAGTGTTGCTACTTTAGCGAGGTACTCAAAGGCTAAAATTGTATGCGGCCCGTCGAGCCATGACTAGGAAAGCAGCTGACTTAGAACTGAGAAATGTGAGGACGAGAGAAAGATTCACTAGTGCTGCATGGTATTTGTGATGAAATTGGCCAAATACGTAAGCATACAAATACGAATAAATCGAAATCATGCATGATAAGACTTGTGTCATCTGGAGTGTGCAAGTAAGGTGTTTCTAAGGCAAAGCGAGTAACATGGATGTTTGAGCGACTATGCATTATTAACAAATCATAGTATTGGCTCACATGATAGTTGGGCAGCTATATATTATCGAGAAGATATAGTATGCGCTCATATGTTGATTGAGCAGTTATGTGGTCATAACTTTTGACTCTCAAATTGATCGAGCAACTATGTATCCTTAACATGTCATAGTTCTCCATAAGTTGTGGATGTACTCGTGGGTCGCACGATCCATCTACCATAACGGATAATTTACTGGAAGCAATAATAGCCCATTATGTGCGAGTGAAAGATTGTTGGACTTACGCCCCTAATGGGCCATGGCATAAACTGCAAAAGCAGTTTGCGAAACTGCATGGATGCAGTTAACACTCATGTGTATAAATGAGTGTGATGCCTCATTTGGCCGTGAGTTGTGTTGTCCGACAAAATGTTGAAGGCTGTCGACTTCATCAAATTTTCGACGATGTCCGATGTAGACTGGATTGTGAAACATGCGACTTCTTTTCGTATGTGATTGAAGTCCCGACTACGAGTCCGAAACAACGTAGAAAACTATCGGCGATCCGACTTCCGCTGCGAGGTATTTCGATAATACCCCTTGTTTATTTGAACCAATTCCTCCACTATTGATCCAAAAAGAGAGTATAGATCCTTGTTAAGCTCAGTCATGCACATTTTTTTTAACATCAGATGGGCAGGACGCTCCTGCTTAGATGGGCACCCCTATCGTGGATGGTAGATCTAGGGGTGCCTAATAAGATTGAAGTTTTTTGTCATATGCAAAAAAAAATGACGTTTTTTTTCTAAATGAAAAGAAAATCAGTTTAATGTTTCATTTTTCCCATTCTCGACTCTCGCCCAATAAGAAGGAGATTGACATTTGATTTAGCTCGAGTTTTCATTGATCGGACTCGAGTATGACTAATACTCGATCCGCATTTCCCCCATATTTCTATCAAATCATAACATGGTTCACATCATCATGACCTAGCTCATGTCAAATGATAATCTGGTTTGGATGTAGTGCAACATCACTTGAGTTCCAATTGTTCATATGCAACATTTATAGACTTATAGTTGGTTGATTGGTGATTATGACTCCTTTGCCTTTTTATTGATGACTTTGTAAATTGGAGCACAAACATATACTTGAATAGAATGATCAAATAAAAATCAAAATTTTAGTATTGTTATGGAGAATATTATGTCGTATTGTATTGCATTGGAGGTGCAGATAATGTAATTGTGGGGACAATTAAACTACTAATTTTCGAACCATTGTTTCTTTAAAAAGGTGCAATCCTTTCTTAAAATTGGACATAGTTAACTATTGAGCATGAAAATGACTTGTCACGTCCTGAATAAATTGAGGAGATCTTTTGAGACAATCGATGCACATATTCACTATATAATTTTTGTTAATGCTTTAATTTTTTGCGATGACAAACCATACGAGTGTGCATTATTTTGTTACGAAAATAACAATTGTCTAGAAAAAAAATGCGGGATCAAAGAAAACCAAATTTACAATGAGACATCAACTTATGAAAATTCATGAGCCGTGAGTGGCAATTCATTACCATGATGGTTGAATTTCACAAGATGTTCATGCTACAAATAATTTCACACTATGATAATCTTGCATTAGTGACATTGATATTGAGCTAAATCTCATTCACCCGGGGGAGTGGAATCAAGAGAAAAAAAAAAGGAAAGGAGAAAGAAAAGAGAGATTTTTATGTGAGGAGGAGATGTGTGCCTGAGGGGTGCATAGAGCAACGAAATAGGACGTGGAGGAGTTTGTGCCTGACCCATTCTTTAATTTTATGTTTGTTGTAGTATGTCGGCATTACACCTCTTCTCTGCCGTGGTCGTTTCCAGCTTGAGTAGCTCCTGCTCAGATGCAGTTGGAGACTTCTCGGATGGAGATCGCCCAACCAAGGAAGACAACTTTTCAGCTATCCGCTTGATCAGGAAAGCAAAGAAGTACTTGGGCCATTTCGAGGATGACTCGGACTCTTCTCCTTTAAAGAGCTCTGATCTGTAAATCGCAGAACTGTGTTGCGAATGTAATTCCACCGAAAAGTATTGAACAAAACATATATTCTGTGAAGATAAGGCGTAGGAGTTGGGATCAAGGAGTGCGTTGGGACTACAGATGTGTTTGGAAAGAAAATTTTAACTAACGAGTAAAAAAGCAAATTGAAGTGTTTCTCCAAATCAAAGTTTAAAGATCTGATGATAAAACTCTATAAGCTATCCTTACTAATTTATAATAATTATAAAAAAATATTTAATTATTGTGGATTCAAAATGGATTCACATAACTTGGATCTCTCACTTGATTTATAGATGAACTATAATATAAACTTTTTAAGGATAATTTTATAATTAATTTAAAGATGAATGTTAGTTTTTACATGTGTCCTCCAAAATTTTGGTAATTAAATATAAAGATTTCGCAATTCTAATGCACTTGTCTCAAGCGTGGTATGACAACCCACACAATGACACATTAGATCAAAGGCTTCATCTAGGTGTCAATTTGTTCATAAATGCTTCCATAGAAATGTTCACTTAGAAAAATGTCCTAACAAAACATGACATTTCACAAATAATAAAGTAAACTTCTTTTACACTTAATTAAAAGAACCTCTCTAATAAACATTGCACAAATATGTCGCATGTAAAAATAATCCTGTCATATATCGATATCACTTTAGATTCACGCAATCCTTAATCCCTATAAAAATAGCAATTTGACATTTTCCTATTATTTTTCATTCTACTTTATTTAATATCTGAATATCATATACCATTTTTTTTATTTTAATCTCACATCTTTAATTTCACTTATCAACATAAATGAGTTTTTTTTATATTTTAGTTAAAAATAATCAACATTTTTATAATAAAATAATATTTTTAAAAATAATGAATTCCAACATAAAATAAATTGATTAATATGAATATTAATGCATAAAATAATATAAAATATATATCTGTATGTCTATGTTTGTTATTTGATAAATGTAGCACTTGAACTAATATAATAAAGGATTTAATGACTGTCCACCATCTTAAAAGAGGTGGAGATGCCTGCCCTTATCAGACACCGTCTGATCTTAAATCAAGGAGATAGATGAAGGCGGCCGGTTCAGCAAGTCATATGAGTGGAAAGCCGCCGGTTCACCGAAGACAACACTGTCTGTATCGGTCTGATGCTGGTTCGGTTTATCATATAAAATGCAAACCTAGGGTTTTTCCATCTTTTTTTCTCCCTTCTCTCTCTCCTCACACGGCCGCGCAGCGTCGTCTTCCTCAGCGACGGCTTCCTCCTCCGAGCGGCGACGACTTCCTCTTCCGCGCACTGTCGATCCCTGCGCCCGACAGCCGATCCCTGTGACGACGTCGACCTTCGACAGTCGCGCAACGGCCACATAAACGAGCGACGACGCTCCGACCATCGCACGGTGGCCACATAAACGAGCGACGACGCCGACCTCCAACACTCGCTGCCGAGAAGCCCTGTTCGTCGGCCGATTGCCCTCTTGACGTCCCTGCTGCTCGCCGCCGATAAGCTCTGTTCGTCGGTCAAGAATCCCTATAAGCCCTCTCGATGCCCCTGCTTCTCGCCGGCGAGAAGCCCTCTTTGTCGGCTGATCGCCCTCTCGACGGCCCTGCTGCTCGCCGGCGAGAAGCCCCCTGTTCGTCGGCCGAGAAGCCTTGTTCGCTCTCTCGACGCCCCTGTTTCTCGCCGACGAGAAGCCCTGTAATCCCTGCTCGCCCTCTCGACGCCCCTGGTGCTGGCCGCCTAGAAGTCTTGCCCGCCTTTTCGACGCCGCTGCTTCTCGCCGCCGAGAAGCCTTGCCCGCCCTCTCGACGCCGAGGCTGCTCGCCGCCGAGAAGCCTTCCTCGCCAGCCCTCTCGACGCCCGCTGCCGAGAAGCCGCTAAGTAACTCCGTTCGCCGACCGTCGAGAACCCGACTGCCGAGAATCAAACAATATATTGTTATTCTTACATATTTGTGTCTCTAATAATTAATTGTTTACGTGTTTTAGTATTATGGAGATGGACGTAGAGAACATCATTGGACTTGATAATACAGAAGACGAAGATATTGAAAAAGACGAAGATGAAGTATATGTCAAATCTTATGAGCTACCAAAATCATATGTTGGAATGATATTTGACACAGAAGGCGAAGCATACAAATATTATAATATGTATGCTAAAATGGTTGGCTTTTCTATTAGAAGACAAAATTCACACAAGTCAAAGATTACAGGAAATCTTATCAATAGAACTTTTGTTTGTTCTAAAGAAGGTCATAAGAGATTGAAGCAAGGCATTGAAAAAGCATTTACACAAAGAAGGGAAGTTAGGGACGATTGTCCAGCTCATCTATATGTTGGTGTAAGAAAAGATGGAAAGTGGGAGATGAGAAAATTTCAAGAAGAGCACAGTCATCCTCTTACAAGTCCTTCAAAGGTAAATATTTAAGGTCACATAAAGAAATCAGTGCAATATCCAAAGAAGCTATTGGTAACTTACATGACTTTGGCATGGGTCCATCCAAAATTGCTAGAGCACTTAATATGTCTGGCGAACCACTTATAACAGCCCAAAATTGTATTGATTATTTGAGAAGTAGAAGAAAATGCAACTTTTCTGTCGAATGCCTTAATATTATATCTGCTTTTCAAAGTAAGACAAATGTTGACCCGGGGTTCTTTCATGGATGGGAGTTCGATGTAGATGGTACCGTTTTAAATTTTTTCTAGGCCGATGGAAGGTCAAGAGATAGCTATTTGACATTCGGTGATGTGGTAGTGTTCGATACAACATATCGAACAAATAATTTGATAATGCCATTTGCTCCTTTCACTGGAATAAATCATCATTGGAGGTCATGTTTATTTGATTGTGCTTTGCTTGCAGATGAAAACAGAGGAGACATTCACATGGCTGTTTGAAAAATGGTCTGAATGCATGAATGAGAAGCATCCAAAATGTATTATTACGGATCAAGATATCGCTATGGGCAATGCTATACAGAAGATTTTTCCGCACATTAAGCATATATTTTGTACATGGCATATTGCTACATATGCAGGATTTATATTCACGTCCGACATTTAAAGAAGACTACAATAGTTGGCTTTATGGATCATCGAACATAGATGAATTTGAAAATGGTTGGCTCTATTTGAAACAAAAGTTCAAAATTCCATGTGGACATTGGTTAAAAGTAATGTACAACAAGCGTGAACAATGGATTTGATTATATTTTAAAGATGTATTCACTGCAAGTATGCGGACCACTCAAAGGGCAAAAAGTATTAATGCTTTTTTTGATGGCTATGTCAATGCGAAGACATCACTTTCATATTTTGTAGAACAATATGATAAGGCCGTCCAAACTCATCTTGAGCGTGAAGAACGTGAAGACTTTCAAGCAATAAACTCCTCGCTTGCGTATATTCTAAAAAATCCCTTAGAGGTATATGCAAGTAACATTTATACACATGCCACATTTTGTAAGTTTCAATCAGAATATGAAGAATCTTTCAGTTTAGATGCTAATAAAATTTACAAAGACCGAGATAAATCTGTATACTCGATTTATCATATGAGCACTAATGATGAGGGGAAAAATATTGTTGAGTTTCGTCACTTTGAAACAATTAGTGTCAAATGTTCTTTCAAGAAGTTCGAACAAGAAGGGATATTTTTTTGCCATATTTTAAATATTTTGCATAAGAAAAAATTGTGATCCTTGCTTGAAGAATATGTACTTCATCGATGGACAATAAATGCAAGATATGCAAATGCACATGCCATTTATGAAAACAGGTCCTCTTATAGTGATTGCATAACACCCATTTAGAAATTAACTTGGCAAAGTAATTTATGGAAAGTACAAGAGATGGGTTTAATTTCAGCTAAACATTTGCAATTCGGGGCACCACATGTTGATGATTTGATAGCAAAGATGAGATCTTTCCATATGACAAATATGGTTATAGATGTAACTAATGCAAGCACAAGTCAAATTCATGATAGTGAGCGAGGAAGTACAATCGAAAATCCTTCAAGTCAACCAACCTCAATCACCTTGAATGATTCACAATTCATTATTCGTGACCCACTTCGTGTGAAGTCTAAGGGTAGACCGAAAAATATTGGAAGGATTAAATCTGGAGTTGAAATTTAGATGTCCCAAAATGAGTCTAAAAGAAGAAGTTGTGGAAAGTGTGGAAAGCAAGGACATGATAAGAGAACATGTCCAATGTTGAAAGTATAAATTATTTTACATCTTTTATCTTTATTATCTTTTCATCAAACCATTGCATAATACTTTGTCTTGTTGTATTTGTAGGATGTTGAAAATGAAGAAGAACCACATGATATGTAATATTTATTGCCTTTCAAATTATCAACATGACGGTCACAATTCATTTTTCTATCTTAAATACTTTTCATTTATTGGATTTTCTACGTGAATAACAAATTTTTTTATATTTCATTTAGATTGCTGGAAATGGAGTGTGAATTGTTGTTGCTGCCTCTTGCTCATGGGGTCTTGGGTCATGTTATGTTGAAAGCGAAATGTTAACATTAGTTGCTATCACATTATTCTTAAGATGTTATGTTAGTTTGATGGCATTTCTATCATCTTGTTTCTTGGACATTTATGTTAGTTTATCAAGCTACAATTCTTAATTTTTTAAACATTATTTATGGCGTGAAAAGTTCATGAAAGTGCATGACTTGACATTAAATATGGAATAATCAAGAACAGCTATAATAGTTGACTTCCAATGCGTTAGCAATTGATACACACAACACACTACTTGTAATTGATAATTACAATACTAAAATTAATTCATGCAGGCGGGGAACAAATTAAAACAAAATTGAATAAAAAAATAGCTATAGTTGAGGGTCGAAGGTCTGAGTGGCCGTCGATCGATAGCTCAAGCAATCTAACATAAGCTCAAGCAATCTAACAGGTGCAAGACATTGATGTCATTCCAATGGAAATTCATACACACAATTGATACTTACGCTTTAAGACAGCATTTGACAATTGATTCCACATAGCACAATTGATACTTACTTAAACAACACTTCACAATTGATTCTTACACAGCATTAGTGGGCAAGCAAATTAATACTTACATACAGCACAATTGATAATTACACTTACGCAGCACTTGACAATTGATTCTTACACACAGCATTAGTCGGCCAAAAATTAAAATGAAACTGAAAAAAATGCTAAAATAATAGTTGGCCAGCATGGGGGATCGGAGGTCGGCAGTGGGGGATCGGAGGTCGGCTGTAGTAGGAGGAACTCGCGCTCGTCGCGCGCGGGGACCGACGGTGCACCTTGGAGGTCGACGGTGCGCGGGGGGTACGAGATCGGCCATCGCAGGTCGAACTCGCGATTGTCGCATGCGAGGACCGGCGGTGCGCCTCGGAGGTCGGCGGTGCACGGGGGGTCCGAGATCGGCCATCGCAGGAGGAAGTCGCAGCCGTCGCAGGAGGAAGTCGCGACCGTCGCGTGGGACCGGCGGTGCGCGTTAGAGGTCAGTGGTGCGCGGGGGGTCGGAGATCGGCCGTCGCAGGAGGAACTCGTTGTCGTTGCGCGTGGGGAACGGCGGTGCGGCTCAGAGGTTGGCGGTGCGTGGGGGGTACGAGATCGGACATCACAGGGCGAACTCGCGGTCGTCGTCCGTGGGGACCGGCAGTGCGCCTCGGAGGTCGCCGGTGCACGGGGGGTCCGAGATCGGCTGTCGTAGGAGGAACTTGCGGCCATCGCAAGCGAAGACCGGCGGTGGGTGGGGGGTCAGAGATCGGCCATCGTAGGAGGAAGTCGTGCTGTCGCGCGGGACCGGCGGTGCACGTTATAGGTCAACGGTGCGTGGGGGGTCGGAGATCGGCCGTCGTAGGAGGAACTCACTGTCGTCGCGCGTGGGGACCGGCGGTGCGGCTCGGAGGTCGGCGGTGCGTGGGGGGTCCGAGATCGGCCGTAGCAGGAGGAACTCACGGCCGTCGCACGCGAAGACCGGCGGTGGGCGGGGGGTCGGAGATCGGCCACCGTGACCATCGCGCGGGACCGGCGGTGCGTGTTGGAGGTCAGCGGTGCGCGAGGGGTCGAAGATCGGCCGTCGCAGGAGAAGATCGGGTCGCATGGGGAAGTCCCGACCGTCAGGCGAGAAGATGGCCATCGCGGCCGTCGGGCGCGGGCGAGGAGATCGGAGAGAAAAGGGGCGCCGTGTGAGGAAAAGAAATCGGAGATAAAAGGGGCGGCCGTGTGAAGGGAGAAAAAAAAGATGGAAAAAACCCTAGGTTTGCATTTTATATGCTGAACCGAACTAGCATCAGACCGAACCGAACTAGACAGTGTTGTCTTCGGTGAACCGACGACTTTCCACTCATATGACTAGCTGAACCGGCCGCCTTCATCTATCCCCTTGATTTAAGATCAGATGGTGTCTGATAAAGGCATGCATCTCCATCTCTTTTAAGAGGTGGACAACCATTAAATCCTTTATTATATTAGTTCAAGTGCTACATTTATCAAATAGTTTTTATTAAATTCATAAATAAAGTGTTCTCCTCTATCTGTTTATATCTAACTATTATTTATCCTCGTTATTAACTTTACAAAAGATAGTCTAAAATTTTATGTAGGTTTTTGTTTCTTAATTAAATGCAATATGTTTCTCCCTCGTTTGCGAGCCAGAAACATTAAAATACAAAAAGTTGTTTCCACCATCTTTCGAACATCACTGTAAGCAAGCATTTTTAACAAATGAAAAATACTGAGTTCATATATTTCTATGGATACAAGAAGTGCTTCAAGACAAACGGTGGAATGGGATATATATTGCAACAGAGGAAAATTATGTAGTAGAGATGAACAACATGTCGGCCGTGCTCGGACTGGTCAAACATGGATTATCCATGCCCCGGGTCATGTCGGACCGGCACGGACCGTTCGAAATCATGCCATATAGGATCGTGCCGACAAGCACTTTGGATGACCTACCACGGTTTTGGCCCCACCTGACTGGGTCCATCGAGCCGGGTTGAGCGCCCATTATTATTTCTTTTTTTTGTGCATTTTTTAAATTAGAAAAATAAAAATATATTTTAAAAAATAAAATGGGGTTCACATAATTTTTGTCCTAAAACTTTGGCTAATTAAAAACAACAAACATAATAAAAAATATTATAACATATGCTATTATGATTATTAGATATATAATAATAATATTTTTATATATGATATATGACTAAATATATGTATGTATAATATAATTATAAAACTTATAATATTTGATTAACTGTATAATAAAAAATTATAAAAATAAAAAAAATTGTGTTCAGCAGATGGGGCCTGGGCTGGGCCGTGCTCGTCGGGCTATGCTTAGCTTCATGATGTGCAGTCCAGCACCGATTGTACCCTGGCTGGGCCCGTGCCAGGTCAGGCCAGCCCGATAAAAAATCGTGTGGGCCGCGTGCCGGGCCTTACGGCCCACACGGTTCTCCATCTCAATGTAGAGTGTTTCACATGAATAAGTGTAGAATACAAATTTTATATATTAGATTAATAAAATAATTATACATTAGTTTATTTTCTTAGTTAAATATTTAATTTGAACAAAATTATAGTTATCTACTAATTTTATGACTGTGATCCGGTCATTTTACAAATATGACTAATTCAACAATTGCAACTTATTTACTTTTACATATAGTTTTTTATTAAAAGAATACTCAAATAAATATATATTATTTCATCTAAGAAATATATGACTACTTTATAATAAATTATAATAATTAAGTTAATTAAATTATAAATAATAAGTCAATTAATAATAAATAAGAAGTATAAATTAATTTGACCAAAATAATAAATATATAAGAAATTTATGATTACTTTAATAATAAATTATAATAATTAAATTAATTAAATAATAATAAAATAAGTCCTCTACTCATATAATAGTATAAGTAAATATAAATGTAAAGATCTATCAGATGATTGTATAATTAATTCAAGCCATAACTTATAAGTCCAAAGACGGAGCTACGTGGGTTTCTATTCCTGCACGTGCAAACATTGGATAATAGTTTGTGAATACTAGTGGTTAGAGTAAGCTTTTGATACGGATTCAACCATGGTTCTATTCATTTTTCTTCTATTATTTCTAGTTGAGCCCTTCTACATGACAACTTGTAGAACAAGCCAAACTTATAAATTGAATGGTAAAATTAAAATATTCCTGTTGAAAAGTTGAAGATGGGTTCACTATTAAATTCACCTAATTCCATTAAATTGCCTCGCATTAACATTTGAAAGAGAAAAAAAACCCTAAAATATCTTCTCGTCACCTTCTAAAGCGACCCCACCATCCGACTTGTCTACTTATACGTCTCCGGCGCCATGTTCTTCGATAGTTGTACCGCCACGTCGCCCGTTCGCAGTTCTCCACAGCACAGAGTCCCCCACACCAGAAACTCGCACCGACGCCAACTTGGCTGCAGACGACCCCCCACGACAACTAATTTTTGGATTAAAAAGATCTGTGTCGACAGACTACTTCCACCATTGGCCGCTTGCTGTTCCTCTTCGTAATTATAACTTATTCCATCGGTCCAGCACTTGGCCTCAGTTTACTATTATCAAAAGAAAGAACTTACATATTTTAGAATGTCAGACAATAAATGAATTCCAATAAGACAACAAAAAAAAACTACATATTAGTTATGTAACAAGATATTAGCATTCTTACACTTTTGAAGATGTCGCAAGGATAAAGCTCACAATGTTTATCAAACAAGAGCTCAAACTCCTGTTAGTCAAATGCAAATACATAAACATACACGAAAAAAAAATAAATTAAACACAATCCTGCGATCAAGCGGTCAGATGTGGCCCCCCGCGGATGCGAGCGGATCTGGCCGCATGCAGATCTCAGTGGCGAGATGCAGCCGCCCGCGCGCGGCCGCCAGCAGCCACATGTGGCCGCCGCAGCCATGAGGGGCTGGATGTGGCCGCCGTGGCCATGAGCGGCCAGATCGAACGGCGGCAAGGGGCGGGCGGAGGAGTGCGGAAGGGGGGTGGTTGAACATATCCGCGGGCAGCGGCAGAGTGGAGCGATTGCAGCGACGAGGTGGTGGCAGAGCCGAGCGATTGCAGCGATGGAGCAGTGCGGTTGCAGCGACTGGCCGACGGAGCAGGTTGCGGCGGCGGAGTGGAGTGGCAGCGGCGGACGGGGGCGGTAGGTGATGTGTTTTTTGAAGGGGAGGGGAACTGAACACGGGGAAGAGAATGGGAAATAGAAACGAAAGGCCCTTTATTTATAGAGGAAACTTCGTCAAATTTCGACGATTATAACTATTGAAAGTTAAATTAATAATATAAAATAAGACTTTAAATTCTGACGGTTCGAACCATTGGAGGTCCCGATGTTTCTCTTAACCCTCGAAAGTTTCGACTGTCCAAATCGTCGGAACATCCACAAATATTATAATAATAGGTGTATTACCGTTACATATATAATATGTATTATTTAAATTTCCGATGGTTACAACCATCGAAAGATAAATAAATAATATAAAATATTAATTCAAATTCTGATGGTTCGAATCGTTGGAGGTTCCGACGATCCTCGTAACCCTCGAAAGTTTCAGTCCGAACCATTGAAACTTCCAAAAATATTATAGTAATAGGTATATTACTGTTACATATATAATATATATTATTTAACGTTTCGACGCTTAGAACCGTTGGAAGATAAGTAAATAATATAAAATATTAACACAAATTTCTACGGTTCGAACTGTTGGAGGTTCCGACAGTTCTCTTAACCCTCGAAAGTTCCGATAGCCCAAACCGTCGGAACATTTAGAAATATTATAATAATAGGTAGATTATCATTACATATATTATTTAACGTTCCGACTATCGTTATATTGATTATATGACCCGACGGTAAATGATGAAATCTTATAATACAAGAGATATATAGTAGCATGATTCGGATAAATCATGAAATCTTATTTAATTCAACTTTTATATATGCCGGTAATCTTAAATCACACTTCGTTGTATAATTGAAAAGTAAGAAATTATGTATAATAGTATAACTTTTTATATATGAAAGAACATGTAGATGTTGTTATAGTAGTTGAAGTATACAGTATAAATGGATGGCTCTATGGTTAACGATAATATTAGAACATTGACTTAAATAATAAGTGAACTCATTTATAAGGATGAATCTATCATGTATGAAGAATATATTAATTAACCATTTTTGAAGTAGATATATCAGCAATTTATTATAATAATTTATACATTGATCATCGACTACAATATGAATATATTGTTTTCTTGAAAGTTTTCTTGCTACATAATATAAATATCTATATCTATATATATATTAATTGAAATAATCATCCAACATTAATTATTTAATTAATAAGTTGTGATATATAAAAGGAAAATACATTGTCGAATTACATTATTCACAAATGCAATTAAATTATATGAATGGGATGAAACTATATGAAATGTATATAATAATAGTACCGACAACTGTGACCTTTGGAAATATCGGAGGGTACATTTGAATGGTCTAAGCCATCGAAAAATACCAAAAAAATTACCATGCCCATCCACCTTATTTCGACAGTTAGGACCATCTGAAGTTTCGACGAATGTTGCCGTTGGAACTTTCGACGGTTAGCAGACGGCTGCAACTGTCGAAAAACTCTCCATCCATATTTATTATGGATATTTCTATCCGTCGAGTACTTCAGAAGAAATTTTGTCCGTAGAAAACCGGCATCGAAAAATGATGTTTTTCTTGTAGTGGGCCTTTCACTACCTAGAAAGGAAATGGTATGCTATCAATGGTTGAAGTAGGCGTAGATTTTCTTAGCTTCAACATGTGAACCAAGAATTGTTGGAAACGGAGATCAATACAAATCACATTTAAATTATGTACACTTACTGAAATTAACCGAATTCCCCGCCTGAACTGTCGTTGGAAGCACAAAATGATTAATATTCAAGGAAGTCAATAACCTCTCATTGCACCCACAGAAGGATTGAAAATATAACCTTACAAATATGATTATAAACTTGTTCCAAGAAAATAAGACAAATGTGAAGAGAATTATTAAATTTACAAAATTAGACCTTCATCACTCGTTTAATTATCGTGACCAGATGATTGTGGAAAGCCCTCCATTTGTTTCCCGAGCGAATTAGGACATTGTAGCGTACTCATCTTTGGCCACACATGACGTCTCTCTTGAGCGAATTATTGCTCATATGCAGGTGTTGTCGTTGATCAGATCTAGTCGTTGCAGCTCGAGAGAGAGAGAGGGAGGAGGGAGAGAGAAAAAAAAAAAGAGCAGCCAAGCAATTAGAGCGGACCTCGGAAAAACAATAAATGGATGGAGTAAATATTTTTATGTACATCAGTACATGACGTTATTATTATTTGTAATCTGTGATTACAATAAACGTCACCACCTTATATAATTGGTTACGTTTATTTAGACATACTCATTGTTTATATTTTAGTATCATTTATACATTTTGCAAACGTGACTTAAGACCAACTTTTTTATAGTGAGGCTTAAGAGCGTAGAATTGATAAACATCTGCATAAAATATATCCTGGACAAGAAAATACATTCTTAGCAAAAAGAAAAGAGAATGATGAATTACAAACCAAATTAATTCACAACCTTTTATTGGATTACAAATAAGAGAAACTGCAAGGCACCGAGTCCCTCTTAAAAGGACGTCCCAAAGATCTCGTCTCCGCGCCCTTTTAGCTGATCTCGGATGACTCCGTCCAACATCTGAGCAATCTCGTCGGTCAGATGGTGCCTCCAATCTCCCTTTCCTCCCTTCCGGAAGAAGGCGCTATTGGGTAATGGTAACAAGGAGTTTTCCAACTTTCCGGTCTTGTTCACCTCCAGGTTGCTCAGGTTTTCAAAGCTACACAGCCTTGCTATGTCCTCCGGTGCACCGCCGTCCTCCTCCGCCACTGTGAACGAGCACCCCATGAACTCCGCCAACCTCCTCACGACCGCCACCGGATCCTGCAGCATCTCCTCGTACCTCAAGAACAGCAGCTTCTCGGGTCGCTGCTGGCTCGCCTTCCAGTACTCCAGGACATGTTCCCAGTGGGGCCCGAAGTGGCCGACGCCCTTGCAGTACGCGTCCAAGTTCTTGCTCAAAGGCTCCGAGTCCACCTTGGCGGCCTCGGACATCTTCTTCTGGAAGTGCCAGTATGAGATGAGCATGTCCTTGGGTTCCCGACAGACGTATATGAGCCGGCACTCCAAGTTGCGGACGGACTCCGGAAGCAGGGAGAAAGGCATGTGAGTTTGGAGCAAGCGTGGAGAGGGCATGCTTTCCATGGCCTCGACAACGGTGAACGATTGTTCCATGAAAGGGACGCAGTCGTGAGGGTTGTGGGCGAGGAGCGGGTGGTCCTCGAAGCGGTGGCGTCCTCGCGTCAAGGTGGCGAAGGCGAGCGATTTGAGCCATGTGGTTCCCGACTTTGGAAAGCTCGCCAGGATCACGTCGTCCGGACGGGCTTGGAAATGACGTTGGATCGCAAGGACGGCCGGCAAGAGCCCTTGCGGGATCCAAAAATTTTGGTACTTCCTGAGATGAAATAGAGGCCCACTGGGTGTCGCCGCCAATGGGAGGGTGGAGATGAATTCCTGGTCAGGATTTGGAGTTGGACATGGCGGCTCCATTTCTTTTGCTACAGAACTTGAGGATTTATGTCTCTGCGTACGAAGGAAATGATTGGAGACCAACGGTGAAATGGCGTACACATATATATATATATAGTTAAAAATATAATTAATATTAGGTAATGTAATCGACGGTTCAAACTATCGATACTCAACCTTCGACGATCGAGCCCGCCAGTTGGATCGTCGATATTATCGACGAATGTTTTACAACCGTCGCAAATCGATTGCGACGAGCGTTCCAATTCCGTTGGAAAAATCGTCGGTAATACAGTTACCGATGGTTTTTTGTCAGCGTTTTTCTTGTAGTGTAATCGAACTACAAATGTAGTCATATGAACGATAATTATGCAATTAGTTCAAGCCATAACCTATGATTGCTTCCACGTCTCATGTGACGGTAGAAAAAGCCAAAACATATAAATTCGACCATCACCTACCTGGGTCGTTACTATTCTTCGATCATTTTAACTCTTTTGCGGACCAAAGCTATCAATAGCAATGCCAGCGAAAGACTCGTATAAATTATTACATCATTAATTAAAACAGAATCGAAAGCTAAACAAATAAAGTTTATAGAAGAGTAAATAGTGTGCAAGCTTAGGATAGGGAATACACCGCATCGTTCCATGTACATCACATATGACATCACAGTCATCTAAAGTCTATACTAGTCTCTTTCTCCCATTCCTCTCTCTCTCTCTTTCCACTTGCACAATGCTTTAACTTGCATTCCTCTAACAGCTTGTTGATCCCCCACCGGAGAGACCATCTCAGGTCATCTCTCGCAGCCTCTGGAGAATGTCCGAACCACCCGACCTTCCCCCACCTCACTCATCCCGTTCTCTCTCATCCTCTCAACCCAGACAAACATACAAAGAAGTGGTCAGGGCAGGACTCCGCTGGAAACAAGCTCGTCGAAGGGGGATCGTGATCGGTGAAATCCTTCGGAGCTCATCTCCCCACATCAGTTGCGATGCTTGCAGGAGGAGATCACGGAAGAAGTCACCATCCCTGCTGCTGAGGTGGTAGAACGTTCGGAAGAGCTGAAGAGATGCTTGGTCGGCAAGGTTGCTGGATGTCTGCTACCGGATCTGCTCCGTGTCGAACTCCCATGCTTTTGGGGTTTGGATCAGACTCTGAATGTCAAAGATATGGGTAACAGATACTTTCTCTTCTCCTTTGGTTGCTTGCAGGAACGCATGCGCGTGTTAACCGGAGGCCCCTCGAGCGTCAAGGGACAACTCGTGTTTGTTTCACAGCCGCAGCCATACTTTAGGGCCACTGGAGGTCTGCCCACTACTTACCTAGCTGCGCCTATATGGAATGCCCTTTGAGTTACAAGGCCATGACTTTGCTTGGAGAATCGCAAGATGCTTTGGGTCACCTTTACTTGTTGATGGGGATTCCCTCGCCGAAGATCCGTACCAAGGGTTAGAGTTTGTGTTATTTCGATCTTACGAAGACGATCAAGCAGGGAGTGTGGATTCGAAACTCGAATGGTAGTAGGTACTTTCAGCGCGTTACCTATAAGAATCTGTCCCTATTTTTCCTTCGTTGTGGTATGGATGGTCACAGGTTTGAGGGATGTCATGTATCGTCGGAGATGGGAGGAGAGCGTAGCAAAGTTTTACTCTATGGCCCATGGCTACGTTTCTTCGCCGGTATGCGCCGGCCCCGGGTGCCTAATGCTCGTGGTGGTCATGGTGGGATCTCGCGGCCGGACCCTCGAAGTGCCGAGACTAGTGCTCAGGAATGGAGAGAACCCATCTCTGGAAGCGCCGATGAGTAGGGGTCATCGCGGAGGTCAACTACTGGCTTTGGGCTGGGGGGCGAGTCAAACCGGTTCAGCGCACTTGATCTCAACCACTCGCCTGCATCGGACGGTCCGGATCCAACACTGGAAGCAGATAGTGGGAACCCTAATAGCAACCCCAATGATGTCATAATGGAAATGGCAAGTTTAATCAACGGCCATCCTTCAATCCTTCATCATGAGTCACACGACATGGCCGCGATGTTCTACCCCATCATGATCCTCCACCACATGCCCCCGATGGAACACATTATGAGAATTCCTTTCCCCCACTTTTGGCTTGTTCACCTTCACCTCCCAGATCTAGGGCAATGTCCCGCTCGGATGCCCTCTCCCCTTCCCATTTGCAGGCAACGCTTGTGGGTTTGCAAGGAGGACCTTTGGAAGACCATGCTGCTATCGTAGAGAAGATCAAAGAGCATTTCACCTATAGTATGCCTCTAGCCATGGCGGAGGAGGTGGAGCTGGATGAGAACTTGGTGCCAAACCAAAGAAGGGAGATGAAACGTGGAAGGGTCAAGAAACATGTGCCTCCATCTCTCCTGCCCCCTCTGCAACGGATAATGAGAAACCAAAAATCCAAAAAAGTTAAGCAAAAAGGCTTGATACTATGTCGTCTTCATCCTCGTATCTCTCTGTGCAAGGGAGAGCTGAGCAACCAGTAGTCAAAGCATGAATAGTCAAAGCATGAATATTATCTCTTGGAACTGTCGAAGTTCGAGATCATCTCCGGGAACTTGTAAACAGGTATCAACCAGACATTATGTTAGTTGAATCATATGCTACTAAATTGCAAGCAAATAAGATTCTTCGATGGGCAACCAATGAAGTGGATGCTATCATGAGAGTGACGAGGCGTCAGGAGGTATTATCTTCCCTTGGAAGCACCATGACATATAGGTTATGGTAATTAGTATAGAACCAAAAATAATTCATGCTATTGTTAGCTCAGGTAATTTCTCATCATTATTCTCCTGTGTATATGCCAGTACTTTTCCACTTACTCGATCCACATTATTTAAACAACTCATGAACCTAAACTTAGGGGATCTCCCATGGCTTCTTATGGGGGATTTTAACTGTATCATGAGGCCTGAAGACAAAAAGGGAGGGAAACCATTCTGCTTAACAAGATCAATTAAAATGTTTAGGGAGTTCATTGATAAACAGGGTCTAGTGGATACTGATCTCGTTGGCATCTAGCACACCCGGTGTAACAATCGCCAGGGGATTGCGAGAGTCTTATGCCATTTAGATAGAATCTTACTAAATAGTGTTTGAATTTTGGCTTTTCCAAATTTAACTCTTAAGCCTATGGCTAGATGCTCTTCTGACCATGCCCCATTACTGCTAGAGACACAAATGACCCATGAAAGACCTAGACTATTTAAGTATGAACATTTCTGGTTCAATTACCAAGATCCAAAAGAAATAGTACATAGGGAATGGACCCATACTAGAATTGTTAATCAAGCTTTGAAAGCCATTAAATCAAAAACCTTAGAATGGAATAAAAATGAACTGGGCAGGATAGAACACAGAGTGGAGCAAATCTTAGAGGACATCACTCATCTGAAACTTAAGGATAGTAGAAATGACTTATCACTAGAAGAATGTCAGAAGTTAAGAGCAGCTTATCACCTGCATGTTGCACTAAGAAAACAAATTAGTATCAAATGATGGTCTAAGTCTAGAGTTAATTAGAACAAGGATGGGGATAGGAACATGACTTTTTTTCACCTAAGTACTATGATCAGGTAAAGAAGAAATAAAATACCTATGTTAATTGACAGTGAATGGGAGAAAATTGAGGACGGGGCAAATTAGAGCAAAGTTTGTGGACCACTACAGTAGTCTCTGGAGTAGGGAAAGCACACTTAAGATCCCCTTTGATTGTTGGCCTGACCTACCTAAGTTTCACCCAGATTATCCCTGCACCTATAACATGTCAAGAGATTAAAGAGGTCTTTTGGAGTATGCCCATAGGAAAGGCTCCAAGACCTGATGGATACACGATTGAATTCTATAAAAACTATTGGAATATAATTGGACCTAAACTTTGTAGTGAGATTGAATCTTTTTTCCATACTTTCCACATCCCCCTTGTCTGAAGTTGGACCACCTTGATATTCATCCCCAAGAAGCAAGCACCCAGAACCATAAATGATTATCATCTGATATCTCTTTGCAATGTTATCTATAGGGTCATTGCAAAAATTTTATCAAATAGATTAAAACCAAGGCTATAAGACCTCATTGACCCTGCTCAATCTGTATTCGTAACAGAGCATTTAATTCATGATAATATCCTTGTAGCTCAGGAATTAGTTCACTCCATGGGCAAGGGCAGAAGGAAATACATTTTACTAAAAGCTTATATGAAAAAAGCATTTGACAGTGTATAGCATTAATACTATTTTGAAGCTCATGAACTTCCCTAATGTTTTCATTGAGTGGACCCTTGCCTGTGTTACATCCCTTAGATTTAGATGTTATATTAATGGAGTGATGTCTCAAGTATTTACTAGTCATCAGGGTATTAGTCAGGGTGACCCCCTGTCCCCATATCTCTTTATTTTAACATCATAGCTGCTTTCAACAATAAGTTCTTGGTGGGCAACGTCCAATCTTTTAAATGTGAAAATTTGGGCCTGAGCCACCTTGCATATGCTGATGATTTGCTTATTTGTATTGCTGCTACAAAAAAAGAACTGTGTGAATCTAAACAATACATTAAACCTCTATGGCATGATGACTAATCAGAAGCTAAATCCTCTCAAATCTGAACTATTTCTTCCCTCAAATATGCACTATGGTAGGGCAAATCTTATTAGGAAACTTCTAGGTATCCAAATTGGAAAATTCCCTTTTGTCTACTTAGGAGTCCCCACGTCTTATAAATTAATACTTGTCAGTCAACAAAGGCACTTAACTGACAAAATTTCTGCTAGAATCACCGGATGGAAAAGAAACATTCTCAATCAAGCTAGAAGACTAACTTTAATTAACTCAGTCATGAATTCCATACCTGTCTACTCTTTGGGTGTTACCCATGTTCTAGCTGGAGTTCTGGAATCCCTTGAGAAGCTTGCTAAGGGATTTCTTTGGGATGGTAATGGGGAGAAGAGAGGTCTGCATCTTATTAATTGGAGTATAATCCAAATGCCTAAAGAGGATGGGGGGTTGGGAATAAAAAAGTTATCCCACATTCATATTGCCCTGCTTGCTAAAAGAATCCATGCTATTTTGAGGGGGGACTCTAACCTGTGGATTGATCTTGTTAAAGAAAAATATGGGAGTTTTCACCAATGGTGTATTTCCAACCCTACTATCTCCCAGAAAAACTCTGCTTGGTCTTGGAAAGTAATCTTGGAAAATTCAAATGCTATTAGGAATGGTTTCACTAAATGTATTGGCAATGGACAACAAACTAATATTATGATGGAACCATGAATTTTTGACATTCCTCTTGCTTTCAAACCTACCTACATTAATGTTGAGTTGTTTTCTACTTTTTACCATTTTTCTGATCTCATTAATGATACCACATGGAACACTAACATTATTCATTCTTGTTTTGATCCTCATTTGGTTGCTAAAATCCTTTCATTACACTTGCCTACTTCTATTCCCAATGATGACTATAATTTCTCATGGTAATGCTAATGCAAAAAGTGTCTATAATTTCTTGTGTAGGAATAGTTGCTCAGCACAAACATCTGGAGGGCCCCCTTGGAACTTACTCTGGCAGATCAAAGTGCCCCATAAAATTTCTGTTTTCCTTTGGAAACGTCTGCCAACTAAAGATTATTTTCGACATTTTGATACCATGATAAACACTGGTTGTTCATTTTGTGGCTCAAATGTGAAATCAAATGCCCATTTATTTTTTCACTGTCCATTTTCAAAAGAACTTTGGTCAATATTTTAGCAAAAAACAAGTTACAATTTTGATTATATAGACTCTTGGCATATTGGTGATTGGATCAAGGAAGGTCGGAGACTCGACCAGAGATCGAAACTTTCTTTTCTTTCTCTTTTTAGTTTTTGCTTGTGAGGGCTTTGGACAGCTCATAATGATCGCCACTTTAGTTCCAAGCAGGCAACTATGTTGTGTGTCTAGGAGTGAGCTATTGCCGAACACAATGAATATGTGACTACCCATGTACCTGAGGCATTTTGCCCCCAAGACTCTAATTGAGTCCGGTGGGAGCCCCCGGCAGACCCATGGGTCAAGCTAAACACAACAGATCCTTTGTGCATTCGTCGAAGCGGGGGGAGGGGGTGGACTTTATTATTCGGGCTCCTAATAACATCTTTGTGACTGCAGGATGTCATAGGCAGGATGCAACGGATATTCTTCAGCTGGAGGCCGTCAAACTCCTGCTCGGCCTTCATGAATGTAGATGCTGAGGATTCCCACAAGTACTGGCCGAGGTTGACTTCAAAATTTTGGTCCAAGTTGCAAATAGGAAACAACAATGTCCTTGGAAAAGTGCAAACATTATGGATTCCATTTAGGATGTAATTAAATCTTTCGATTCTTGTACTGTTTTGAGTTGTGATAGGCGATGCAATAGGGTTGCTGATGCTCTTGCTAATATAGGTAGATCACAAGGCGATATCATTTTTTGTGAGGAGGACCTTCCTTGTGAACTCCTCAATATTTTGTAATAAGATGCATTTTTTGCATGATGCTTAATACTTAATCTCATCTTTCCAAAAAAAAGTCTATACTATAATACAATATAGTATCTCAACAAGGATATAATATAATGACATGAAGAATTGACTATATATTGATGTGCACACGTTTTGCACACACATCAATCAATCACACAGCAGCCTAATTACCTATGACACAGAAAAATAATTATCCGAGATGTGCAATATCCTCCTAATTTTTAGCCTAAAAATAATCCTAACTTCTCACAATGGCTTTGATGGTAATTTTATCAATTTTTAGGGGGAGTTTATTCATGTGAGTATTTGGAGAAAAAATTAGGCAAGAAAATTAGGCAGATGTTTTAGGGGGATTTAGAATTTTTCTTTTTTCAATTAGCAAGTGATTAAGTGTGAACATAAGTGTACATGAGAAAAATTATGCATCGCAAAAAAATTTGAAAGCTTTATTTAATAGAAAACATAAAAGAGGAATATAAGACAAATTATTTTTTGTTTGGACTTCTAGGATGTTTATATAGGCACTACTTTTTATAGACGATAAGAATTACAGTCGGGAGTGTAGGATCCTAATGGGCACCAAGAGGGGGGGGTGAATTGATGTTTAACCGAAAATGTCGATTTCACGAAATTCGTCGCGGAAGCACAAAATCGATTCTTAAAACCTTTGCAATTCAGATTATAAACAATATTAGAGGGAGAGAGAGTGAGAAAAATCAAACACAAATAGACACGGATGGTTGTTGACGAGGTTTGGCCACACCTTGGCCTACGTTTCCAATCCGACTTCTCGACCTCAAGACCGTTGGAGATTCCACTAATCCCTTTCTTTATTCCAAATAGGACAAGGAAGAAAGCCCTTTACACAACCACCTTTTTCTCCACTTCGAGAGGCAAGACAACCTCTCCTCCTAGGAAACTAATCTTTTCTCTCGCTCAAAAGGTAAGATTTGAAACCTTTTTTACACAGGAGCTCTCACAATCTTTCTGAAGAATAGTTTCTCTCTTTTACAATAGAACACTCACAACAAGGGAAGGGAAAAAGAAAGAACGCTCTAAAATAATAACTTCAAAAGAAATGATCTCCTTTTGATTTCTTGAAGTTTTGATTCAATGCTTGGATTTTTTGTTTTTGCTTCTGGCCTTGGCACTCCTTTTATAGGCTCTGGTATGTGGAAAATTCGTTCAAAATTAATTCCACATTTTTCTCCTCGAAATATAGCCGTTACTGTTCATTTCAGTAATGGACCGGTCGACCGCATTTATTGACCGATCGACCGGACTATATGACCATTGTGATGATTTCGCCAGTTATCGCAGCTGGTCGGTCAATCGGACTATCGATCGATGTCTCGATCGTTATAGTCTCGTAGTTTTGATTTGTAGCCGTTGAGTTGATCGGTCGACCGGTGCTTCGACCAGACTGTCTATCGGTGCAGTCTCACAATTTTCATTTGAGTAGTTTATGCCTTAATCGGTCAACCGACCTTCATAACTTCGACCGGCAGGTTGACCGCCCTGCACTATTTTGAGCATAACTTTCTGCACAGTTATCCAAATTAGATGATCTTGGAGTCTATGGAAACTAACAGAATTCTCTACAACCTTTGATGTTCCACATTCCAAAACTAGTGAGATCAGTGATAATTATTTAATCAAAGCATAGTGCATAAAGTTACCTCTTTTTCTTTAAACTTTTTAGCATTTTATCTTTAATCATTCGAAGTTTGTATCATCAAAATATAATTTAACATGTCATTAAAACTTAGATCCAACAGGGACTCTGAATTAATCTCCAAAAATAAGACACCTATCTCATGATAAACAAATAAATCAATTCCGAATCACATACAGATCATCCGATGGTGCGATGGTGCTTTTTACTTCGGAGTGTCTTGGATCCAGACTGACTTTTAGTTCGAGTAGGATTCAAGGCATTATTAATAAAATATTCACCTTGAATTGAATCCTCCAATAAGATATCTAACATTATGCCGCCGCCAGTCTCAAATTGGGACTCCTGCCACCTATTAATATTTAACAAGTTCAAACAATGTTGAAACTTCCTAGTAAGAACCGACTTGTTGAACATGCCTGTTGGGTTACCTTTTGTGTCAACCTTCTTCACCTTGATCATCTTCTCAGTACGGATGAAATGATATCAGACGTCAATGTGTTTGATTCTTTCATGAAGCAATTGACTAAGCATATTGTACTTAAACTGTCATAGTACACTATAACATGATCTTGTTGTTGTCCAAGAACTTCAACAAGGCCTTTTAACCATATGATTTCCTTACAAACTTCTGTCAATGTCATGTACTATGCTCTGTGGTAAATAATGCAACTGATGATTGGAGTGTGGCTTTCCAACTCGTAACAAAACTATCAATAATGAAAACATTATCTGCCATTGATCCTCTTTCGTCAACATCTGTAGCATAACCTACAACCAAACTCTTTACCACTTTTGTAGACGAGACTAATGTCAAACGTTCCTCTTACATATCGAAATTTTTGCTTTACTGCCTGCCAATGCTCTTACCTGGATTGTTCATAAATTTGCTAATCATACTAATGGCATGCACAATATCATGTCTTGTGCATACCATAGCATACTTAAAGCTTCTGACTGCATTGGCATATGGAACTTGAGACATGTACTCCTTTTCTTAAGTTCAGTTATAGAAAGGTGCACACTTGAAATTGATTGAGAACTTATGATCTTCGCTGCAGCCATATCAAACCTGGATAAAATTTTCTAAATGTAACTTTTTTGAGACAGAAAGGGTTTATCCTTTACGTGATCCTTGTAAATCTCCATCCCTAAAATTTTTTTTATTACACCGAGGTTTTTCATATCGAATTCTACACTAAGGAGCTTCTTCAAATTCTAAATGTCTTCCATGTTCCTGGCAGCCATCAACATATCATTCACGTACAAGAGTAGATAAATTGTGGAATCACCCACCACCTTCTTGTGATAGATACAACAATCATAGGGCTCCTGTTAAATCCGTTATGGTCATAAAACTATCGAATATCTTATATCACTGACTCGGTGATTGCTTCAAACCATATAACGACTTCTTAGTCTTTCTTATCTGGGATAGAGAAACTCTCTAGGTGACTCATGATGATGTTTTCTTCACGTTTCCCATGTAGAAAAGTTGTCTTCACGTCTAATTGCTTAAGCTCCAAATTCTGATGTCCTACTAGTACTCGAATACGTGTGTCTGACAACTGAAGAGAAGATATCGTTGTAGTCTATTTCCTCTTTTTGACTGTAGCATTTAGCAACTAGACGTGCTTTAAATTTGATGCCTTCAACTTCTAGACCTTTAAATTTTTTCTTGAAAGTTCACTTGCATCCAATGACTTTTCTAGGTAAGCATATGTTACATTTAATTAAAATAAAGAGCTTTTCTAAATGATCCTAACGTGTAAATATTGCACAAATATGTCTCATGTGAAAATAATCATGTGATAAATTGATATCACTCTAAGTTCACACGATTCTTAATCCCTATAAATAATAGGAATTGGCATTTTCCTATTATTTTTTTATTCTACTTTATTTAATATCCGCATAGCATATATCATTGTATATTTAATCTCATATCTTTAATTTCAATTATCAACATAAATATTTTTTTATATTTTAGTTTAAAATAATCAACATTGTTTTATAATGAAATTGTACTTGAAAAATAATTCTATCCAAAATAAAATATCATAAATGATTAACATGAATATTAATGCAGAAAAGAATATATACATATATATATGTCTATTTTTTGTCATTTTATTTTATTAGTTCAACTGCTCTATTTATCAAATTGTTTTATTAAATGCATAATTAAAGTGTTCTCCTCTTTCTATTAATATCTATCTATTGTTCATCATTTTTATTCGCTATTAACATTACAAAAATATTTTATTGGTTTTTGCTTCTTAATTAAAGGCAATATATTGTTTCGCCATCGTTTGCGAGCCAAAGACATTAAAATTTAAAATACAAAAGTTGTTTCCACCATCTTTCGAACATCACCGTAAGCAAACATTTTTACAAAAATGGCAGATGACTGTAGGAAAACTAGCATGTCCATATTATATCGAACACTTAGGTGCATTCACTTTGAAAAATGACGGTAAAAATAGTTGGTTCAATTGTCATAGACAATTTCTTCCAGCAGATCATCCTTACGAAAATAATAGAAATGCATTTTGACATAATAGAGTTGTGCATGATAGTGCTCCGGTCAGGACTTCAATTATTTTGCATTGTCAATGCTCCATGTAAAATTATCGACAATCGAAATGTCACATACAATGAGTATGTTGTTTCTCATAATTGGACCAAACGATGTATCTTTTGGAATCCACCATATTGGAAGGACTGTTTGATACATCATAATTTCGATGTCATGCACATTGAGAAAAATATCTTTGATAATGTATTCAACACTATCATGGACATTAAGGGTAAAACAAAAGACAACCTAAAGATGAGACTAGATCTGAAAGAGTATTGTCGATGGCTAGAGTTGCACTTAATTAATTTACCTAACGGTACATTATCTAAGTCAAAGACAAGTTATGGATCCAAGTGTGTCGATGGATTATCTCACAAAGAGTAGAAAATGCAAGTGTGTCGATGGATCCAAGAGCTTAGAATTTCGGATGATCATGCATCAAGTTTCACAAGATGTGTGGATATGAATAGCTTGCGTTTATTTGGCATGAAAAGTAGACTGTCATATTTTTATGGAAACCTTGCTTCCTATTACATTTTCATCTTTGCTGCAGAAGATTTGGAAGCCACTCGTAGAACTGAGTCAATTCTTCAGAGAATCGTTCAACAACATTAACTGTGGAGAATATGAGGCAATTGGAGCGTAATATTTTGATAATTTTGTGTAATTTAGAATGAATATTTTCGTCAGGATTTTTTGATTCCATGGAACACTTACTTATTCATCTGCCATATGAAGCAAGGGTTGGTGGACTAGTACAATATAAATTAATGTGCTCATTTGAAAGATATCTTAATCGAATTAAAAGGATGATTAAGAATAAAGCACGTGCCGAAGGCTTCATATGTGAAGCTTATATGATTCAAGTGGTCTCTTACTTTTGTTGATATGAATTGGGAAGCTTCCATAAATGCAATTGATGAAAATAAGGATGATCGAGTAAAGTCCGATGATGATCAAGATAGTGATGTGGATCATCGAGATAAAGAAACTGATCAAGAATCCTTACGCCCACTTACAAGATCAAGAACAAAACAACTTCAAAAGACAATAGAAAATCATTTATAAAGTGGGCATGCAACTACAAATTAGATCCAACTTCTTAATGTGCTACGAATTGTGCCGCATGAAGAGTCAATATAATTTGAGCCAAATAAATAATGGTTTAACCATATTTATTTGGAATTTTTGGAATTAATTAAAATGGAATATGCTGATGAGAATTGTAACAGAAATTGAGTTTGTTATTTTACTAAATTAGTTAGGTTACTTGTGGGCTAAGTTAGGGTATTTTCTTTCAGCCCAAAGTCTATTTCTAAGGTTTATAAATATTGGTCTTCATTATTATTTGAGACATCTTTGAATCTATTTAATTATGGCTTAATTGCTTTGCTGTGAGGGAACTCCTGCAACTCGTTCTTCGGGAACTTTCGCCGTTAATTACAAGGTTGGTTATCTTGTGATTAAATCCATCTATTTATAATATCGATTGCTTGGTTGATATTGGTTCATTGTAATATTGAGGTTGATATTCCGCTGCGTTGAAAATTCGTTTGATCTCGTTTCTCTTGATTATCATATGTTGTTCCGATCACTCAAGGTATTATTCTTGATTATCGTATCAATTGGTATGAGAGCCAAATTTTTTATTCAGTTTTTTAGTTATCTTCCATTATTTTGTTGCTCTCCTATTTCAGTTTCTGAAAAAAAAAACAACACAACAAAATTTGTTTTTTTAGTTCTTCAAATTCTAGCCGTCTTCCATATTTGGTTTCTTTTGTTATTCAAACCCTAGTCATCATCCTTGCATTCTTCAAATTCTGCTACAGTTTAAAAAAAAACTACACAAAAAATGTTCTGCTCATTTATTCTTGAAACCCTAGCCGTCATCTCTCTCTATTCTTCAAAGTCTCTTGCATTTAAAAAAAAACTAAGAAAAAATCCAAAAATAGAAAAAAAGGAAAGTGTAAGAAAAGAGAAGGGAAGAACCGAAAAGAATGAAAAAAATTCAAAAAAAAAGATTGAAAAGGAAAGTGCAAGAAAGGAGAAGGGAAGAGTAGGAAAGAAAATTTCTGGAAAAAAATTTAGAAAAAAAATATAAAAAAAATCTGAAAGAAAGGATTCAAAAGAAAGAAAAAAAGGAAAGATTATTTTTGGAGAAAGGTGCAAAGAAAATTTTGAAAATAGAGTAATTTGACTCAAGGAAGGGTGATCTTTGATTTCATTCCAATTCTAAACCTTTGATATCTATCCTTGTTCGTCAATCTTTTCCTGATTTATATTCCAAATTCAACTTCAAATATTCTTTTGATCTTGCAATCATATTGATAAATCAGATTGATTCCATTACACATTGCCTTGTATTGACTTGCATTAGTTCTCCTAGAACTTATTGGAGGGTTCAAGAGAGGAAAAAGGCTGAGTGGTAAGTACAAATCAGAAAAAAAAAGCCTAAGAAAGTTGAGTAAAAATACAAGTGTCACCACTGAGTGTCATCACGTGAGGTAGTGAGATTATTTTTATTAACTTTCGTTGCAGAAATTTGTTACAATGTCAATAGGAAAGGACAAATATATCAATTCTAGAAAAGAAGATATTGATCAAACAAGAATGATGGAGGTCATGATACAACATTTTTATCATCTTGAAAAATATGATTACTGAACTTCGTGATCAGGTAGATGTGCAAATTGCACAACTACAACAAGTTATACAACCGAATCAAAGAAGAGATTGCCATAGACAGCGTGCTCCTGATGATGAACATGATGAAAAGATGGAAAAGAAATATGATAAAAGTGGGAGAAGGCCGAGTATTCAGATCGGAGGAAGAACACATGAACGAGAAAATGTTTTCTATGCGCGTTATTGTGTTTTGGACAGAACTTGTGGGTTAATTATTGATAGTGAAAGCTGCGTCAATATTGCTAGCCATTACATGGTGGAGAAGTTGGGGCTACCAACCTTAAAGCACAAAAAACCATACAAACTTCAGTGGATAAACGATGGAGGAGAAGTCAAAGTGACCAAACATGTGCTTGTGTCATTTAAAATTGGAAGATTTACCGATAAAGTATTATGTGACGTTGTATCAATGCATGTTTGTCATATCCTTTTGGGGCAACCATGGCAATATGATCGATGTGTGACACATGATGGTGCAAGAAGCATTGCAAAGATGAGAAAAAATACACTTTAGCACCATTGCCACCTCAAGAAGCATATGAAGAGAAAGTGCAACTTAAAGAGCGTGTAGCAGCCTACAAAATTGAAAGAAAAAATTTAGTTGCACAACATCACTTGAAGAAAGATCAAGCTAATTGTACAGCAGCTCCAAACAATTCTGAGAGTTGTGAGAAAGACAAAGATGAAGAATATGAGTGCCACAACTTGAATGATGAAAATGTTAACCACACAACTTTTGAGTGTTTAGAAAGGCCACCTTCTGGAAGTATTGAAATACAACATTTAGATGTTGAGTATTATGAGAGTTGTGAAAATGAGAGAAGATTAGATCTTGAGTGTTTAGAAAGATCACCTCTAAAGATATATGAGCAAAAAGACTTGAGTGTTGAGGCAAAAGAAAGAGAGTTCAATAATTTTTCTCCTGATACTAATCATCTTTTGTCTTTTGATTCTGATTTCTCCATGCAGATATGTAGGAGTGGACTATACGAAGATTCAAATTCTATTATGTAAGGAATTGAAAGAGGTTGTATTGATTTTATGACGATTAGTTTGAGAAGTCCATCTCCTTGCTTTGAAACTTTATATTTGTTTGATGTGACTAGTTTGCAGGATTTAGTTGAGAGAGGTATTCAATGCCATTCATCTCTTTCATTTATTCTGATGATTGCTATAATCTTCCATGTCATTTTCAAAAATCATTAGCATGTGCATTAATTAGACTGTTGTTCATTTTTCATCGAATATTTGAGATTAATTTCTTTAGAGATATTTTGATTTATAACAACCATTTGCGTGATCATTTTGGTGATATTTTGATTAGTTGCAGGATTGCATTATTCATTTCATGAGTCGAGATATTTGTTTGGTTATGAATCTTACAATATTTCATTTTCAGATATTAAACATTCATTTTATTTCATGGGAACTACCATTTTTATCTTGGAAACACATGACAACCTCCATATAGAATTCCTAGTTCTTTGGAATGTATTGCACACTTTATTTGACAGAATCCTTATGCGCAAAGGAAGGTCCCCGAAGTTTTGCAATTTGTTTCTTAAAATACCATCATCTCACGAGCATAAGATATTTCATCCAGGTGAGTGTAAAGTCACATTATTATTTTTTTATATTAGTTATGTTGTTCTTTCTCTACACTTAGAGGATTGATGGTATAAATGAGAAATTATATTTGCAGTTATCATTGAGATACATCGTTCTGGCTATCTGGCACATAAAAGGGAAGTATAAATATATCTATTATGCGTGTCCTAAATTATTTAATAAATTCAGATATGTGACATGTTATATTCCTCTTATTGTAAATGCAAATTCGAGGACGAATCTTTTTTAAGAGGAAGGGAATGATATGAACCGGAAAATTCTTGCATTGAAAGTTGAATTGGTTAAGAAGATTCATGAGGATACTATGGATCATATCAAAGGAATGAACGAGTTGCTAGTCGCTTGAATATCAAGAGGAAGAAGATTACTTTTCAGTAAGGAGATTTTGTTTGGATTCATTTCAAAAAAGAGACATTTCCACAATAACGGAAGTCAAAGTTGCATCCACATGGAGATGGTCCTTTCAAGATCATCGAGAAAATTAATGACAATGCCTATATAGTTGACTTGCAAGGTAAGTATCAAGTGAGTTCTACATTCAATGTTACTGACTTGTCTCCTTTTGATTTTAATGCAGATTCGATGACAAATCCTTTTGAAGAGAAGGAGAATGATATGAACTGGGAAGCTTCCATAAATGCAATTGATGAAAATAAGGATGATTGAGTAAAGTACGTTGATGATCAAAATAGTGATGTAGATCTTCGAGATAAAGAAACTGGTCAAGAATATTTACGCCCACGTACAAGATCAAGAGCAAAACAACTTCAGAAGACAATAGAAAATTATTTACAAAGTAGGCATGCAACTACAATTCAGATCCAACTTCTCAATGTACTACAAATTGAGCCGCATGAAGAGTTAATATAATTTGGGCCAAATAAATCATGGTTTAACCATATTTATTTAAAATTTTTCGAATTAATTAGATATGAAATATGCTGATGAATATTGTAACAGAAATTGAGTTTGTTATTTACTAAATTAGTTAGGTTACTTGTGGGCTAAGTTAGGGTATTTTCTTTTAGCCAAAGTCTATTTCTAGGGTCTATAAATACTGATTTTCATTGTTATTTGAGACTTCTTTGAATCGATTGAATTATGGCTTAATTGCTTTGCTGTGAGAGAACTCCTGTAATCCATTCTTTGGGAACTTTCGCCGTTAATTACAAGGTTGGATATCTTGTAATTAAATTCATCTATTTATAATATCGATTGCTTGGTTCATTATAATCTTGAAGTTCATATTCCGCTGCCTTGAGTATTCGTTTGATCTCATTTCTCTTGATTATCATATATTGTTCTGGTCACTCAAGGCATTGTTCTTGAGTATCGTATCATTTGTTCAAACTACTTTGACTCTCATGTTAAGTGTGCGAGGACCAGAGTTTATCGGAATGATGAAGTTCAGAAGAAAGGTCTACTGTGATAACATTGTCAATCTTCAATCAATTGGGACGACATTATGGAAAGCCAAGAAGTAGATGGTTGAGTAATACGGAATTCAAGTTGGCCACGAATCATGTCCTCCTAAACATCCAAGAGGTGCAAGGATACATTAAGTAAGTTTATGTTCAATGCATTTTTTTTGTATCATAAAACTATTAATTGATTAACCTATCATTTCGTATGTAGTACTTTCTTGCAATACTACAATGTCACTAAAAAATATATACAAGATAGAATCGAGAATGATTTTGCATTGTAGTTTAAGGATCAGGTAACTCCTACGATGTTGGTGTAGCAATTGTAGTTGATGATATCCTGACATTTTGATTTTCATATTAGGTTCTTTGTAGCACAATTTGTACTACGTCAGGTCTCCATGATTTGGCATGGGGACCGAGTCGAGAGGTCAGAAGTTGGAAGGCGTATTTTGTGAACGGTTACAAATTTCATACAAAAAGTTGGTCGAGAGGAAAGAAAATTGTGAACAGTGGCATTTGTGTCAAAGGATCCACCGACGGGGAAAATAAGCGTGACTATTACGGTATTCTTAAAGACATAATTGAGCTAGAATACACTAGAGGTAATAGAGTCACATTATTTGAATATAATTGGTTTGATTCGAAAGAAAAAAGAGGGATACGAGTTCATGAAGATTTCAAAATAGTTGAAGTATGTCATAGTAGGCATTATGAACGTTTTGATCCATTTACAATTCCATCGTCTACAAGGCAAATATATAATGTAAATTATCCAGAGAAGACGAGGGACAAAACTCGTGGAGGGTTGTAATTAAAACGAAGGCAAGAAGTAGGATAGAAGTTGATGGTGCGTTGCAAGTTGCATACCAAGATGACTTGCATACTTAGGTGGCAGCAATTGTAGACACCGAGTTAATTGAAGATCTACGAGATTCAGAACAGTTATTTGAAGACTTTGATAATGCCGAGGTACAAAATGACGATGATAGCATGGAGGAAGATGAATTTGAAACTACCTCATCTTCAGAGAACGATGAATATCAATCATGTAGTAATTCGGATGATGAAGAGTGATGTTATTACTATCCATTGTTATCGATTGTAATATGAATCATATGTTATTACTATCCGTTGTTATAATTTAGATATCTTTTATTCAAATTGTTCATTTAAATTACCATTTGCCATTAAATTTTAAACATAGTTCGCGATGCATGCTGACGATCATTCGGACTGATGAATATCGGACAAGGATGATGCATTTCCATATTCAATTTCTTCTCGTGAGTGTTTAAAATAATGACCACATAGTTACAAATTAAAAAAATGAATTAATTTGTTTATTTTTCAAAAGTTTCTCCGGATATTAGGAATTGGTTCTCGAGTTATACCTACAATTCAATTCTTGTAGATGTGACACGATGTAACCGAACGTCAAGTTATTACGATGCAACTGTAGTAATTGCTGTATGAAATGTAAATTTAAAGTGCATTAAATTTTTTTTCATGTAGATTTTTCATTTTGGGAAAGGAAAAAAATAAGAGAAAGGAGAAGGTCGTTCCTAGAGATACTTCTTCAGACACAATGTCTAGACCACCCACGGGCATTTGCTTAGTTGAATGACAATCTATACCGTCGGCTCCTTCCTTCCACGATGATTCAGTAGAGCCCGTTGGAGCTCCTAATATTGCGGACATGGAGACACAATTGTCGGAAGAGCCTTCAGATGCAGGCTCATCAAATCGTGGATACAAAGCATACATACAGCCAGATGATAATTTAGGATAAGTGCTATTTTATGTTTTTTCAAATCGTACACATTATGTTTTTCACATCATTTTTATATTTTTTTCATATCGTAATTTATCATTTTATGTTCATAAAGGTTTGTACTGCGAAACCCCCTGTTGCCATTGTTACTAAGGTATATTGAAGCGACACTAGGGAAGTTCCATATGCCACAAGATAGATGTTATTTTGAGAATTTCATATATCCTCGGAAGCCAATTTGGGTCATTTAAATTTATCTTCATATTAATTCAATTATTTTTATGTACATAAAGACTGATGTGTGGTGGGATCCCGAGCACTAGGAGCAAATGTGGAAGGCTTTTAATTCTCGGTGCTCAAAGAGATAGTCCTCGATGCTTTCGAAAGCACGAGCTGCACGATTACGACCCAATTGGATCCCTATGACTGCTTGCATGTGGGTGGATGTATATCCACGAGCACGATTGCGAAAAGAATGGTAAAATTTTTGAATAAATTATTATATTTAAGAAAATAGTATATTTTATTTGAAATTTTTAACTACAGGAGAAAGAGACGGGTAGAGCATCTACTCAGGATGAAAATTTCTAAGAACCCATCAGAAAAAAAAATAAAAAATAGATTTCATCGTTTGCTCGGGAGACATGGGTAAGAAAATAGTTTATAGTAAATTCGTCATGTGAAAATAGTTGATATATTTTTTCTAAATTTCAGGAGGGTTACAAAACAAGAGAAGCCGAGCATAATACACAGGCCACGTAGGAGGGGACCACACCGCTGATCCCTCATCAACTTTGGATAGACCACGTCGACATCAAGAAGGGTCGCATTTACGGTCTCAGATCATCTATTAGTAGTGCAGATATCGGATATGGCAGTGAATCGATATCCCGTTTCCCGAGACAAGATATGCAATGAATGTTTGATAATGTGTGGGAACAACGTTTATCCGATGTAGGACAGGAGATCAGTCAGGAGGTTACGCAAGAACTCAAACAAGAGTTCGAAGAACGTGAGAGACACATGGCATTAGCTATAAGGAAAGAGATGAAAAAAATGATGCGTGGCAAGCTCAACGACGAGGAGGACGACGATGTTGTATTGCAACGATGCTGTATTGACATTTAACGATGTTGAAATGACATTTGAAAATTTTCAATTTCATTTACTTTTTAATTTAATTTGTTAATGAAATGATTTATTTAATTTTCTCTTAAATGATTTATTATTGAAATGAGACATTCGTGTGAATTTTTTTTATTTATTTCGATAGTTCAAACCGTCGATACTGTCAAATTCGACGGTTGTAACCGTCGATAACTATCGATGGTTTGAGCCATCGAATCTTATAGACGGCAGACTCTACACTATCGATGGCTTTAACCATCAATAGTATTGATGGCTCAAACTGTTAATAAATATTGATGGCTCAAACCATCTTAAGTCTCAAATGTTCGACGACTTAGACCGCCAAATTGATCGTCGAAAAGTTCGACGATCATTTGGTAATTGTCGAAAATAATTTGCGACAAGTAGTTTTTGCACGGATATTATCTGTCGAAAAGTGTCATTTTCGATAGTTTATGACTGAATACATACAATCGTAACCATCGAAAAATGTGATTTTTCTTATAGTAAATCTGATGCCTTCAACTTCTGGTTTCCAAAATTCTTCTTGAAAATTCGCTTGCATCCAACGACTTTTCTAGATAAGCTTCTGTTACACTTAATTAAATTAAATAGTTTCTCTAAACGATCCTAACGTGTAAATACTGCACAAATATGTCTAATGTGAAAGTTATAATCATGTGATAAATTGATATCGTTCACACGATTCTTAATTCCTATAACAAATATTATATAGATTTTTTTGCTTCTTAATTAAAGGAAATATATATTTTTTCGCCATCGTTTGCGAGCCAGAGACATTAAAATTTAGAATACAAAAGTTGTTTCCACCATCTTTCGAACATCACCATAAATCCGTAAGCAAGCATTTTTAACAAATGGAAAATACTGACTTCATATATTTTCTACGGATAAAGGAAGTGCTCCAAGATGAACGGTGGAATGAGATATATATTGTAATAGAGGAAAACGTGTATACATGTAGAGTGTTTGATATAGAATGAGTGTAGAGTACAAATTTTATTTATTAGATTATAAAATAATTATACATTAATTTACTTTATTAGTTAAATATTGAATTTGATCAAATTATGATATCTACTTATTTGATGACGGTCATTTTTACATATAGGATTAATTCAACGATTATAATTTTATTTAGTCCTAAATAATACTTTTTTAGTCTTAAATTACTTTAAGTTTGTTCACATAACTGAAATCAAATGTACATTTTCATTCATTTATCAACCACGATACGAGGATGAGTCATCGGAAAGGTCGCCGGAGAACGATTGGAGTTTGAAACTCATGAACCTAAAAGGGATTAACGGTTTCTTTTATCGGACAATAATTTGAATCATTTCTCTCTCACATGTGCACCTACTAGAGCTGTCTGTCGGACTCGTCGGAAATGTCGCCGAAGAAATCCAACTCGGCCACCTACATGATTGGAAGGAAAAACACATAAAAACTCCACGAAATGATCACAATCGATCTTAGAATGATGTACAAGTCACCAAAAGAGAGATCGGTGCGAATTGTCGCTGGCGAACTTCCCCCTTCCTTCACGTTCGAATTTTACTATGTCATGCATAGTGGACCGATCCGTGTGTAACACATGTCAAAATGTTCATCTTGTCGTCCTCTTTCCATCGATATCTCTCGTGGGTAAAACGGTGACCAATCGATGAAGAACGGGTGATCGGAATGTGACGGCAGTTGGAGGTGTGGCACTTAGTAGTTAGGATGGATAGTGGCCGAGCAGGAAGAGAAAGAAGATGAATCTTCTCTCTCATTCTTTCCGCGTCACTTATTATTTTTTTTATTTTTTTGTCCAAACCTGCAAAAAGATCAAACAATCCCTCCTTTTTAAAACAATTCCAACTTTGCTTTTTTATACAAAACATTACATGGATTGTTCATAAATTTGCTAATCACATTAATGGATGCGCAATATCAAGTCTTCTGCATATCATAGAATACATCAAGCTTTCTATTGCACTGGCATATGGAACTCAAGACATATACTACTTTTTTTCATTAGACATAAGTTTAGTTGTAGAAAGGTGCACATTTGAAGCTCATGAAGTACTTATTGTCACGGACGTGCTCTACAAATATCATTTTTGTATAATCATGCATTTAATTAACATACTAGGTTAGTTTGAATGTGCATTTAGTGATAGTTGTATATAGTAATTAATATTCCAATTAGAACATAATAATTACTTAATTATCGATAAACTTTACAAAATAATTATATTGGGCTATTAGAAATAAATTATAAAACTTCTAAATATTATAATATATTAATATATATATTTAAATAAGATTAAGTAAGCTTAACTAGTGTTAAAACACTTAGTTATGATAAAAAAAATGTGTTTGGCCATCACTTAAGTTCCAAGCAGGTAGGTGGACAGCTGCTTAAAGGGATATTTTTCCAAACCGCCTTATGTCATGAGAAAATTCTAAAAAAAATATATAAGTCACTTAGCATTATCCTTTCATCATAAAAAAATTATCAAAGGCAGAAGTCGAGCGAAATGACCTGAGTCAAATTGGGAACATTGGCTGTTCAAGGTGAGTTTTGATCCGAAAATTGTTCTTCTGATCCATAGGATCATTCCTTCGCGATTAACGAATCATAAATTATGAAATTTTGTATGGTTAATTAAAAAGTTACATTTCTATGAACCCTGGAATCACCTAAAAAAGAGTTTTATAGAGGAAGTTATGAACTTTTCTTCGCTAATTACTCGTCCCATCATGAGTCTGACATAGGTTCAATTTGTAAATTAGGGCACGATTGGAATAGAGTGAATTAGGGTTTTAAATTTGGAAATGCTTGAATAGACATTCCAAAAGTTCAGTGAGAAGTGAAATCATTCTATTTGGACTTGTATTTTTATAGAAATGAATTTTTCATTTTATAGTGATTCTTGTGTCAAATTTCAGGACATGGACAGATCACGACACGAATTAACTATTTTTATTATAAGTATATACGGCGAGTTAAATTCTCTAATTTTTATGACAAAATAATAATGAAGTCTAGTTGCAAGAAAAATTATGATCTAGTTAATAGACAAGTATGAAGAAATATATAAATTAAACTTTTAGTGACACATAGTCTGCCAGAACACTAACTCTAGGTCAGATTGCCTTAGATGTTATGACTTACTAACTTAGAATTAGAAATATTTGAGAGATGAAAATCTTAGTATGTCTAATTTCTAATTAATTCAGAATCATAAGATTTTCCTATGTAGTTAAGAAGTTATGGATTATTATTTGACAAACACTCGGTCTGAAATTCTAAACCAATACCTAGTTAAGCTATGGACGATTGAGGAAGTTCCAATTGTGAAATAGTCTATAAACAAAAATACCTGAAGTTAGAAATTGGTATTAGAGAGTATTGTATACATTTTAGGATGCATAAGCATTCATACATCATGAGCATGCATTGCATATTATTTTGTGTAATTAGAAAGTAAAAACACATTATTACTTATAGAAAAACATCAAGGTACAAGTGAAATGGACAAAATCGAATAAACCTCCTTGAAGTGATAAAGTACAAGGTGAGTGGGTAAATTGACAAAATAGAAAAATGATATATGTTACTTCTTTTATTTATGATATTATTTCAAGTAAAGATTATTATTAGCATTGTTATTGAAACATACATTGAGTTTGATATTGATATACGATGGTGATATGTTATTTTGCTACTATAAAAATCCATATGTACATTGACCATATTGAATGAAAAAGATCTTTGGGACTACATTCGATATACATAAAGCTTTTGGGGCGCATATCAGATGTCTTTGCCCTTTGGGACTGCTCTGCGTGACCCATGATATGCTCTGTATATTTGAGAATTATGATTGGGTGACACACAATTATGAAGGGATACGTATTGTCTCATGATTTGCTCTGCGTATCCGATACTCATGATTGTGAAGCTCTGCTTAATTGTATGATACACAATCATGGAGGAATACGTATTGACCCATGATTGGCTCTACGTATCTGAGAATTCATGATTGTGAATCTCTGCTTAACTGTATGACACACGATCATGGAGTGTATTGATCCATGATGAGTATATGAGATGACACATGTGTGGAGTTTAATTATGAAAATGATAGTATCTTGAGTTACTTTTAGTTATGTGAAAGTTCATATGATTTGATGATTTATGTTAACATGTGAAGCTTTAAATGTTTTATCATATGGAAAATGTGGTTATTTAATGTTATATGCACTCGTATTATTCCTATATGTTATTCTACTCATTGAGCAAATGATTGTTGCTTATAGTATCCATTTTAAATTTTTTAGATACTCGTAAGTTCTTGAGTTGAGTCTAACTCGGAGCTTATTTTTGCTGCATATAGGAGAGGTCGAGTCGATAGAGCACATTAATCCGCCTTCACTTTTGTTTTTGGAAGCATGCATGTAATAGATAGTCTTACATGTTGTAATTAAATTTGTGAGAAACACTTTGTAAGGTTGTATAAGACTTGATCTTGTGGGATAATATGTGGTTTGTGGAAAAAAACATAATGACAATATGCGAATTTCCTATCTTATAACTTTTTATTAAACTTTGACGAATATATATACGTCTTTTGTATGTGTGTTGGAAAATACCACAAGATAAATAAGGGAAGAGATTTTGTCGATTTTATTTTTGGAATTGCTAAACATAACTAAGATTATAATAATTGGGAATAGAACTTACTCACGGAGTTGGGTGTGACACTTATGATCTTCGCTGCAGACATATCGAACTCGGAGAAAATCTTCTGAATGTAATTTTTTTGAGACAGAAAGAGTTTATCCTTTATGTGATCCCTGTAAATCTCCATTTCTAAAATTTTTTTGCTAGATCCTTCATATCGAATTCTACATTAAGGAGCTTCTTCAAATTTTGAATGTCTTTCATATTCTTGACAGCAATCAACATACCATCAATATATAAGAGAAGATAGACTGTGGAATCATCCTCCATCTTTTTGTGATAGATGCAACAATCATAAGGGTTTCTGTTGAATCCCTTATTGATCATAAAATTATCGAATATCTTGTATCACTGCCTCGTTGATTGCTTCGAGTCATGTAATGACTTCTTGGTCTTCTTTATTTGGAATAGAGAAACTCTCTGGCTAACTCATGAGGATGTTGTCTTCAAGTTTCCCATGTAGAAAGGTTGTCTTCACGTCTAATTGCTCAAGTTTCAAATTCTGATGTGTTACAAGGGCAAGTAATACTCGCATACATTGTCTGACAACTGAAGAGAAGATCTCGTTGTACTCTACTCCTTTCTTTCTAACTGTAGCGTTTAGCAAGTAGACGTGCTTTGAATCTTGTGCCTTCAATTTCTGGACTTTCAAATTTCTTTTCGAAAATTCACTCGCATCCAACAACTTTTCTAAGTAGGCTTCTGCCACACTTAATTAAATTAAAGAGCTTATCTAAACTATCCTAACGACTAAATATTGCACAAATATATATGTCTCATGTGAAAATAATCAATGGATAAATTGATATTACTTTGGTTCACACAATTCTCATTCCCTATAAAAAATAGCAATTCAGCATTTTCCTATTATTTTTTATTCTACTTTATTTAATATTTGAATAGCATATACCATTTTATATTTAATCTCACATCTTTAATTTCAATTATCAACATAAATATTTTATATATATTTAGTTTTAAATAATCAACATTTTTTATAATGAAATTGTATTTTAAAAATAATTCTATCCCAAATAAAATATCATAAATTGATTAACATGAATATTAATGCATAAAAGAATATATACATATATATATATGTCTATTTTCTGTCATTTTATTTTATTACTTCAACTGCTCTATTTATCAAATTGTTTTATTAAATGCATAATTAAAGTGTTCTCCTTTTTCTGTTAATATCTATCTATTGTTCATCATTTTATTCGCTATTAACATTACAAAAAATATTATATATGTTTTTGCTTCTTAATTAAAGGCAATATATTTTTTCGCCATCATTTGCGAGCCAGAGACATTAAAATTTAAAATACAAAAGTTGTTTCCACCATCTTTCGAACATCACCGTAAGCAAGCATTTTTAACAATGACTTCATATATTTTCTACGGATAGAGGAAGTGCTTCAAGACGAACGGCGGAATGAGATAAATATTGTAATAGAGGAAAACGTGTAAACATGTAGAGTGTTTGACATAGAATGGGTGTAGAATACAAATTTTATATATTAGACAATAAAATAATTATACATTAAATTTACTTTATTAGTTTAATGTTGAATTTGATCAAAATTATGATGACGATTGTGATTCGGTCATTTTTACAAATAGGACTAAATCAATTATCACAATTTATTTAATCTTAAATGATACCTTTTTATTATCAAATTACTCTAATGAATATATATTATTTCATATAAAAAGTATATAATTAGTTTAAAAATAAATAATAATAATTAAATCAATTAAATAAAAAATAAATAAATGCTCTACACAAACCTATGGAGCCAAGTGATTTACATACTCATTAATCTCTTAGTTATATACAAGTGTAATTAAATATAAATTTAAACATATATAAGATGATTGTATAACTAATTGCCATATCCTATAAGCCCTTTGGCATGACAACTTGTAGAACAAGCCAAAACTTATAAATTGAACATTAAAATTAAATATTCTTGTTTTAAAACTAAGGGTTGGCCTACACATGCAAATCATTTTTAAGTTTATACATGCATTTTTCTCATCGGAGAATTAGTCCTGACTATTAAATTCGTATTGAACTACAACAATATTAAATTGAACTAATTTCATTAAATTGCCTCCCATTAAAAAGAAATTAACATTTGAAAGAAAAAAAACCCTAAAATATCTACTCTTCACCTTCTAAGGCGACCCGGCCATCCGACTAGAGCGCACATGCAAACTTTGTCTGCTTTTTCGTCTCTGGCGATATGTTCTTCGATAGTTGTACGCCCACGTCGCCCGTTCGCAGTTCTCACAGCGCCCCCCCAACACCAGAAACTCGCACCGACAACAACTTGGCTGCAGATGACCCCCCACGACAACTAATTTCTGGAGTTTTGGATAAAAGATCTGTGTCAAACTGCTGCCACCACTGGCCGCTTGCTGTTCATCTTCTTATAACGCCAGTATCGAAGTCTAGTGGCCTTTCACTACCTAAAAAGGAAATGGCATGCTATCAATCATTGAAGTAGGCGTGCATTTTGTTAGCTTCAACATTTGAACCAAGAATTGTGGGAAACAGATTAATTCAAATCAAATTTAAGTTATGGACTCTTACTGAAACCAAATTCCCCCCGCCTGAACTGCCGTTGGAAGCACAAAATGATTAATATTCAAGGAGGTTAACAACCACTCGTTGCACCCAAAGAAGGATTGAAAGTATAGCCTTACAAATGTGATTATAAACTTGTTCCAAGAAAAAAAGATAAATGTGAAGAGAATTATTGAATTTAGAAAATTAGACCTTTATCGCTCGTTTAATTATAGTGACCAGATGATTGTGGAAAGACCTGCATTTGTTTCAAAAGTAGGAGTGTGAGAAATAGGACGAGGACATTGTAGCGTACTCATCTTTAGCCACAACACTACAAGAAAATTATCATTTTCCGACGGACAATTTTCGACGGATAGAAATCTGTCGCAATTTGCGACGGATTTTGCGACGAAAATATTTTCGTCGAATTTTCCAACGATTACAACAGTCAGAAATAAAAATAATAAATTATGTAATTTATTATATTATTATTTTCTTTTTCGACGATTAGGAACGTCGATATTTCCGACGGATATCCATCTGTCGCAATTTTCGACGGTTACGACCGTCGAAAATGAAAAAATAAATTATGTAATTTTTTATATTATTATTTTATTTTTCGATGATTAGGAACGTCGATATTTCCGATGGATATCCATCCGTCGCAATTTTCGATGGATTTTCCGACGGTTACGACCGTCGAAAATGAAAAAATAAATTATGTAATTTTTTATATTATTATTTTATTTTTTGACGATTAAGAACATCGATATTTCCGACGGGCGTGACCATCGGTAACTGTATAATAATATAATATGAGGAGTATTTTATTAATGTAATTAGCGACAGTCCAAACCGTCACAATCCGACGGTTCCGACCGTCGGTAATAATTAGCGACAGTTCAAACCGTTGATAAAATAAAAAATAAATATTTTATAAATATTTAATTTTTTTTAATTAAATAATTTTTTATGATTTCGACCGTCAGTAACTTTAAAAATAATATAATATAAGTAAAAATAATAATATAATATATTATCGACGGTTCGGATCGTCGGTAAACTAAAAAATAAATATTATATAATAATATAACATATTACCGACGGTTCGGACCGTCGGAAAAACTAAAAAATAAAAATTATATAATAATATAATATATTACCGACGGTTCGGGCCGTCGGTAATTAAAAATACTCTCTCCCTGCTCTTTTTTTTGTTTTTCCGCTTCCCAACTTTCTACACTATATATATGCATTTTTACTTTCCCACTCTCCATTCTCCACTTCTCTCCCTCTCTCCTCTCTCTCTCCATCTCCTATTTTGCCGGCCCGACCTACCGGCGACCACTCCCGGCCGGCGACCCTCTCCCTATCGGATGACGACCTCTCCCCCTCTATCTCTCTCTCTATCTCCCTCCCGGCCAGGATCAGGCCGCGGGCGGTCGGATCGGTCTCCCAGCGGCTAGATCGGCCGCCCCGCGGCTCGGATCATCCACCTGCGACCAGGATCTGGCAGTGGGCGGCCGGATCGGCCTCCCCATGGCCGGACTGGCCACCTGCGGCCTGGATTTGGCTGCGGGCAGTCAGATCGGCCTCCCCGTGGCCGGATCAGCCGCCTGCGGCCGGGATCTGGCCACTGCCGCGGGCAGTCAGATCTGAACGCCTGCAACCCGATTCGGCCATTAATTTTTTTTATTTTTAAAAAATTATTTGCGACGATTGCGATTGCCAAAAGATCAACGGTTGCAATAGCCGTCGAAAGTTTCTACAGTTGCGGCCGTCGAAAACTTTTGACGGTTGGAATCGCCGAACTTTTCGGATGGTTACAACCGTCGAAAACTTTCAACGGTTGGAACCGCCGGGACTTTTCGGATGGTTGGAACGTCGGCCGGGACTTTTCGGACAGTTACAACCGTCGATATTTTCGACAAATTTTTTACGACAGTCGCAAATTATTTTTCCGACGGATCGATTCCGTCTGAAAAATCGTCAGTAATTGTATTACCGACAGTTTTTGGACTGATTACCGACGATTTTGACCGTCGGTAATTAGCATTTTTCTTGTAGTGCAAATGACGTCTCGCTAGAGCGAACTTTTGTTGATATACTGCTGTTGGCGCTCTCATGGGGTCATGGTTGATCAGATCTAGTCGTTGCAGCTCAGGAGAGAGGGAGGAGGGAGAAAGAAAAAAAAAGGGAGGAGAGAGAAAGAAAGAAAAAAGAGGGTGAAGCAATTAGAGCAGACCTGGGAAAAATAATAAGTGGGATAAATATTTTTATGTACATGACGTAATTATTATTTGTAATCTGTTATTACAATAAACGTCACCACCCTATATAATTGGTTACGTTTATTTAGACATAACTCATTTTTTTAAATTTTAGTATCATTTATTCATTTTGCAAACGTTACTTAAGACCAAATTTTTTATAGTGAAGCTTAAGAGCGTAGAATTGAGAAACATCTGCATAAAATATATCCTGGACAATAAAATACATTCTTAGCAAAAAGAAAAGAGAATGATTAATTACAAACCAAATTAATTCGCAACCTTTTATTGGATTACAATGAAGAGAAACTGCACGTGATGGATCTTTATCCACCGAAGGAATGGGAAGAACTTATGATGGCTGGCAATGAATAAAACTACACCGTCCCTCTTAAAAGGAGGTCCCAATGAGCTCGTCGACTCCGCGCCCTTTTAGCTGATCTCGGATGACTCCGTCCAACATCTGAGCCATCTCGTCGGTCAGATGGTGCCTCCAATCTCCCTTTCCTCCCTTCCGGAAGAAGGCGCTGTTGGGTAATTGTAACAAGGCGTTTTCCAAAATTCCGGTCTTGTTCACCTCCAGGTTGCTCAGGTTTTCAAAGCTACACAGCTTTGCTATGTCCTCCGGCGCCCCGCCGTCCTCCTCCGCCACTGTGAACGGGGACCCCATGAACTCCGCCAACCTCCTCACGACCGCCACCGGATCCTGCAGCATCTCCTCGTACCTCAAGAACAGCAGCTTCTCGGGTCGCTGCTGGCTCGCCTTCCAGTACTCCAGGACATGTTCCCAGTGGGGCCCGAAGTCGCCGACGCCCTTGCAGTACTCGTCCAAGTTCTTGCTCAAAGGCTCCGAGTCCACCTTGGCGGCCTCGGACATCTTCTTCTGGAAGTGTCAGTGGGAGATGAGCATGTCCTTGGGTTCCCGACGGACGTATATGAGCCGGCACTCGAAGTTGCGCACGGACTCCGGAAGCAGGGAAAAAGGCATGTGAGTTTGGAGCAAGCGTGGAGAAGGCATGGCTTCCATGGCCTCGACGACGGTGAGCGATTGTTCCATGTATGGGACGCAGTCGCGAGGGTTCTGGGCGAGAAGCGGGTGGTCCTCGAAGCGGTAGCGTCCTCGCGTCAAGGTGGTGAAGGCGAGCGATTTGAGCCATGTGGTTCCCGACTGTCGTCCGGACGGACTTGGAAATGGCGTTGGATCTCAAGGACGGCTGGCAAGAGCCCTTGCGGGATCCAAAAGTTTTGGTACTTCCTGAGATGAAATAGAGGCCCGCTGGGTGTCGTCGCCAATGGGAGGGTGGAGATGAAGTCCTGGTCAGGATTTGGAGTTGGACATGGCTGAGGATTTATGTTTCTGCGTACGAAGGAAATTTTTGAAGACGAACGGTGGAATGGCGTACACACACATATAAATAGTTAAAAATATAATTAATATTACGCCAATGTAATGCAATCAAATACAAATGTAGCCATAAGTACGATAATTATGCAATTAGTTCAAGCCATAACCTACAAGTGCTTCCACGTCTCATGTGACAGTGTAGAAAAAGTCAAAGCATATAAATTCGACCATCACCTACGTGGTTCGTTACTATTCTTCGAACATTTTAACTCTTTTGCGGAGCAAAGCTATCAATAGCAATGCCAGCGAAAGACTCGTAAACAATAAATTATTACATCATTAAAACATAATACGAAAGCTAAATAAATAAAGTTTACAAAAGAGTAAATAGTGTGCGAGCTCAGCCCGAGGAATTCACCACATCATTCCATGTGCATCACATATAACATCACAGTCAACTAAAGTCTATAGTGTAATACAACATAGTATCTGAACAAGGATATGACATAAATAATAGACTATATATTCATGTCCACAGGTCACTCGAAACAATCTCATTGCACAGTCCCATCAATCAGCCACGCAGCAGCCGAATTACTAAGTGTGAACATAACAAAAATCAATCAAGTTTAAGCATGAACAAAATAACATTTACCTTTCAAATTCATAAAGATCAACATATAATACAAACAATAGAAATGAAAATCATGCCACATGGTCATAAAATTTTTAACTCCAACTTTTGGACAGCAAATAATATGTGAAGGCAAATGATATGAGAATTAGTATTTGAGCATGATGAAAAAGTACATCTTAGATCATTCATAAAATTAAATGATAATATAATAGTTCATCTTTCAATTGAATAAGGAATAATTTTTCACTATTTCATATTCATCATCATTAGGACATATTCCTTTGATCAATAGGTATCATTCTTTCCTCTTCTTATTCATCATTTCATTGATATTTTTTTAATCATTCATATATTTCAAAAAAGTTAGCTCTTATTTTAAGGTGTGTCATGTAAAACAATATAATCTATGTCATCATAGTCGATAAAGGATCAGTGCTCCAATGGGCACGTTGTAATAAAGGGAAAGATACATCCCTTCTTAAGTAGAATCTTTTTCTTTGTTTAGGGTGGAGCGATTTAATGCAATAGGAACAATGGCTGATGATGATTTTACTTCATCAGATCACCTAGATTCACTATTTTACCTTCATTTACATTATCTGTTCCTCCATATGAATATTATTATTTAGCTCTCCCCTTATATATGTATAGGTAATGATAATCCTTCTTTTTATCTTTCTTATCATATCATACTGCATTTTGATAAAAATGAACCCAAATCAAGACTTATGTGACCAAGTTCGGCTCCAAATCATTATTATTCATCATTAGGGAGAATATGATATCAAAAGGTTTAACTTATATATTTTGAGTTAAGATAAAGAATTCAAATTCAGATTTTCTATCAAACTTTTTAACATCCAAAAGGTCGAGCGACCATTCAGTTAACAAGAAGTTTCCGACCTCTGAAGTATAAGACATACATCGAGTCTCCATAAGGCTATTTAGTCGTTCTAAGGTCAAGTGCGATGCTGACATCCTAAAGATTGAGCGGAGATCTTATTTTACTTGGATAGAAAATGATGAACCCTCCTTCAAGAGTTTTCGACACCCGAAAATCGTTCGGTCGTCCAGTCTGTCAAAACCATAGTTTATTCATTTGTGTTCATTTTCATTAGTCATTCGATATGAGGTGTCGAACATCCAATATGATAAATTTTAGTTCTCAACAAAACATAGAGGATGTTCGTTGTAAATGGTCTGAGAGGATCGAACATTTAGATAACAATTAATTTCAGCCAAAGGGAGGCAGACGTACGCTATACAAATTAATTTTCGCTATAACGATCGTCCATCCCTCTTTAGTGAAACTGCTTGTTATTGGAAAACCCTTAAGTTTACAATCAATTTTTCAAGCACAACAAATCGTAAGCAAATATTAAAAGCATATGGCATGATTCAAGAATCATTTACAATAAAAAAATATGTCCATTTTCAGAGTCAAGTAACATGAGTTCATTCTAAATCATCCATACACATAGCATAAATTTTTATGTGAGTCATTACTTCTTTCCAACTTATAACAAATCCATGATCATTATTGATATAATTCTAGTCATACAATATGACTTCCTTATGAGTAATCATTTGCATAAAACATAGTCATCAAATAGGTCTCCTTGAGTTCATTTCTTAAAATTATCAATTAACTTTCAAAGTTAAAAATTGACCAAAACTAGTCAAACTGGATTGAATAGATTTTTGGTTAATTGGCTAATTTTTTTTATTTTTTTGTTAAAAAATCTGATAAAAATTATTTTTTTAATTTTTTAAAAAGATAAAGATTCTTCATAAAAATTCATATTGGCCTATTAGTCTCCCCTTCAATTAATATTTGAGTTTTTTTCGCTGACCCCCATGAACTATGAACTTTTTTCGCGTCTATCCACGTCTTTTGAATATTCCGCTCACCACCCTGAACTATACCATTTTTTCACTTAAGCCCATCCGTCAACCTTTGTCAACTTTACCATTAATTTTTATTTTTTTATTTATGAAATGACAAATATGCCCTCACATAGTTCTGATGAAGTGAGATCATTTTTGTTCGTTGACCTAGATCTGAACAATTGTGGCAATCGTAGACAGGATAGTCGATGTCCTCCGGCGTTGGCTCGGGCTCCTTGTTCGATTTGCGCGGCTAGACTTCTCTGGCGGTCGAGATGGAGTCAAACCTCACGGCATCCCGCCCCGTGTTCTACTCGGAACGCATCCACGAGGCCATGCGCCATCCCATGCTCCCTGCACACGGTGCCCAATGCGCCGCGTCGTCAATATGCATCGCCGCCTGTGAGCTCATTGGCGGACAACGCGCCGCTGCCATCCTGATCGCCTCGGCCCAAGTGATCGCCCATGCCGCCTGTGTAACACCCTTGAACTTGCATAGGATATTGTCCGCTTTGGGTCTAAGCCCGCACGGTTTTCCTAAAATGCGTCCTCTAGTATCAGAGTAGCACAGCGGCTCATCTCTATACATGGCAGAATATTGTCCGCTCTGCCACACTTTGGGCTCACGATTTTCTAACGCGTCCTCCATTATTTCTTGCCATTTTATTACTTGGCCCAGTCTGCGTAAAGTTGGAGTTTGGCCTTTTCAAATGTTGACTAATTTGATTTCTTTCTTCTATAAGCTTTTCAGCTCTTAGTGCTGCTGCCACCAATTTGGAGTAGTCAGTGAACTGTAACACTTCAACTTTTTCTCTGATGTTCAAGTGAAGTCCTCCTTCGAATCGCCTACACTTGTCACTTTCATCTGACACCAAGCTCGGTGCATATTTCTATAGTTGTGTGAACTTTAATTCATACTCAGCAACTAATAATGCTCCTTGTGTCAGATTTAGAAATTCCTTTTGCTTCCTATCAGTATATATTTTGAGCAAATATTTCTTTCAAAATTTTCGAAGAAAATCCTCCCATCCAATAGTAGCCGAAAATTTTTTACTTCCAAGAATTGTCTCCCACCAATCCAAAGCATTTTTTTGCAATAAGGAAATAATATAATCAAACTTTTCTTCATTGGAACACCTCATCTGGTTAAATATTCTATCCATACGCTTTAACTATGCCTCTGCCTTTGATGGGTCAACTGTACCTTCAAAATCAACTGCACCTTAAAGCTTTACTCCGTTCATAATAGCCCTTAAAGCTTGTGCAAGAACTTGTGCAGTGCTTTGATTCCCAATAGGATTGACTTACTCAACAACATGAGGAAGTCTTGATGGACCCGCCGGGATCTCATCATCATGTAAGGGAGGGTTATGGACATCCCGTGCTACACCTTGTACCAATGCATGAGATGAAACTGATGGATTAGGTTGACCGCCTGGTGGAGCAGAATAACTTGGGCCAATAATAGCAAATTGGCCATCGCCACGACGCCTACGCGGTGGCATTTTTACCCCTTCAAAATGAAAATAAAAAGAAAGTCAAAAGTATGCACTATCAATCTAATGCAAATAATGTCACCTAGCCTTAAATTAGGTTCTATTGTCTACAAAATCTTATAACCTAAGCTCTAATACCAAAAACTGTCACACCCGACTCCGTGACTAAGTTCTAATCCCAATTATTGTATCACTTAATTATGTTTAGCAATTTTAAAAATAAAATCGACAAAACCTCCTCCCTTACTTATCTTGTGGTATTCCAATTTGGTTCTCTGGAGAAATTATTCAAGAGAAGAGGCAACTTGAGAGCGAGAGGATCAAATAAGAGAAAAGTATCCGTACTTATTCCCTAAAATAGGTAACCAAATTTCGGGGATGAAATTTTTTTAAGGAGGGGAGAATTGTCACGGACGTGCTCTACAAACATCATTTGTGCATAATCATATATTTATTTAACATACTAAGTTAGTTTGGATATCCATTTAGTGATATTTATATATAGTAATTAATATTTTGATTAGAGCATAATAATTACTTAATTATCGATAAAGTTTACAAAGTAATTACATAGGGTTATTAGGAATAAATTGTAAAATTTATAAATATTATAGTATATATGTTTAAATAGGATTAAGTAAGCTTAATTAGGGTTAAAACATTTAGTTATGATAAAAAATGTGATTAGCCATCACTTAAGTTTCAAGCAGCTGAAGCAGACAAATGAGAGCTGCTCAAAGGGATATTTTTCCAAACAGCCATACGACCTCTGAAAATTCGGAGAAAAATATATAAGACACTTAACCTTATCTTTTCACCGTAGAAAAATTATCTGAGGAAGAACTCGAGCGAAACGACCTGAGAAAAATCGGGAAAATCGGCTGTTCCAGGTGAGTTTTGATCCGGAAATTATTCTTCTGATTGAGAGGATCATTCCTTTGGGATTAACGAACCATAAATTATGAACTTTTTTATGTTTAATACATTTGACGTTAGCTTTCCATGGCCTTTGATGTCACCTAAAACGGAGTTTTATAGAGGACGTTATGAACTAAGCTTCGCAAGTCATTCAATCTGTCCCGAGTCTGATATAGGTTCAATTTGTAAAATAGGGCACGACTGGAGTGGAGTGAATTAGGGTTTGAAATTTTGATATGCTTAATTTGACATTCCAAGAGTTCGGTGAGAAGTGGAATCATCTTAGTTGGACATGTAACTAGAGAGAAATGAATTTTTCATTTCATAGTTATTCTTCTGTCAGATTTCAGGACATGGACAGATGATGACCCGAATTAACTATTTTTGTTATAAGTCTATACAACGAGTTAAATTCTATACTTTTTATGAAAAAAATACTAGTGAAGTCTACATTTAAGAAAAAATTATGATCTAGTTAATTGGACAAGTATAAAGAAAAAATAAAAATTAATATTTCAGTGACATACAGACTGTCAGGACACAAACCCTAGGTCAGATTGCTTTAGGTGCTATGACTTACTCACTTGGATTTAGATAATGATATTTGGGGGTTGGAAACCTTAGTATGTATAGTTTCTAAGTAACCTAGAATCTTTCCATGTGGTTAAGAAGTTATGAATTATTTATAAACAGACACTCAGTTTGAAATCTTGAGACAACATCTAATTAAGCTTTGGAGAATTGAAAAGTTTCAAGTATGGAATAGCTTATGAATATATATATCTGAAGCTAGAAATTGGTATTAGAGAGGATTATATGCATTTTAGGGTGCATAATCATTCATGAGCATGCATTGCATATTATCTTATTAGTGATTGAGAAGTAAAAAGACATTATTGCTTATAGGAAAGTATCAAGTTGCAAGTGAAATGGAGGAAATCCAATAAACCTCTTTGAAGTGATAAAGTATAAGGTGAGTGGGTAAATTTACAACATAGCAAAATATTATATGTTAGTTCTTTTATTTATGGTCTTACTTCAAGCAGAGCTTATTATTGTTATTATTGAAACATATTTTGAGCTATGAAAAATATTTATGATATGTTTTAAATATTTCATATGAAATGGAGTAACATCTTATACAAAAATATTTTTATGGAACAATGCTTGTGAAGTGAAAATAAGTTTTACTTGATAATGATATGTGACTATGACATGTGTATTTTGATATTATTAAACTCTATATGTTCATTAGCCATACTATTTGAAAAAGGTCTTTGGGACCGCATTCGATATGCATGAAGCTTTTGGGGCGTATATCGGGTGTCTTCGCCCTTTGGGGGCTGCTCTGCGTGTACGTATTAACCCATGATTTGCTCTACGTATCTGAGAATCATGATTGGGTGGCACACAATCATGATTGAGATACGTATTGACCCATGATTTGCTCTGCGTATCTGAGACTCTTGATTGTGAAGCTCTGCTTAACTATATGACACACAATCATAGAAGGATACATATTGACCCATGATTTGCTCTGCGTATCCGTGACTCTTGATTATGAAGCTCTACTTAACTGTATGACACATGATCATAGAGGTATACGTATTGACCCATGATGAGTATGTGTAATGACACATGTGTGGAGTTTAATTATGAAAATTATGATATCTTGAGTTACTTTTACTTCTATGAAAGTTTATATGATTTGACAAGTTATGTTATATGTGCTATACTTTAAATATTTTCTCATATGAAAGAAATATGATTATTTAAATGATATACATTCGTATTATTTCCCTATGTTGTACTTTTATTTCACTCACTGAGCAAATGATTGTTGCTCATAATACCCATCTTAAATTTTTTAGATACTCGTAAGCTCTCGAGTGAGTCGACTCGGAGCTTGATTTTGGTGCATATAGAAGAGGTCGAGCCTCTGGAGCATTTTAATTCCCCTTCACTTTTGTTTTTTTTGAAGCATGCATATGTAATAGATAATTTTAGATGTTGTAATTAAGTTTGTGAGCAACTTTTTGTAAGGTTGTATAAGGCTTGATCCTGTGGGGTTATATGTGGAATGATTTGTGTAAAAAAAAATAATGACAATATGCGAATGCCATATCTTATAACTTTTATTTCAACTTTGATGAATATATATATGCATCTTTTGTATGTATTGACAAATACCACAAGATAAGTAAGGGAGGAGGTTTTGTTGATTTTATTTTCAGAATTGCTAAACATAATTAAGTGATACAATAATTGGATTTAGAATTTAGTCACGGAGTCGGATGTGAAAGAATTGTCACGGACGTGCCCTAGAAGCATCCATTTTATTAACATACTAAGTTAGTTTTGATGTCCATTTAGTGATATTTGTTTATAGTAAATTAATATTTCGATTAGAGCATAATGATTACTTAATTATCGTTAAACTTTACAAAATTATTACATAAGGTTATTAGGAATAAATTATAAAAATTCTAAATATTATAATATATATGTTTAAATAGGATTAAGTAAGTTTAATTAGGGTTAAAATACTTAATTAATACAAAAATAGTGTGATTGGCCATCACTTAAGTTTCAAGCAGCTGAAGCAAACATGTGAGAGCTGCTCAAGGGGATATTTTTCCAAACCTCCATACGATCTCAGAAAATTCGGAGAAAAATATATAAGACACTTAACCTTATCTTTTCACCATAGGAAAATTACCAAAGGCAGAGGTCGAGCGAAACGACCGGAGGAAAATCAGGAAAATCAACTGTTCCAGGTGAGTTTTGATCTGAAAATTGTTCTTCTGATTGAGAGGATCATTTCTTCGTGGTTAACAAACCGTAAATTATGAAATTTTGTATGGTTAATCCATTCTAAGTTAGCTTTCCATGGCCCCTGAAATCACCTAAAATGGAGTTAGAGGACGTTATGAAATTAGCTTCACAAGTCACTCATCTTGTCCCGAGTCTAATATAGGTTCAATTTGTAAATTAGGGCACGATTGAAGTAGATTGAATTAGGGTTTGAAATTTGGATATGCTTAAACAGACATTCTAAGAGTTCGGTGAAAGGTGGAATAATGCTATTTGAACTTGTATTTTGGGAGAAATGAATTTTTCATTTCATAGTGATGCTTCTGTCAAATTCCAGGACATTGACAGATTGCGACCCGAATTAACTATTTGTGTTATAAGTCTATACAGCAAGTTAAATTACATACTTTTTATGATAAAATATTAATGAAGTCTAGGTTTCAGAAAAATTATGCCCTAGTTAAAGGGACAAGTACGATGAAACATATAAATCAATAGTTTAGTGACTTGGGATGTTGTAATAGATAGTTTTAGATGTTGTAATTAAGTTTCTGAGAAACTTTTTGTAATATTGTATAAGACTTGATCCTGTGAGGTGTTACATGTGAGATAGGTTGTGAAGCAATGATGATAATATGTGAATGTCATGTCTGGTAACTTTTATTTCAACTTTGATGAATATATATATATATGCATCTTTTGTATGTATTGGCTAATACCACAAGATAAATAAGGGAGGAGCTTTTGTCGATTTTATTTTCAAAATTGCTAAACACAATTAAGTGATACAATTATTGGGATTAGAACTTAGTCACGGAGTTCTCTGTCACACCCAAATCCGTGACTAAGTTCTAATCATAATTATTATTTCCTTTAACCATATTTAGAAATTCTAAAAATAAAATCGACAAAACCTCTTCCCTTAATTGTCTTATGTCATTTGTCTATACATAAAATAGATGCATATATATACCCATCAAAGTTTAATAAAAAGTTATAGGACATCACACTCATATATTATCACTATTATTTCACAACCCATTTCACATTTAACATCCCACAAGATCAAGTTTTATACAACCTTACAAAATGATTCTAATAAACTTTAGTACAACTCTGAAATTTATCTATGACATTCATGCTTTTCAAAAATGAAAGTGGAGGGAAAATAAAAGTGCTCCAACAGCTCGACCTCTTCTATATGCATCAAAGGAAAGCTTCGAGTCGACTTAACTCGAGAACTTGGAGTTATCTAAAAAATTCAACAAGGGTAATGTGAGCAACAATTATTTGCTCAGTGAGTGGAATAAAAGTACAACATAAGGGAACAATACGAGTGCATATAATATTTAAATAATCATATTTCTTTCATATGAGAAAACATTTAAAGCATAACTCATATCACATAACTTTCCAAATCATATGAACTTTTACATAAATACAAATTATTCAAGATATCATCATATTCATAGTTAAACTCCACACGTGTGTCATTGCACATACTCATCATGGGTCAATATGTATCCCTCTATGATCATATGTCATACAGCTAAGCAGAGCTTCATAATCAAGAGTATCGGATCGCAGAGCAAATCATGGGTCAATACGTATCCCTCTATGATTGTGTGTCATACAGTTAAATAGAGCTTCACAATCAAGAGTCTCAAATACGCAGAGCAAATCATGGGTCAATACGTATCCCAATCATGATTGTGTGTCACCCAATCATGATTCTCAAATACGCAGAGCGATCATGTGTCAATACATGCATGCAGAGCAGTCCCCAAAGGGCAAAGACACCCGATATACGCCCCAAAAGCTTCATGTATATTGAATGCGGACCCAAAGACCTTTTTCAAATAGTATGGCTAATGAACACATGGAGTTTTATAATATCAAAATATACATGTCATAATCACATATCATTATCAAGTAAACTTATTTTCACTTCACAAGCATTGTTCCCTGAAAATATTTTTGTATAAGATGTTACTTCATCTCATATGAAATCCTTGAAACATAACATAAATACTTTTCATAGCTCAAGATATGTTTTAATAATAACAATAATAATATTTGCTTGAGGTAATACCATAAATAAAAGAACTAACATATAACATTTTGCTATGTTGTAAATTTACCCACTCACCTTGTACTTTATGTTTTCAAGGAAGTTTACTAGATTTTTCTCCTTTCACTTGTAGCTTGTTAGTTTCCTACAAGCAATAATGCTATTTCACTTTCCAATTACTAATAATAACAATATTCAATGCATGCTCATGAGCATGCACACTTATTCACCTTAAAATGCATATAATTCCTTCTAATACTAATGTGTAATTTCATATATTTATGTTCATATGCTACTTCACACTCTCAACTATTCAATTTTACAAAGTTTAACTAAGTGTTGTCTTAGAATTTCAGCCTGAGTACTTGTTAATGAATAATTCATAACTTCTTAAGCACAAAGGCAAATCTCATGATTCTGAATAAATTAGAAACTACACTTACTAAGATTTCCACCCCAAATATCATTAACTAAGTCCAAATGAGTAATTCAAAACATCCCAAAAAAATCTGACCTAGAGTTTGTGTCTTGGCAAATTGTGTGTCACTGAATGATTAATTTATATCTTTAACCATACTTATCCATTTGACTAGATCCTAATTTTTCTATTATCTAGATTTCAGTAGTGTTTAGGCATAAAAATTGTAGAATTTAACTTCTTGTATGCCTTATAACAAAAATAGTTAATTAGGGTCGTAATCTGTCCATGTCCTGGAATCTCACAGAAGCCTCACTATGAAATGAAAAATTCATTTCTCCCAAAATACAAGTCCAAATAGGATGATTCGACTTCGTAACGAACTCTTAGAATATCTAATTAATCATATCCAAATTTCAACAGTAATTCGTTATATTCGAACAGTGCCCTAATTCACAAGTTAAAACTGTATCAGACTCGGGACTGGATGAGTGATTAGCGAAGTTAAGTACATAACTTTATCTATAAAAGTCCTTTTTAGGTTATTCCAGAGGCCATGGAAATTTAACTTCGTATGAATTAACCATACAAAATTTCATAATTTATGATATGTTAATCATGAAGGAAAGAGCCTCTCAATCAGAAGAACAATTTTTGGATCGAAATCTCATCTTGAACAGCCTATGTTGTCGATTTTCCCCAGGTTGTTTCGCTCGAGTTCTTCCTCTGGAAATTTTTGGTCCATCAAAAGATATAGTTAAGTTGTTTATATATTTTTCTCAGAATATATTTTTGGTCATATGGAGGTTTGGAAAAATATTCATCTAAGCAGCTGTTCACCTATCTGCTTCAGCTGCTTAGAACTTAAGTGATGGTCAATCATATTTTTTTGTCATAACTAGGTATTTTAACCCTAATTAAGTTTACTTAATCCTATTTAAATATATATATATATTATAATATTTAAAAATTTTATAATTTATTCTTAATAAACTTATGTAATTACTTTTGTAAAATTTATCGACAATTAAGTAGTCATTATGCTCTAATCAGAATATTAGTTACTATATACAAATTCACTAAATGAACATCCAAACTAACTTAATATGTTAATTAAATGCATAATTATGCAGAAATGACGTTTGTAGAGCACGTCCGTGATAATTCTCCCCTCCTTAAAAAAAATTTCGTTCCTGAAATTTAGATACATGTTTCGAAGAATAAGAATGAAGATTTGGTCATTCTCACTTCCAACTTTCTTTTCACTTGAATGATTTTTTTTCCTATAACACAAATACTAAAGGAAATTTTCATTTCTGAAGTTCATTTTCCTTGACTCTTATAATTTATACTATATTTTTCTTCTCAAGACAAATTCTCTTATACTTGAATAAATTGAGTTGCTCTTTATGTGCAGAAGGTTGCTCTGCAATTTATTGATGGTGCAATCTTTGATTCTATATGAGAAAAAGGTAATTGTACGTATTATTCTTTATTGTTGTTTTGCTCTCTTTGATTTTTTCTTTAACGCAACTGCTAGCACACCTTATCTCAAAAGAGATGAGAAAGTTGATTATTGCATGGATTCAGATGAGTTAGCACCCATTGCACGAGGACATACTCACAAGGGTTTGAAGAGCAATAGAGGACTAGATGGAATAGCAAGGAAAATCTCTATTTCACTTGATGCTGGCATAATGACAAGTAGAATTTTTTTTCCAACAAGTATGTCAAAAAATCATCATGAAGTTTCTAGACGTCTGTTTAGGATGATATACAAGATTTGACATTGATCATTCTTATGATTTGCACTTTGATGTCTATAGTTATTAGACTTCTGACTGAAGATTAGCCCAATGATACATACGATGGTTTAGAAATCTTACTTAGCATATTTATGATCATCATAGTGCTATAAGAAGTCATTGTAGTTGAGAGACTTAGATAAGGAAAAGAAAAGATCTTAATCCAAGTGACATTGAAGCTTTATGATTTGTTGATTGATAAGCTTGTCTGCCAAGGGTTTGATCAATATCATCGAAGTATAGAAATATTGAAGATATCGTGAATACACAATATCTCTAGTGGTAGAACTTAACAAATAAACAGTTGACACAATACATGCCAAAATCTCATATGTGCCCTATGTATCGTGGCCATAACTTTCATTCATTATTTTTCTTCCGTAGGTGATGTTGTCCTTGTGAATTCAATATTCTGATTACTTTTTTTTTCTTGGCATTTCACAATAATCCTGCATTTATTATATTCTTTTGGCTATAACATTTTCCTAATGTGCATATTTAAAATTCCATAAAAGAATTAATTCTTTCATCTAATCTTGTTATAATTTTATACAAAGTTCCCATAAAGATAAGTACCAAGGTTATGACTAAAAACTAATTGCAAGGAAATCTTCAAATATTTGACAAGATTTATGCATAACAAGGTTAATGGGTAGAATCACAATAATTATACGGGTCTTTCATGACAAGTAAAAGAAGATGACACTTTAGATAAAGGAAACGACAAAATAACCATCAATTATTACATGTCCATAGGTCAAAGTCTATCACTATCATTCGTAAGAATGACGGGTAATGAGTAACAATGATGCTCTGCGTATCTGAGAATCATGATTGGGATACGTATTAACCCATGATTTGCTCTGCATATCCGAGACTCTTGATTGTGAAGCTCTGCTTAATTGTATGACACACAATCATAGATGGATACATATTGACCCATGATTTGCTCTTCGTATTCGTGACTTTTGATTTTGAAGTTTTGCTTAATTGTATGATACATGATGATAGAGGGATACGTATTGACCCATGATGAGTGTGTGCAATGACACATGTGTGGAGTTTAATTATGAAAATTTATGCTAGTAGGGAATGTTACACTGATACCATATGTAACATTCTCCACTAGCGTGTGATATTGTCCGCTTTAGGCTTAAGCCCGCATAATTTTCTCAAAACGCGTCACACCTAGACAAGGACACGTTCCCAAATATACCCAACATCTCTTCCATGACTAATGCATGTGAGACTAATCCAAAGCATGCCTCATGCATCCTTCCCCCCTTAGAGGACTCAAAACGTCCATGTAGAGTGATCGCACCCCACCATGCACAGAGGTCCACGCGGAGTGGCTCTGATACCATATGTAACATTCCTCACTAGCGTGTGATATTATCCGCTCTGGATCTCGGCCCGTACAATTTTCTCAAAACGCGTCACACCTAGACAATGACATATTTCCATATATACCAAACATCTCTCCCGTGACTTATGCATGTGGGACTAATCCAAGGAATGACTCATGCATCAATGACCGCACCCCACCATGCACAGAGGCTCACGCGGAGTGGCTGTGATATCATATGTAACATTCCCCACTAGCGTGTGATATTATTCGCTCTAGGCCTCGGCCCGTACGGTTTTCTCAAAACGCATCAAACCTATACAAGGACATGCTCCCATATATATCCAGCATCACTCCTGTGACTTATGCATATGGGACTAATCTAAGACATGCCTCATGCATAAAAAAACTTGAACATCAGAGAAAAAGTTGAAATATTGGAGTTCACTGACTATTCCAAATTGGTGGCAGCAGCACTAAAAGCTGAAAAGCTTATAGAAGAAAGAAATCAAATTAGCCAACATTTGAAAAGACCAAACTCCAACTTTACGCAGACTAGGCCAAGTAATAAAATGGCAAGAAATAATGGAGGATGCGTTAGAAAACCATGAGCCTAGGGTGTGGCAGAGCGGACAATATCCTACCATGTATAGAGATGAACCGCTGCGCTACTCTGATACTGGAGGACGCATTTTGAAAAAATCGTGCGAGCTTAGGCCCAAAGCGAACAATATCTTCCGCAAGTGCAAGGGTGTTACATAAGGTATCAGAGCCACTTCGCGTGAGCCTCTGTGCATGGTGGGGTGGCATGGTGGGGTGAGATCACTCAACGTGGACGTTAAGTCCCCTAAGGGGGGAAGGATGCATGAGGCATGCTTTGGATTAGTTCCACATGCATAAGTCACGGGAGAAATACTGAGTATATATGGGAATATGTTCTTGTCTAGGTGTGACGCATTTTGAGAAAATTGTGCGGGCTTAGGCCCAAAGCGGACAATATCACATAATAGTGGAGAATGTTATAGCTTGCCTCGTTCACGACGATCTCCCCTGCATGGGCGCTTCCACCCACGAACTCTTCAGCGTCGACATAGTTATCTTCGCTGGGGACGCCCTCCACCCTCTCGCCTTCACCCACGTTGTTAGGGTCAACGACATAGCGTCCAACGTTAGGGCCAGCGAAATGCGGCGCAACACCAGCATCGTCATGGAGTGGGTGCTGGAGTTGGCGGTATCATTTTATCAGAACTGAGAAGGCCAATTTGTCATTTCATAAATCAAAAAAATAAAAATTAATGGTAAAGTTGACAGAGGTTGACGAATGGACTTAAGTGAAAAAGGCGGTATAGTTCAAGGGTGGTCAGCGGAATATTCGAAAGACGTGGACGCGAAAAAAATTCATAGTTCATGAGGGTCAACAGAAAAAACTCCTAATATTTATCTCTTTGCTCTCATCTTACTCCTAATATTAATGTTTGTACACTTACTTGTTCCTTTCTTCTTTCATTTAATAGTTTAGTATTCGTTAAACTTTCAACTATATCTTATAGATTATGATCTTTTCAAAAATTTTAATATCATATATGTATATTATAGTAAAAGTTAATTTTATATTTATTATACTATACATAATATTTGTCATATGAGATAAATTGTAATGAATGGAGAGTGCAAACTTCTTTGTCATATGTATAACATACAATAATATTAAAATTGTTAGGATAGTATAGTTATGTATATAATATTATAAATACACAAATTTTAATTTTCTTTAATTTAATATCTAATAAGTTCAAATGAATAGTTAACCACTAATTATACTATATATTTATTTATATATAATCATAATATCAAAAGACAAAGATATGGAATACAAAAAAAATTAATGAGAATAAAATTTATAAATATAAATTAAATAAAATAATATTTTAATTTATTAAATGTCCAATGATTTTAGCATTAAATATTAAAATGATTAATTATTGTTATTTTTATATAATTAATTTTTTAAATCATTAATATGATAGCTTAATTTAATGAGAAATGAGAAAAGACTGACTTCATACATGTCTACGTATAGAACAAGTGGTTCGAGACGAATCAGTGGAAAGGGATATATACATGTTGTTGTAACAAAATTAATATTTCATTAGTGCAATTAAATATAAATGAAAAACAAATATAAGATGATTATACAATTAATTCAAGCTTTAACTTATAAGTTCTTCGGCGTCTCATGTGACAACTTGTAGAACAAACCAAAACTTATAGATTGGATATTAAAACTAAAAGATTCTTACTGTTTTGGAAAAATGACGTTTGGAGGACAAAACCAAAAAGATCGTAATTTACCATGAAGTAACTAAATTATAGTATCTCTCATTCACCTAAATTAAAAGATCTTTTTTTCTTCTAGGTATCATTCAAGTAGACGTGGATTTTCTTAGCTGCAAAATTTGATCAATCCTATCTGCTATCTGCCAGTTCCTTTCCAACAAACCGACTCCTACTCCACCAAGAACGCATCAACCTTGTTCTGGAAATGCCACTGGGAGATCAGCACATCGTTGTGTCCGCGACAGACGCAGACGAACTCCGGGAGCAGGGAGAAAGACATATGAGCCGCGGCGTCCCCGCGTCAAGGTGGCGTTTTGATTGGGGAATGGGATATATATATAGTTATAATATAATAATAAGTATTACATTAGTGTAACTAAATATAAAAGTAAGCATATGTAAAAGGATTATTATACAATTAACTCAGGCGATAATTACTTTTCTTCCTCTTATCAATCATTCGATCATACTCTCTATCTTTATTTTTGCTACCTATTGTCCTGTGCACCACAGTAAATGTGTTCATCCTATTGATTAGAGAATTCGACTTTTTCCGGGACAAAGAACTTAGAATATCATAATTAACTATAGGGTACACAAATTATAGGAATTTGATAATCCAGTTAATTAATTGCAAGCATTTTGGAAATAATAATCTCTATTATCAGTCTTAAAGTATCAGACTTTATCTCATCAATTTTATTTTTGACAATTTTTTTAAAAATTCCTCGTGCTGTTATCCGTGGCAGCCTAATAATATATCAACTTCATCAATAACCTTTTATATATAACACCGTGACAGATAATTCTTAATTCTATGAAAACTAGACTTCAAAATCTTCCTGAATTATTCGTAATTTTTTATGACAAAATCTTATCAGAATTATTTAAGAACAATTAGTATGACACTAGGACAGAACTAAAGAAAAATCTTTCTACAAATGATCTCAAACCACATGGTTTATCCTATTAAGTTCATATTCGTGGATCCATCAAAATTGACACTTGCGTTCTGTTGATCTAATTCTTTCTTCTCGTAATCATGTCTTGAAAAAAAATATGGAGCCTTACAGTAGTAAAAAAAGTTGTCCAGTGAACAGAAACAAAGACAAATGACATAAATACATCATAAATCTATTATAGCATAAGAATGACCACATGATCGATGCATAATGAAGTTTGGATGGAAACGAAGCAATTTTACAGCGATCGCTAGGAGATGCTAACAGGACTTTAAGCTTATATATGTTTGATCATCAAGACCCGTAAAAAACATATTTCCTGACTAATCAATTGATCATGATGATCGGTTGTGGTAGTAGGAATAAAATGACATGAACGTCTGCAAGAAGGTGAGACTTAAGAGCACCATTGCAGCAGCCAACGAGATGGATGCCCAGGGATTGCTGAAGTAGTCTCTCACCAACTTTGCCCTGTTTTCATGCCAACTCGATTTGCAGTAATCGTCGACCTCCTCGAAAACCTCCAAGAGGTAGTGGCGATTATTCAAGGGAGAGTAGGCGCATAGCTGATTGAAGAATCCGGCCACTTCTTTGTTGCTACTCAGTACCTTCTCCATGATTCCTTTGCGCCGGAGGATCTCCACGTCATCGGACGTGTCTATTAGACAGTCCATGAATGTAGCGTAGCTGGTGATATCCTTGCCCACGTTAAGGTACTGCTCTAGCGCGAGGAGGTTGGCCAAACGGTAAGTCACAGCCTCATTGATCAAGATGGAAGGAATTTCCAGTGTGCCGTTCCTGAAATTGATGTCCAAGAAGTTTTCTGTCCTCTTCTTCCGTAGTTTCACGCCAGCCTCCACCAGTCTGGTAGCAGATGGGATCATCACGACAGGTCGAGGCCGGTTAGCTGATGAGAAAATTGCAAACGGTTCAGAAGGAGTCTTGATATCTGTAGAGCACGTTGCCAATGGCACAGAGGGAGGCCTGCTAGCTGATGGGATCAACTTCGACGGTGGCTTGCTTACTGATATGCTCATCTTAGAAAGAGGTCTGCTAGCTGATGAGCTCATCGCAATTAGCTCAGAAGGAGACCAGGTAGTTGATGAGTTCATCGCAACTGACTCACGAAAAGGCCCCGATGAGCTTGTCTCAGATGTAGGCACATTAGCTGATGAGCTCATCGCAATTGGTTCAGAAACAGACCTAGAAAGAGGCCTGCAAACTGATGAGGTCTTCTCGTTACGAGGCCAGGTAGCTGATGAACTCCGCGCATTTGGCTCAGACTGAGACCTACTAGCTGATGAGCCCATGGCAAATGGCTCAGAAGGAGGCCTGCTAGTTGATGAGCTCATCGGAGCTGGAATTTTAGTATGAAGACATCCGAGTAACGCTACAAAATTGGAGAGATGAGTACCACGTTGTGAAGTACCTGCAGCCGCTGGTCGTTGGATGTGGTAGCAGTAGAAAAAATGAAGCAAGTGGTGGATGTCATTAACATCAATATTTGAAACTGGAGTATTCGCCGGACGCGACATGAAGTCCCAAGGCCTGAGGAAGTCCATGGCTACCTCATGGAGAGGACTATTTATGACCGAGATGAGATCGTACATCTCATGAAGAACAAAGAAAGGGATCTGGTTCTCCATCAAAAGAAGATCCTGTTTGATCATGCCGAAAATCCACCTGCTTTCTAGGAAGGTGTCGGTAATGCACCCGGCCTTCTGCTTGATAAATAACTGGATGATGAAGCAGCCATCCAGAAGCAACATCTCCATGAACTCGTGGCGATCGAGCTGGACCTCGTGGAAGTAGCACGACCTCGCCATCTCTTCCAAATCCTTCAGCCTTTCGACGCAGGCCTCTAAGCAACCCGGCTTCTCTTCCCTGATCTCAAGGAGGTACTTCCACTTGACCTTCTCCATCTTGCGTAGCTCTTCCTTGCCGCGATGGTAAGGCCCGACGGAGACCATGTGAGGGCGGAACAAGTCTTCGCGCCCACGGCAGATGTGATCTGGAACTCGAAAGATGGTGCACTTGGACTCCCTCGCAGAATCTTCTCGGGCGGATTCACAATTTGCATGGATGGTGCGTATAATCTCTTGAACATCATCGCCTGTTAACTCATTTGCCGTGTCCATATGGTCTCAACACATATCTTTGTTGTCAGATTTGAAAGCTGTACATGTATCCAAGCATCAACGAATATAGTTCACTTATATCCTACGATCATGCGGCGCGAAGGCTGACGTAATGTCTTTCAAGTGTTGATCAGAAGCCTGTAAAAGTTAATAAAGACAAAAAAAAACTAAAAAATATTTAATCCTCACCGTTTAATTAAATATCTCGAATTCGAATCATTCATGGTGAATGCAAAAAATTCTCATTCTGGTTGCCCCAAACGACATTAGAATAATTGAACTTGATAATGAAAATCAAGTTCCCAATTTACGATCAGAATAATATAATTTTTAGCAGAATTAAATAATCTGCCGCTTGGGGGTGCCAACCCAAAAAAACTCATCATTCAATTTAAGGATCGATTGGTCGCGCGTGCAAGCTGATTTCATGAGCGCTTGGAGTGTATTAAGCAGCTGTCCAGTTTATCATTTCGTGTGGCGACTATATATATATATATGTATATATATATATATTCAAACTTACTATAAGATGATTAATCTATATCCGCTCGAACCACGAATCATGTGATCACTAATCTATAAGAAAGAGTGCAAAACATAAGCTGTCACGTAGTATAAATAAATAAAGAGAAATGTATTGCGCGTACGTGCGTTTTTTGTATCGTCTAATTAGTTGACCTCATGCGAGTGCTTGAACTTGTTAAAAAGCTACCTAATTGATCTTTTATTGGCTTCTATATTAAGTTATTAACTGAGTGTGAAAGTAAAATAAAAAAATAACTCGGCGTGCAACTAGCTAGAAGGACACTGACCTTATCTGACTATTACTCTTCGATATTAAGTCTTCGTATTACGTTCGTATGACTAAAGATATAAAATTTTAACAAGGTCGTAGAGAGAATATTACTTCAGCAATCCCTGGGCATCCATCTCATTGGTCGCTGCAATACGGTGTTTTTATGTCACCTTCTTGGATGGATGTTGTGGTCATTATTATGCTCTAAAATAACTTCATCGATGTTGTGCCATTTATTTTTTTCTTTCTGTTCACAGGACAACTTCTTTCAGTGGGCAACAAAGAATAATATTATTCCGAGGCCACAGACTTGAAGAGTTGTTGTCATCTGCAATAGTTTGACGCATTCTTGTATAGCTGCCCTTATAATTACATAAATAATTGTGTCTAGGATTTGATCATTTTCAATCCTAGATCATCTAGGATTGAAAATGATCAAGGATAATAATTGTGATTATTTTATTTCATTTTTCAGTATTACATTTTAAATTTTCTAAGGTTTAAAGTGAATAACATTTTAATACGTTAAAAGATGTTATAATTTTTTATCTACAAACATAAAAGTGAATAATATTTTTTTAATAAGTTTTCGTACTTCCTGAGATGAAATAGAGGCCCGCTGGGTGTCGTCTCCAATGGGAGGGTGGAGATGAAGTCCTGGTCAGGATTTGATGTTGGACATGGCGGCTCCATTTCTTTTGCTACAGAACTTGAGGATTTATGTCTCTGCGTATAAAGGAAATGTTTGGAGACGAACGATGGAATGGCGTACACACATATATATAGTTAAAAATATAATTATTATTACGCTAATAAATGTAATGTAATCGAATACAAATGTAGCCATATATATGTACGATAATTATGCAATTAGCTCAAGCCATAACCCATAAGTGCTTCCACGTCTCATGTAACAGTGTAGGAAAAGCCAAAACATATAAATTCGACCTTCCGCAAGGTTTTCTATCAAAGTTTTGGACATCCGCAAGGTCGAGCGATCGTTCAATTAATAAGAAGTTTCCAAGATAAGATAAGGCGGACATCGAGTCTCAATAAGACTATTTAGTCGTTCCAACGTCGAGTGCGATTTCGAAAGATCGAGCAAATATCTTACTTGGATAGAAAATGATGAACCATTGACCAAGAGTTTTGGACATCCATAAATGGACCGGTCATCTGGTCTGTCGAAACCACAATTTATTCATTTGTGTTCATTTTCATTAGTCGTTCGATATGAGGTGTCGAACGTCCAATATGATAAATTTTAGTTCTCAACAAAACATAACGGATGTTCTCTGTTAATGGTCTGAGAGGATCGAACGTTTACATAACAATTAATTTGTGCTAAAGGGAGGTAGACATCCTCTATACAACGTATTGTAAGTTAATTCTTTTATAAGTTACACAAACTTATGATCCAATAAATGTCATTTAGTGCATTAATCTATTTGTCTCTATATATTTTGATGACCTTTGAGCTTCCCACAACTCCTTTCAAGAGATCAGTTGGTTGTGTATTTAAACAAGAAGCGAAAGATTTGCTCAGGAGCAACGGAAGCGAGCAAGGCGGAAGCCATGTGTGCTTTATGAGCAAGATATAGCAGTAGAGATCAGAATGCGTTGACTAGGGCCATATGATTTCGTCGCGTGATGGAGTTCGTCAGGGGCAGCTCTTCATGATGCAATGAGGTAAAAAATCTTGTCATACTCACTCAGTCCCAAAACGTGCATGTACCTCGACTCATTGCCAGAGATAGCGTGCGCTTTGTGAATGCTGATGCCTTACCATCTCAAGGATATATAAAACGAAAACGACGATGGAGAAGATTAATGTCTCGGCCAATGATGTCAGCGGTTAAACAATAAATCTATAGCAGGGGGGAGCCAGCCATGAAGCGAAATCACATAATATACAACATGCTACTGTACTCGGTTGTTCAAGATGATAACTTTGATGCTTCTAGCATGCATGAATGGGCAACCTGAACAAGCGTCATCCATTATGGCTTTAATTAATTTTATTCTTTGTTGAATAAAGTTGATTGTGATGACTACATAAAATTTTTGTTGCATTGCTTTATGGATGCGTGTGATATGGTAAAAAAAATAGCTGTGTTTTTCTTTCATAAAGAGTATAAGGAAATTGTGGATGCATGTAATTTGATGTTGTCTTACGTTGTCTAAATTAATTTGCTTATGTGATTATATTATGGAGGTTAAATTTTCTCATCACAGGAAAAAAAATTTGTTTAAAGAATTGACATTCCAATAATTGAGTAAAATTTGAGCCAGGCTTTCTTTAAGCAATTCATTTGTAAATATGGCATGAATTTTTAAAGTTTTTTTAGCTCTATTACTTTTACAAGCTAATAATAATTTCTTAATATATGCACACGTTTGTTTATTTCCTCAAATAATTTTTTATCTTATATATAAATATATGTATATGAACCTGTCATACATTTGTGTGATTTTGTGTGTTGTCTCTTAAATTTTAAATGGACAATAGCCTATTTAATCCGATATCACTATTATTTATTAAATTCAAAATTCCTTCTATTATTTATATGTAATAACGACTTAGCATTAAAGATAATCCACTATCACAATCATTAATACACCGTGTGCCCTTACTCAACCGGCCATTGTCAGTTATAACAAATATTTGAATTTTGATCCCATTATGGTTTCATGATATACCTCTACCGTAATAAAAAAAAAATGAAAACTCAACCTAAAGTGTTAAAAATAAATATGTTAACTCTTCAATATTATTTATAATCCACCATCATAGTCATTAGTACCGTTTCATTCCATCATAGTACAAAGATAACAATGTTATTGTCTCTAATTAAGCTAATTATAATTAATCTCGACGGCATGGATGATACTAGATGTGTACATAGATCTCCAACTATGATGATCCCAACAATCAGTATTATCCTATTTACCAAAGTGCAACTCCTAAGCACGCACTTTTTTCCATTTAACAAAATTGATCTTAGATATTCCTTCTCCCTTGAAATTTTAATTCAATTCTTGTATTTAATCTTTCTTATATATTTCATCCTACTCATTGTAATTTTCCATCATATTTTTACCATATATTTGAATTATTAAGTTTTTATTTGGTTTATTATTTATGGTATCACTCATCTTTCCTTTCAATTTTTTTTATTTATCTTCCTTCCCTTTATCCAAAAGCATGGTCCTTCTACTTTCCCTTTTATCTTTTCCTTTATTTTACATATGCTTCATCCATACGATCAATTTTATTTTATTTCTTCTCTTACATTCACATATTTTTTTCTTTCCATTTATTATGTACAATCGTTTTTCCATTATGCTACTATTATCTATTGTGTTATGTCATAATAAAAAAATTGACCAAATAAATATTTTTCATCCTTCAATTTTTTTTCCTAAATGTGAGCATTTTACTTTTTCTTTCATTTTTCACAAACAAAGTTGATCTTCATTAAACATTATACCTTATAATAATTTTTGTTGAATACGTTTGTGAAATTAGATCGGACACATATTTAAGTCAAATTTTATGTACACATGCAATCTATCTGATATTTTATGAACTTAATACAGAGATATAAACTTTTTTTAATATAAAAAATTAAAGGACATATATAAAAAATTCTCATATTTATTATAATTATTTAGTAATGCATATTATAATATATTTAAAATTGCACGAAGTGCAAGGGATTTAAAATTGACTCATTTTACATAGTGAGATTTTTAGTGGAGACATTATGAATGGAAGATAAACCATGAGTGTAAAGTGAAACTTCTATACTACTACTAATAATGATGATGGATTCGTGGATACGTTACGAGTAACTCTTAGTTGAAAAGCAATATTTTTTTAGAGGGGGATGAAACAATGTTGAGAAGGGCTATGAAGTATACATTGCAAAATGGTCACGATCACGATCAATGCCGATGAGAAGAGCGATGTCGATGCCTCTAGCAATGTCGAGATGGCTACCTTGCGCTCAAGGTTGATGCCAGACGCGAAGCTCTGAGGAGGTGCGAGAAGGAGTCGGTGTTGAGACACTGAGGGCGGACTTGAGAGAACAAATCGTGAAGGTCCTCATGAAGTAGAGATGATGAGATGGATGACAACTTTGCACTCGAGATTGATGTCGAACGCAAAGCTCAAGCAGAGTAGAGGAGGTGGGAGGATGAGGAGTTAACATTGCAGTGCTGAGAAGGTGGAGTTGAGAAACCAAATCGCAAAGATGAAATCATTGCCGATGTCTCCATTGGCATGGAGGATGGTGGCCTTGCATTGAGGACCTGTACCGAACGTGAAGCTTCGACACAAGTGGCTGGAGGAGTTCACCCATAAAACGTAAAATTATTTTATTATAAAAGAATTAAAATAATATATTTTGAAATATTTAAATACTTTTAAAATAAAAAATTATAAACTATTTTTTCATAAAATATTTATAAATTAATTAAAATTGCGTGAAGCGCGAGGATGTTCCCTAGTTTCCACTATAAAGATCATTCATCCCTCTTCACTGCATGTTATTGGAAAACTCTTAAGTTTACAATCAATTTTTCAAGCACAACAAAATGTAAGCAACTATTAAAATCTACTAATCATATGGCATGATTCAAGAAGCATCTATAATAAAAAAAAATATGTCCATTTCAGAGTCAAGTAACATGAGTCCATTCTAAATCATCTTTTTTCATATTCATAGCATAACTTTTTATATGAGTCCTTTCTTCTATCCAACTTATAACAAATTCGTGATCATTATTAGGATAATTTTAGTCATACAATATGACTTTCTTATGAGTAACCATTTGGATAAAACACAGTCATCAAATAGGTCTCCTTAAGCTCATTTCTTAAAATTATCAATTAACTTTCAATGTTAAAAATCATGACAGAAATGATGCTTGAACTTAAGGATCTCGTGAAACATAGATCATACTCTTGGCAAACATAGACTCACATTGGTTTGGTAGCCAATCTAATTATATATATATATATATATATATATATTATCATTAATCGACTAGTCTTCACAATAACCTATCACAAGTCCAAAAATGAGAAGCGCCCTAGCTGGCCCATTCTTTTATTTTTTTTTCATTTTTTTGTTATAGTATGTCGCCGTTACACCTCTTCTTTGCATCGTCTAGCATTGCCTGTGTTGGAGTTAGTTAGGTGGAGCCTGATTCTGGGCCTAACTAATTTATTGTTAGCTATGGTAGGAAGAATCTGAGATATTGTAACTTCTTTGTAACCATAATCTGAGGAGATTGAGTGGTTATCATAACTACCTTATTTATTAGATATGGAGTTATGGAGAATCAGGATAAGATACGTAGTTATCCTGGGTTGTTACCCAAGGCACATATCTGGTAGCGATTATGCACTATATATAGTAGGGATCTGGGTAATGTTTGGAGTGTGATCAATTGACATCTGAATAGAGTGAAACTCTATGACGGCCGTGGACGTAGGAGAAAATCTCCGAACCATGTAAAATCTGTGTGTCTTTCTCTGTGTGTGATTTCTTGTTATTCTTCCACCATCTGTTCTTTGATTCCTCCCAGACATCGGTATCAACAGTAAGTTAATATCGAGGATATTTCGCAACAACTAGTATCAAAGCTCTTCGGTTAAGGAGTTCGTGGGCAGTGGGAGCGATGGCAACAGACGACGGGAAGGTGAAGATCGAGAAGTTCGATGGTAGAGACTTCGGCTTTTGGAAGATGCAGATCGAAGATTATCTGTATCAGAAGAAATTGCACAGGCCTCTCTCTGGGGAAAAGCCGAAGGCGATGAGCGACGCGGACTGGGCGCTCCTCGATCGACAGGTGCTTGGTGTTATCTGGTTGACATTGGCGTGGAACGTAGCCTTTAACATCGTGAACGAGAAGACCACGATGGGTTTGATGAATGCATTATCAAACATGTACAAGAAGCCGTCTACATCAAATAAGGTGTATTTGATGAGAAGGTTATTCAACCTAAAGATGTCTGAGGGAGCTTCGATCGCGGATTACATCAACGGATTTAACATTATCATCACACAGTTAAATTCGGTGAGTATCACTTTTGATGATGAAGCGAGGGCTTTGATTTTGTTGTCTTCTTTGCCAGAAAGTTGGGGTGCAATTGTGACGGCGGTCAGTAGTTCTTCTGGTTCAACGAAGTTGAAGCTCGATAATATTCGAGATCTGATTCTGAGCGAAGACGTTCGCGGGAGAGAATCAGGGGAAGCCTCAAGCTCGGCATTGAGTGCAGAGGGCAGGGGAAGAACACAACAACGAGGACAAAATCAAGAAAGATCAAATGCAAGGCGACGAAGTCAATCTAGATCTAGTGAATTCACATGCCGGAATTGCGGGAAGAAAGGTCACCTGAAGAAGAATTGCAGAGCATCTAAGAAGAAAACTAATGAGGAGTCGGCAAATGCTGCTACAGAAGAAGTCTCAGATGCATTGGTTCTGAGTGTAGACAATCCTGCGGAATTCTAGATTCTGGATTCTGGAGCTTCATACCATTCCACATCACAAAGGGAGTGTATGGAAGATTACACTACCGGTAATTTTGGCAAGGTTTATCTGGCTGATGATAAAGCCTTGGACATTGTCGGAAAAGGGAATGTGAAGATTGTCACTGATAATGGGACAACTTTGAAGCTGAAAGATATTTGACATATACAGGGGTTGAAGAGAAATTTGATCTCGGTTGGCCAGCTTGACTCAGAGGGTTACACTACGGTATTTATATGTAACACTTGGAAGGTCACCAAAGGAGCCATGATGATTGCACGGGGCAGCAAGCTGGGTAATTTGTACAGGTCATCGAATACGAAGATTATTGCAGCAGCTGATTCAGATGATATGTTTGAAGTTTGGCATTGCATACTTGGACATATGAGTGAAAAGGGGATGAAGATTCTGCACAATATGGGTCGGCTACCAGATCTGAAGTCAGTCGATGGTGGACTTTGTGAAGGCTGTGTGTTGGGAAAGCAGAAGAAAGTCACATTCAGCAAAGTGCCAAGGATGCCGAAGAGTAGCGAGTTGGAGCTTGTGCACACGGATTTGTGGGGGCCATCTCCAGTTCCATCCCTCGACGGGTCATTGTATTATGTGAAATTTATCGACGATTATTCCAGGAAGGTATGGATTTATTTTTTGAAAAATAAATCTGATGTGTTCTCTACTTTCAAGAAATGGAAGGCACATGTAGAGAATGAAACTAGCGTCAATATCAGGTGTTTGCGATCTGACAATGACCATGAGTATGTGAACCATGAGTTCAAGAAGTTCTGCGGGGAACATAGCATCAGGATGGAGATGACAATTCTGAGGATGTCACAACAAAACGGAGTTGCTGAACGGAGGAATAGGACGCTGAATGAACGTGCCAGGAGCATGAGGATCCATGCAGGTCTACCAAAGTCATTTTGGGCAGATGCAGTGAACACAGCGACATACCTGATCAACCGCGGGCCATCTATACCATTAGAGAACAAATTACCAGAGGAAGTCTGGAGTGGTAAGGAGGTAGATCTTTCTCATCCGAGGATTTTCGGTTGCCTATCATATGTGCATATTGATTCTGCATATAGAGACAAGTTAGATGCTAAGTCTCTAAGGTGTTTCTTTATTGGTTATGGTTCTGATGAGTTTGGATATCGTTTCTGGGATAATGAAAATAAAAAAAATTATCCAGGAAAAAAACGTGGTGTTCCATGAAAAAATCATGTATAAAGATAAGTGTGTTGCAGAATCAAGTAATGCAGGGGAAAAATGCAAAGCTCAAGTGGAACTTGAGGGTATTTCAGATGAAGATGTGGTTGGGTCACAGAAGATTGTTCAGCAGGAGCCTGAGGTGATACATGCTATGCCGAGTACTCAACCCCCTATCAGGAGATCTACTCGGGAGATAAGACCACCTGTGAGGTACTCCCCTTCTCTAGATTTTATATTGCTAACTGATGCTGGTGAGGCGGAGTGTTTCAGGGAAGCCTTGGAGGTTGATGATTCCTTCAAGTGGGAGTTAACAATGCAGGACGAGATGAACTCGTTGTACAAGAATAATACTTGAGTGCTGGTGGAATTGCCTAAAGGGAAGAAGCATTGCACAACAAGTGGTTGTACATGATTAAAGAAGAGGCAGATGGTGGCAAAAGGTATAAAGCAAGACTGTTTTGAAAGGCTTCGAGAAGAAGGAAGGTATTGAGAGATATTTGCACTTGTTGTGAAACTAACCACTATTGGATTGGTGTTGAGTATAGTTGCAGCTAAGGACTTACATCTTGAGCAGTTAGATGTAAAGACATCATTTCTCCATGGTGATTTGGAGGAGGATATTTATATGAAGCAACCAGAAGGCTTTCAGGTTCCTGGTAAAGAGAATCTGGTATGCAAGCTGACTAAAAGCTTGTATGGTTTGAAGCAGGCCCCCCTCGGCAGTGGTATATGAAGTTCGATAACTTTATGACTAGCATGGGATATGCTAAGTGTTTTTCTGACCACTATTGTTATATCAAACATTTTGATAATTGTTACATCATATTGCTATTGTATGTGGATGATATACTCATCACAGGTTCTGATATGATGGAAATTAAAAGGTTCAAGGAACAATTATCAAATGTGTTTGAGATGAAGAATTTTGGAGCCGTGAAGAAGATTCTTGGGATGGAAATTGTTCGGGACAAGAAAGCAGGTACACTGAAGTTGACACAGGAAGCCTATATTGATAAGGTAGACACCCTTGGCAAAGACAGTGCAGACACCCTTGGCGAATCACTTCAAGCTTTCAACGGAGCAATCACCCAAGACAGATATGAAACATGCACACATGCGGAAGGTTCCATATGCATCAGCAGTAGGTAGTCATATGTATGCTATGGTCAGCACCAGACCAGACATTGCTCATGCAGTGAGAGTTGTGAGCAGATACATGTCAGATCCAGGAAAACAACACTGGCAAAGGGATCCTTTGGTATTTGAAAGGAACCAAAGGTATGTGCTTGTGTTTTGGTAAATGTAATTTGGATCTGAAGGGTTATGTTGATGCAGATTTAGGTGGTGACATTGATACTGCCAGAAGCACCACCGGATATGTGTATACTTTAGGTGGCACGACGATAAGTTGGATGTCTCAATTGCAAAAGATTGTTGCTCTCTCTACTACCGAATCAGAATACATTGTCATGACAGAGGCATGTAAGGAGATGATTTAGCTGAAAGGGGTCCTTGAAGAACTGGGCAAGGTGCAACCGAGTTCGAGTCTATACAGTGATAGTCAAAGTGCAATTCATTTGGAAAAGAATCTAGTGTATCATTCCAGGATGAAGCACATCAGGCTGAAGTACCATTTTATCAGAGATCTTCGGAAAGAGAAGACATTGGTTCTTGAGAAGATTTGAGGTTCAGAAAATCCAGCTGACATGTTGACCAAGGTGGTGGTCACTAAAAAATTGAGGTTCTGCGTAACCTTAGTTTCCCTCCAAAGTTAGTTGTAGGGAGGAGCCGTCCAGAGTTCGGGCACAGGCAGGTGCAGCTCAATCTCAAGAGAATCAGTCTCCAAGTGGGAGATTGTTGGAGTTAGTTAGATGGAGCCTGATTCTGGGCCTAATCAATTTGTTGTTAGATATGGTAAGAAGAATCAGAGAGATTATAACTTCCTTGTAACCATAATCTGGGGATATTGAGTGGTTATCATAACTACCTTATTTGTTAGATATGGAGTTATGGAGAATCAGGATAAGATATGTAGTTATCCTGGGTTGTTACCCAAGGCACATATCTAATAGCGGTATGCACCATATATAGTGGGTGGGGATCTGAGTAATGTTTGGAGTGTGATCAATTGACATCTGAATAGAGTGGAACTCTGTGACAGCCGTGGACGTATGAGACAATCTCCGAACCACGTAAAATCTGTGTGTCTTTCTCTGTGTGTGATTTCTTGTTATTCTTCCACCATCTGTTCTTTGATTCCTCCCAGACATCGGTATGAAGAGTAAGTTGATATTGAGAATATTCCGCAACAGCCTCAATCCTTGACATGGTCCTTTCCAGCTTGAGTAGTTCCTGCTCATCAGATGCAGTTGGAGGCTTCTCGGACGGACTACGGAGATCGCCCAATCAAGGAATACAACATTTCAACCAAGGGTGGTTGGCTCAACTAGTAGCAGGGTTGAGTTTCAAGCGCTCGCTGGGTGCTAGTAACCTCAGAATCGAATCTTGGAGTTGCCAACTTGACCAAGGAATAAATAATTGCTGTTCTCTCTTCTCGTCTTCAGATTAGTCAAGTGTTAATAGCCTCGTACATCGAAGATCTCCCGTATATCAGGCCGGCATAAAAAAAAGGAATACAACATTTCACCTATATATCCGCTTGATCAGGAAAGCAACAATTACTTGGGCTATTTCGAGGATGACTCGGACTCTTCTCAGATTTGTGTTGCAAATGTAATTCCACCGAAGACTATTCTGATTGAATAATATATATATTCTGTGAAGATACGGCGTAGGAGTTTGGACTAAGGAGCGCGTTGGGATTAAAAATATGTTCAGAAAGAAAATTTTAACTAACGAGTAAAAAATTAAATCGAAGTGTTTGCTCAAATCAAAGTTTAAAGATTTGATGATAAAACTCTATAAACTATTCTTAATATTTTATATAACATAAAAAAATTTAAGAATTATAACTTGAATCTCCCACTTGATTTATAAGTCAACTGTAATATAAACTTTTTTAGAATAATTTTATAATGAATTTAAATATCAATGTTAGTTTACATATGTTCCCTTTAGAATTTTCGTATTAAGTGTTCTATTCTTAACAAATATTCAAAAATTTCATAATTCTAATGTATTTGTCTCAAATATGGAATGACAATCCACACATCCACACTTTTTTTATTAAACGCCTTGTCTATGTGTCCATTTATACATAAATGCCATGCATTCACGTACAAATCATGACATTTGACGAGTCATAAAATAAGCTTTTGTACACTTAATTAAAATAACTTTTTTAAACAATCATAACATGTAAACATTGCACAAAGGAAATAATGATTGTCATATGCATGGAGGGTGTATGACAATCATACGCCCGCTCAAAATCCGTCCAATTAGATCATACGGTCCGACGTTGAGTGGGCGTGAACAGGCCCCTTCACGTGAGAGGAGGCCGGTTCAATTTTTTTACGTTTCGCCTACGAATAGGGGCTTTTTTCATTTCGTTTCATTTCGCGCTCGTACAGGTGAAAAGGCAGCCCCTTTTGCATGATGAGCGGCGACCGACGATCGACGCGGCGAAACCAAATGATGAGGCGAAACGATGCGGCAGACGATTGACCCGTCCTCCTCGCTGGTGAGTTTTCTTCCTTGCTCTGATCACATTTTCCTCTCGCGTGTCACCTTTGCCCTAACGAAGATTTCTTTTCTCCTCTCCGATCTGCAAGTTCTGCGTAGATCCCGGTTCGTGTAACGATTGAGCGGTGGTCCTTCTTAATTTTCTTTCGTTTGGCGCTTGAGACGAAAAGAAAGCTACGACGACATCCATTCTGCACGATGGGCATCGAGGCGAAACATTGCGACAAGGGGAAGTACACATTTTTGGTAGACGATTGACCCGTCCTCCTCGTCGGTGAGATTTCTCCCTAGATTCAATCGCATTTTTCCCTCACACATTGTCTTTGCCCTAATTCCCCATTTTTTCTAGTCCATCCGATGAAGCAGCAGCGCAATCTGGGTGAGTGCGAATGAATACGACTGACCGGCGATGAGATTTCTTCCTTTTTCCACTTTCGAAGCGAGGAAAATGCAATCGGAGCGAGGAAGAAAACTCACCAGCGAGGAGGATGGGTCGATCGCCTGCCGCAACGCCTCGCCGTTTCATTTCGCCACGTCGATCGCCAGTCTCCGCTCGTCGCACAAAAGGGACCGCCTTTTCACCTGTACGGGTGTGAAATGAAATGAAATGAAAAAAGAAGCCCGTTCATAGGTGAAACAAAAAAATTGAACCGGCCTCCTCTCACATGAAGGGGCCGGTTCACGCCTGCTCAATATCGGACTGTCCGATCTTGCACAAATATTACATCGGATGTTGAGCGGGCATATGATTGTCATGCGCCCTCCATGGATATGACAATCATTATTTCCTTATTTCCTTGCACAAATATGTCGCATGTGAAAATAATCATATGATAAATTGATATCACTTTAACTTCACTCAATCCTTAATTCCTATAAAAAAAATATATATTCTTTCATCTAAGAAGTATATAATCAATTTGATGATGAATTAGAATCATTAGATTAATTAAATGAAAAAATAAGCGTTCTACACGGAGGTGTACAGCAGGGTGATCTACATACTCATTAACCACTTTGACATTGAGAAAAATGTATATGTAGAGTATTTGATGTAAAACGGGTGTAGAGCACTAGTTTTCCTTATTAAATTAATAAAATAATTATATATTAATTTTTAATATATGTTAAATAGTAAAGATAATTAATATCAAGATCATCGGATTATCTGATCAAGCCATATTAACAAATATGACTAATTCAACGATTGTAATTTATTTAGCCTTAGATGATATATTTTTATTATCGAATTACCCAAATAAATATATATTATTTCATCTAAAAAGTATATAATCAATTTGATGATGAATTAGAATCATTAAATTAATTAAATGATAAAAAATAAGCGTTCTACACGGAGGTGTAGAGCGGGGTGCTCTACATACTCATTAACCCCTTTGACATTGAGAAAAATGTATATGTAGAGCATTTGATGTAAAACGGGTGTAGAGCACTAGTTTTCCTTATTAAACTAATAAAATAATTATATATTAATTTTAATATATGTTAAATAGTAAAGATAATTAAGATCAAGATCATCAGATTATCCGATCATCATGATCAAGCCATATTAACAAATATGACTAATTCAATGGTTGTAACTTATTTAGCCTTAGATGATATATTTTTATTATCGAATTACCCAAATAAATATATATTATTTCATCTAAGAAGTATATAATCAATTTGATGATGAATTAGAATCATTAAATTAATTAAATGATAAAAAATAAGCGTTCTACACGGAGGTGTAGAGCGGGGTGCTCTACATACTCATTAACCCCTTTGACATTGAGAAAAATGTATATGTAGAGCATTTGATGGAAAACGGGTGTAGAGCACTAGTTTTCCTTATTAAACTAATAAAATAATTATATATTAATTTTTAGTATATGTTAAATAGTAAAGATAATTATGATCAAGATCATCGGATTATCCGATCATCATGATCAAGCCATATTAATAAATATGACTAATTCAACGGTTGTAATTTATTTAGCCTTAGATGATATATTTTTATTATCGAATTACCCAAATAAATATATATTATTTCATCTAAGAAGTATATAATCAATTTGATGATGAATTAGAATCATTAAATTAATTAAATGATAAAAAATAAGCGTTCTACACGGAGGTGTAGAGCGGGGTGCTCTACATACTCATTAACCCCTTTGACATTGAGAAAAATGTATATGTAGAGCATTTGATGTAAAACGGGTGTAGAGCACTAGTTTTCCTTATTAAACTAATAAAATAATTATATATTAATTTTTAGTATATGTTAAATAGTAAAGATAATTATGATCAAGATCATCGGATTATCCGATCATCATGATCAAGCCATATTAACAAATATGACTAATTCAACGGTTGTAATTTATTTAGCCTTAGATGATATATTTTTATTATCGAATTACCCAAATAATTATATATTATTTCAGCTAAGAAGTATATAATCAATTTGATGATGAATTAGAATCATTAAATTAATTAAATAATAAAAAATAATAGTTCTACACGGAGGTGTAGAGCGGGGTGCTCTACATACTCATTAACCCCTTTGACATTGAGAAAAATGTATATGTAGAGCATTTGATGTAAAACGGGTGTAGAGAACTAGTTTTCCTTATTAAACTAATAAAATAATTATATATTAATTTTTAGTATATGTTAAATAGTAAAGATAATTATGATCAAGATCATCGGATTATCCGATCATCATGATCAAGCCATATTAACAAATATGACTAATTCAGCGGTTGTAATTTATTTAGATTTAGATGATATATTTTTATTATCAAATTACCCAAATAAATATATATTATTTCATCTAAGAAGTATATAATCAATTTGATGATGAATTAGAATCATTAAATTAATTAAATGATAAAAAATAAGCGTTCTACACGGTGATGTAAAGCGGAGTGCTCTACATACTCATTAACCCTAGAGAAAAATGTATATGTAGAGCATTTGATGTAAAACGGGTTTAGAGCACTAGTTTTCCTTATTAAACTAATAAAATAATTATATATTAATATTTAATATATGCTAAATAGTAAAGATAATTAAGATCAAGATCATCGGATTATCCGATCATCATGATCAAGCCATATTAACAAATATGACTAATTCAACAGTTGTAATTTATTTAGCCTTAGATGACATATTTTTATTATCAAATTATCCAAATAAATATATATTATTTCATTTAAGAAGTATATAATCAATTTGATGATGAATTAGAATCATTAAATTAATTAAATGATATAAAATAAGCGTTCTACACGGAGGTGTAGAGCGCGGTGCTCTACATACTCATTAACCCCTTTGACATTGAGAAAAATGTATATGTAGGGCATTTGATGTAAAACAGGTGTAGAGCACTAGTTTTCCTTATTAAACTAATAAAATAATTATATATTAATTTTTAATATATGTTAAATAGTAAAGATAATTATGATCAAGATCATCGGATTATCCGATCATTATGATCAAGCCATATTAACAAATATGACTAATTCAATGTTGTAATTTATTTAGTCTTAGATGATATATTTTTATTATCAAATTACCCAAATAAATATATATTATTTCATCTAAGAAGTATATAATCAATTTGATGATGAATTAGAATCATTAAATTAATTAAATGATAAAAAATAAGCGTTCTACACAGATGTGTAGAGGGGGGTGCTCTACATACTCATTAACCCCTTTGACATTTTCCTATTATTTTTATTCTACTTTATTTAATATCTGAATATCATATACCATTTTTTATTTTAATCTCACATCTTTAAATTCACTTATCAACATAAATAAGTTTTTTTATATTTTATTTTAAAATAATCAACATAAAATATTATGAATTGATTAATATGAATATTAATTAAAAAAATAGTGAATGTAATATATATTTGTGTGTATCTGTATGTCTATTTTTGTTATTTTATTGTATTGATTCAATTGTTGTATTTATCAAATGGCTTTTATTAAAGGGTTTAATTCATATGCTCCCAACTTGAGTTGGGAGCATCATGCTCTCAAGGTCGCGACCTTCCAATTTTTCATCAAGGGTTCACATCGTTCGTGCGATCTCTGCCGTCCGATTCGATGTCAACGGCTCAGATCCGCGCAATTTTTTCCCTTTTTTTTTCCTTCAACCTATCCCCGCCGACCCTAACCTAACACTTTTACATTTTCATCTTCTCTCTCCTCCTCGCCGACGCTCTCTTTGCAATCATCTCACCCTCACCGTCGTGGGCCCCGGCCTCAATCCATCTTCTGCACGATCTCTCCGTCGGCCTGCCCCGCCGACGCGCCCCTCGACGGCTCCGACGTGTGATCTCCTCTTCTGCACGCCCTCGCCGCCGGTCGGCGCCGCCCGCTTCACGATCTGGACGCCGACACCAGATCTCCTCTTCTGCATGCTCTCGGCGCCGGCCCATCGACGACTTCGTCAGCTCCTGACGAAGCTCTTGACGACTGCCACCTTCGCAGGTTCCTCCCGCAAGTCACCGCCGAGCTCCGCCATAGATCTCGACCCTCCCGCCCGCCGACCGAGCCTGCCCGTCGCCGCTGACCTCGCCCGCCGCCGCCGAGCTTGGCCGCCCCGCCGCCCACGACCCTCGACCTTGCCCGCCGCCGCCAAGCTCATGCGCCCCGCCACCACCGACCCTCGACCTTGCCTGCCAACTGACCTCGCCCATCGCCGTTGACACGACCCTCGACCTCGCCTACTGCCTAGCTCGCTCGCCCTGCCGCCCACGACCTTTGACCTCGCCTTCTGCCATCGAGCTCATCCGTCCCACCGATGATGACGCCCATCGACACCGATCGATTTCGTCTGTAATTGTGTAATCTTGGAGTTGTTTTTGAGTTGTAATGTTTTTCAATTTGAGTTTGAGTTGTAATATTACTTATGATTTGATTACTTGTAGCACATTCAGCTGTCTAATGCTTGCAGAAATTTGTTGAGTTGCAAACTTGTTGCTAGTAGAAATTTGAACTGTCTAACTGAGGTTACTTGCTGCTTGCAAAAATTTGTCTAAGCTGCCTAACTGAGGTCGCCCGCCGACGCCTCAATTAGATTGTCTCAATTAGATGGTTGCAGTGATGATTTGTCTTGAATAAATAAAATCGACTTAGAACATCATCTAAATGATAATAAGAATTCCACAACATGGATGCCGATTTCATCACAACAACAAATCATATGAATTACAAATGAATCAATGAATTCAAAATATAATAAAAAAATAGAATTGCTGACATGGCATAATAAAAAAATATTATAAAAAATATGACAAGGGGAGTCGACCCCTGCGCCGGTGATCTCGCAAGGGAGGGGCGCCCCCTTTGAGAGCTCGTCGAAGGGCCCCCTTCTGCTGGCGAGTTAGCAGAGGGGGGCACCGGCACACACGAGCTAGAAGAGGGGGTGCTGCGCCGGTGAGGTGGCAAAGGGGGGTTTCGGTCCCTCTTTTTCCTCCTCGCCGCGCGGCAGCTAGGTGGCAGAGGGGGATGCTGCCCCCCTTTTCTTCCTCACGTGCGGTGAGGAGGAAAAAGGAGGCCGGCGCCCTCCTCCGCAAGTTCACATGACACGATTGTCAGAGGGCGCGTTGGCTCCCCTTTTCCTCCTCGCCGCGCGCGAAGAAGAAAGGTGGGGCCGGCATCCCCCTCTGCCAGTTCATGCGCCAGCGACTGGCAAAGGGGGCGCCGCCCCCCCCTTTAGTTACCTGCGCGAAGTGAGGAGGAAAAAGGGGGCACCGGCTCCCCTTTTCTTCCTCGCGCACGATGAGGGGGAAAAAGAGGGGCCGGCTCCCCCCTTTGCCAGCTCGCGCGCCGATGACAGATGGGGCGTCAGTGACATAGGGGACGTCGGCCTCACTTTTCACACGAACTGGTAGAGGGGGCATTGGCCACCCTTTTGAGGAAAAAGGGGAGTCAGCTCGCGCGCCGGCCCCCCTTTGCTTTCTGGCAGCACGCGGCGAGGAGAAAAGAAGGGTCCGGTGTCCCCCTTTGCGCCAACGACTGGCAGAGGGGGGGTGGCGTCCCCCCCCTTTCTTCGGCGAGTTGGAAAGGGTGGCGCGGACCCCCTCGCGAGCTCGTCGGCGCAGGGGTCACTTCTGTCATTTTTTATTTTTATTAATTTTTATAATATTTTATTTTTATTATGTTATTTTGTTATTATGCTATGTAAACAACTTAATTTTTTATTATATTTTAATATGCCACATCATCAAGGTAATCGAGAAAATGCCTATTACCGGCAAGTGGAAGAGTCGTATAATAAAATCAAATTAAATGAAATATGAAGTGAAATAGTCCACGAACCGATAATTACTTAACTTAGAAATTCAAATAATTAAATCAAAAGCATTGAACACAATTAAAAATTGATCAAAAGAAATTCAATAATAAAATATGATTTCACAATATTTTCCTTTCAAATAATAATCTCTTAAAATAAAATAACTAAAAATATGGAATTCATCCTAAAATTGTAGAGAGATAAATAAAAAAATAACAATAATAATTGGAAGAATTACACCAAAAATAAATCAAGATCCTCGAATGTCATCAGAACATCTGGATTAGTCATCCGATCAACTCTCTCTCTTGGTCACGCCTCTAGAATGCACAACTCAACTATGAAAGAAAACCAAACTCCAAGGCATGACTTGAGATGATGGGCCTCATCATGTATATATAGGTGCGATGGTAGTTCAATCATATGGCTGATTTTAAATCTAACTAGATAAAAGTCTAGATAAACTTTCTTCAACTTCACGCCCTTCTTCTAATCTCGACCAAAATTCAACCGACTTAGCGGATAAAGTTTAATACATCACAATTCAAGCTCTATGCCAATATTATTCAGCTACGTATGAAATCTAGCTTCATGTGATAGCACCCGGTAAACTTATAATGCCCAAGATAAATTATAACTTTCGACAGATTATGGAGAAGTTGGCGCCCAGTAATCGCCTTGATTAAATTCTCACATTCTGATGAAGGGTTAATATCCTCCTTTTTCTTGGCCAATAAAAACTTCTCTAATATGATTCTCGGCCGATAATAACATCACCCCCAATAAAATCTTGGCACGATGAATTGTGTCATGTTAGTGCCCAATAAACACCTCTCTCCTCTGATTCTCGCCCAATAAACACTTCAAACCGCCTTGCATTTTCCCCTATGATCAAATGATTACGGCTCAACAGATGGATCCATTGATATTTTGTGTCAAATATGAATGTCCTTGATGAGTTTGGCCGCTTAGATTCCACTCTTGATGAATTTGACTCCTTATGAGTTTAACTCCTTTTGAATTTGGCCCCTTAGAATTTTTAGCTCCTTATTAGTTTGGCTCCTTAGATTTCAGCTCCTTGTGAATTTGGCACCTTAGGATTTGGCTCCTTGATGAGTTTGGTTTTGGTGCCTTCTCCTGAATTACAATCTCGGCTTTGTTCCAACCCAATAAGCAAATGAGTTTGGCGCCTTGCAATCCAAGTTTGAAGTGATATAATTCGCTTACATCTATGACTCATATGAGCCGACAATTTTATTTTTCCTAATAATTAATTAAAATAGCGAAGTTAATCTGATCTTAGTTATAGTACTTCAAGAATTAATACATAGAATCAATAAATTCAAGAATAAATGGAGGATGATCCAAGAACATCAAGTTGATATTGATATAATGGAGGATGATCCAATCAATCTCCATCAAGTTATGAAAGTTCTAATTCTCAAAAGTGGATGGATGCCATGAATAAATGAATAAAGTTCATAAATGATAATAATGTTTAGCATTTTGTTTCATTGTCTAAAGGAGTTTATTAGGAAAGAAGGCATTGATTTTTAGAGATCTTCTTTCATGTGTCATCTAATGACTTCTTTAGTATTATCAAGGTATTTGATAACACATTTTAATTTTGTACCACATTATGGATATTGATATCATTAGTTTCACTATCTCATTTGGTTTTGAGATGAACTTAACACATGATTATATATGTCATAAGTTCGGTGGGAGTGAGCACATTCAAGAAATCAAGAGATTTCTGATAAAGCATTTTGTGATAAAAAAATCTCAATGATATATCTTTTATGTTGCAAATTCAAATATAATGAAATTATGCTTACATGTCAAGAAGTACTCCTGCATATAAAGGAGATAAGTTTACTTTCCACCGACAATGATTTTAAGAGAATGAAAATGCAGAAGATTTTTTATGCATTAGCAATAAAAAGTCTTATTTATGCTCAAGTTTATATGCATTCGTACATTGCGTATAATATTGAAATATTAAGCAAATATTTAAGTAATTCAAGAATGGATTGATGGAAATTAGTCAAAAAGGTTCTATGATGTTTTACAAATGACAAAGGACAATATGTTGACATATCGGAGGATAGATTACATTGAGATCGTTAGATGTTCAAGATAGCATGAAATCTACATTAGACTACATTTTTTTGTAGTGTGTGTTATATTATTGAGGAATGCCAAATGATTAATTATTGCACTCTTCAGCTGTGAAAGTAGAATTCATGGTGTGCTATGAGACATGTAATTATGGAATTTAGCTATGAAATTTTGTCATGGGATTATGGATAGTTGATGGTATTAAAAGATCATTAAAATTATTTTTGTGACAATAAGGTGACAGTTATATATATTCGAAGAACAATATGAGCATAGTAAAATTGAGGCACACTGAAGTCAAGTTTATAGTTGTTAAAGAAAGAGTGAAGAAACGATTAATATCTATTGAGCATATTGGGACAAACTCTATTATTGTGGATTTACTTACTAAGAAATTGTCACCCAAAAGTGTTTCTTGAGTACACCGGTAATATGCGTGTTATTTTAGTTCAGGATATTCATTTTGAATGGGAGTTTATAATTATAAATGCTCATGTCCAATTTTTGAAGGTGAGTTAACCTCCCAATCTCAGGAGGCAGCGTATTCATGTCATAGCCATGTATATGCCGCAAGTTAATAAGATTCCCTATGGCCCTGGGTAACTTGACACGAGAGCGAAAATGCCAAAATTTTCTCGAACTCTTGAGGTTAGAATTCGGAGTCTGAAGATGATAAAGGTTGTAAACTGATCGGGGAACATCAGAAATGTCTAAATATCGCAAGTGCTTCAGTTCAGAAATCCAACCTGACAAGTCCATGCTTCTTTCCGTACAAAAGACGGGTGTTCTGAGACATGTTGAATTATGCAACAAATTAAGTACGGCTGATGCATCAACTTCATGTAATATCAGTGTCCTAATGCGTTTCACCTGGCTCTTCTTCTGAAACAAAGGTTTTAGTCTTGTCATAATAGAATCCTCCTTGGCATAGTAGAATGAGACATGGCGAACTGTTTGAGGGATTTCGTCATGCAATTCCTCACTGGTCATCAACAAGTATTCATCTATAGCAACATGTTTTGCTAGATCATGAATAAGATCATGCATGCTAAATATCTCATTACTGGAATCATAATGCTGCAAAAGAGATCTTTGCACTAATTCATTAAAATAATCATTGCCGATTTCTTCAAGCATCCCGCTTCCACTTGACTGTAAGAAACCATGTGACATCCATTGTTTCACTATTTTTGGCTTGTGCAGTTGAGAATCTTTGGGGAACAATGAAAAATACATAAAACACGATCTCAACTCTGTGGGCAACTGGGCATACGATCGTAGCTCAATTTCAAAGGAGGCAAAATACCCTCTTGGTCTTGTTCCAATATCCCACTTTTAATATTTCAATCCATGTTTCATCATCTTCAACCCTAAGAAGACTTGCAAGCACCTTCACAGCCAATGGTATTCCTTTACGCTTCCTTACTATTTCCTTAGCAGTAGGAAACAAATTATTACGCGAATTCTGATCACGGACTTCAAAGGCAATCTCTTCAAACAATGACCAACAGTCGCCAAATGGCAAATAATCTAGACATATGGGTTCAGTTGTTTGCATGATTTCAGCTACAGTCTTATTTCTAGTAGTCACTATAATTTTACCATTATCAAATAATGTTGTTTTCAATGTATCCCAGAGCATAATTCCAAACATCATCAAGTACGAGTAAGAACTTTTTTCCTTTTAAGTGCTCCTTCATCTTGTCGATAAGATTATCTAAAATCATATTATTATCTATTGCTATTTTAAATGACCTTGATATTTTTTCAATTAGTCTTGAAACATCGAAATCATCAGAAACACACACCCATCCGCTAACATCAAAGCGTCTTTGCACCATTTGTTCATTATATGCCATCTGAGCAAGTGTTGTTTTGCCTACTCCATCCATACCAAATATAGCAAGAACACAAACTCTATCCTTTTGAGTTTCATTCTCCTGTAACAACCAATCTGTCACCCTCTTCTTGTCATTTTTCCTACCAAAAGTCCTCACCTTATTGAAAAAAGAACTAGTTTCTGGGGGCGTTCCACTTTTTTACATGTCTTCTCTTTCCATCCCTCTCATCTAATCTAATTTTCTCCCATAAACCTATGATCTCTTCGAACTTTTCCCTTATTTTGTTTGATGTTATCAATGAATTCATTTGAAATAGAAATCTTGGGTTGATAAGAGTTTCAGTCAAATACCTCTTCAAGCTTACCAAAATAATTGAAGTTGTATCTCGCCTGTCTTTGACTCCGAGCCTTCGATTTCACATGCAGCACATCATATTCATATTTATCCATAACATCCTCAACATCATAGGCGGCCTCTTTGAGTTCCTTGAGACGAAGTAGATCGGACTTGTGTTAAGTCATACAAGTTGAGCACGTATAGAGTAATTGTACAAGTAGAAAAGTTTTGTACACGTGGCATTATATCTTTTTGTACATATAAAAATGACAATTATAACTGTCGTGCATATAAGCTACATAATATTACAGAGTTGTTTCATGCTTTTGGAATAAGATTTCTTCTTTCATTTCTGCATACGATTCTCTTCTGGTTATGGTTCATTCTTCTTATCATGGTATCAGAGCAAGAATCACATTGATTCTTTTGACGATTCGTAAGCTGCTGCAGCTTTATCGATACGAGTTCCAGATGTCCTGATCGACGTAAGATCCAGGTTCAAGATTTGTGATTAGTATTCTTACTTGTTGAAGCCTGCGAATTGATTAGTTCTACATGGCCTTGTATCTGAATCCTGATTGCGATTGCTGATGATCCCTGTTCTGAATCCTGCTTGTTGATCGCTGGTATTGCTTGATCTAAATCTTGCTCAGTTTTCTTGAATCCCTCGATATCTGCCATTGTTTGGATTGAATTCAACATCCTTCCTTTTTCTGAATTATGACTCAAGAAACAGGGAATATGTCAAATCAAAATCTCATAAGCATTGATCGAACCCATTGTACCTTAGTAATTCTGATGGTCCTGTAACCCCTTTAATCTCCTTCAAGTTAACTGGTCTTGATAACTATACTTTGTGGAATCGAGCTATGAAATTTGCTTTGTTGAGAAAAAATAAGTTTTCTTTTGTGGATGCAAGTTTCAATCGTGATTCTGTTGAGTAATCTCTCAAAGGATTGTGGGATAGAGTAAATATCGTAGACTTGTCATGGATCATGAATGCAGATTCCAATGACTTGTTAAGTGGAGTAATTTACTCTAATAATGCATCCTTAGTGTAGGCAAATCTGAAAGCAAGGTTTGATAAGCCTTATGGTACCAGGATCTTTCAAATTCTGAAAGGAATTTATACATTACATCGGGAAAATATGTCAATATCTACATATTTCACAAAAATAAAATATCATTGGGATGAAATGTCATCTATTATAGAAATGCCTTCTTGCACATGTGACAAATCTGTTAAATATGTACAGTTTAATCTGGACATGAATCTGTGTCAATTTTTGATGGGGTCGAATGATACATATGCTCAATTAGAAGTCAAATATTACTTATGAATCATTTACCTTTAGTAAATCAGGCATACTCTATGTTACTTCAATAAGAAAGTCACCAGTAATACCTTTTGAAAATTTAGCAAACTATGCTTCTAAACCCAGGAGAAATTGGAATTTGATTTGTGATCACTGTCACATTAAAGGCCATGACAAGAAATCATGTTACAAATTGATTGGTTATCCTCCTTATTACAAATTCAAAAGGAAACCTTTTAGGCAGAATAGTTCTGCCAATAATGCTGATGTTATCAATACAGAAATTTCAGATAATTCAGGGACAAATTCAGGAACAAAGAATGTACAGAGTTTTACTGCAGAGCAATTCAATCAAATACTTAAGATGCTGAACAAAGAATTCAGTACATAAGACAAAGTTAATGTGGCAGGTCTCTCCATGGCACTAAATGCATCGACAGATATAGGAGTTTGGATTTTGGATACTGGTGCTACAAATCATATGTGTTACTCCACAGATTTGTTGACAAATTTAAAAATAAAAGAACCTGTTCATATAGTTAAAATCCCAGATGGAAATTCCACAAAGGTTACTCATACATGAAGTTATATGATCCAATCACAGAAAATGATTAACAATGTTTTATGTGTTCCCACATTTAGAGTGAATCCGTTATCAGTTTCACAATTGTGCAAGGATTTAAAATGTTCAGTAACTTTTTTCCAACTTTATGTGTCTTGCAGGACCTCTCCAATGGGAAGGTGATGGGGATTGGTAAGGATAATTGTACAAGTAGAAAAGTTTTGTACAAGTGGCATTATATCTTTTTGTACATATGACAGTTATAACTGTCGTGTATATAAGCTATAGAATATTTCAGAGTTGTTTTATGTTTTTGGAATAAGATTTCTTCTTTCATTTCTGTACACGATTCTCTTCTGGTTATGGTTCATTCTGATGGGAAAATTCGAGAACAAGGAGAGAAGATCACAGAGAGATTGCAGAAAAATAGAGGAGACACACGAATTTACCCAGGTTCACCCTTGAGATAAGGGCTACGTCCTGCAAAGAGGTTCTACTATATCGTTTAGGTTTACAGCCGCCACACAGATTACACCAGAAATTAGGCTATTAATAGCCTCTCCAAACCGGGTTTAAAACCCAAACAAACAGAGAAAAAACCTAATCCGAACAACACGGGCCGGCTAAACAAAAGCCCAAAAACCGTCTAGGTAGCGGGACCGCCGTCGGGGGGCGGGGCCCCCCGAACCCTCCCTTTCGTTCGTACGCCAGCAATATTATTAATTGGGTAATACTCAGATTCCCCTAAGCTCACGTGGGCGAACCCGGTGTGAGAAACAAGGGGCCCTGAAGTATTCACCAACTCTAACATTCTCCCACTTGGTGGATACTTCACACCAATGAGAGCCTTGCCAGCAACATTCTTCTTTAATCCGATAGCAGTAGAGCACCACTCAAACTTTGCACCTGTAACTGCTTTAGTCAGAAAATAAGAACTATTCTCTGTTGTATCAACCTTTTCAAGCTGAACCTCTTTCTTTTCCACCTTTTCCCGAATGAAATGGTATTGGATATCAATATGCTTTGTGCGTGAGTGAAATGCAAGATTCTTAGCTAATTGAATAGCACCTTGATTATCACATCTCACCTCTATGGCACCTTGCTCAAATCCGAGCTCCAAGCACAATCGTCGTAGCCATATGGCCTCCTTTGCAGCATGAGTAAGAGCCATATATTCAGCTTCTGTAGAAGAAAGTGCTACCACGCTTTGTCTCTTGCTCATCCAACTTAGTGCAGCCCCAAATAATGTAAAAATATATTCGCTAGTGGACCGTCTACTATCAATGTCTCCACCCAATCAACATCTATATGGCCCACAATATCAAGCATCTTTCCTTTTCCCGCACCTTCAAAGCACAAAGCAAAATCTGAAGTTCCACGAAGGTACCTGAAAATTCTCTTGATAGCATTCCAATGTTCCCTACCTGGGTTAGACATATACCGACTCAAGACTCCCAATGCTTGGGCTATATCTGGACGCGTGCACACCATGGCGTACATCAAGCTGCCCACTGCACTTGCATATGGCACACGGTCCATCTCTTCGGCTTCTTCATCCATCTTCGAGCATTGCTCTGCAGAAAGTTTGGTTCCTAGAGACATAGGAGTACCCACTGGCTTGCAGTCCGACATGTTAAATTTTTTCAACACTTCTTTTATGTACTTCTCCTGTCCTAGCCACAACTTTCTCTTCTGACGATCCCTTCTAATCTGCATATCCAAAATAAAATTCGCTGGCCCCAAGTCTTTCATCTCAAACTTCTTGGCCAACAAACCTTTCACTGAATTCACCATCTTCGTACTGTTTCCAATCAGCAACATGTCATCCACATACAGTGTAAGAATGAAAAACTGATCTCCAACTCTTTTCACATAAACACAATGATCTGAATCTGAACGTACAAACTTGAGTTTGAGCATGTACGTATCAAACTTCTGGTACCACATTCTTGGTGACTGCTTCAATCCATACAGAGACTTCTTCAATTTGCACACCAGCTTCTCTTTACCTTGAACCTCAAAGCCTTCTGGTTGTCTCATATATATCTCTTCCTCCAAATCCCCATGAAGGAATGTTGTCTTCACATCCATCTGCTCTACCTCAAGATTATATGCTGCTGCCAGAGATAGAACAAATCTTATTGAAGTCATTTTCGTCACGGGAGAAAAAATCTCATCACAGTCGACTCCCTCAACCTGAGAGTACCCTTTAGCTACCAGCCTCGCCTTGTACTTCTCTACAGACCCATCCGGTTTCAGCTTTCGCTTGAACACCCATTTGCAACCAATTGCCTTTCTATCCTTAGGCAATTTACACAAGCTCCATGTTTCATTCTTATCCAGTGACTGCATCTCATCTGCCATAGCAAGCTCCCACTGATTTGCATCATCCATAGACCTTGCATCTTTTACAGAACTAGGTTCTTCTCCGATGATGCTCAAAGCATGAAACGAACTCAGAGCACTAAGAGAGTATCTCAAAGGTGCTCTTCTTTCTCGTGTCGATCTTCTGAGAATTGGTATGGTAGTACCAATATCTGGGTCTTCATCTGAATCTACATCTTCAACTTCATTAATCGAGTCCTCTTGATCCGGTTCTGTAACAGACTCAACTGAAGTATCTTGTGCATCCACCTCTAAAGTTTCAGAATCAGAATTTTCTTCAAGCACTATCACTTTCTTAGGTTCATCACCTTTTTGAACTTCAACTTGGGAACGTGATTCACGGAAAACAACATCCCTGCTGTAAACAATAGTCCTTGACTTTGAATTCCACAGTTTGTAGCCCTTGACCCCTTCCTTATATCCGACAAATATGTTCTTCTCAGATTTACTGTCAAGCTTACCCCGCTTTTCCTTGGGTATATGAACATATGCGTCACATCCGAACACCCGAACATGAGACAAATTTGGCTTCTTCCCAAACATTGCCTCATAAGGCGTCTTATCCTTCACTGATGAGATCGGTGAGCGGTTCTTCAGGTAGTTTGCTGTGGCTACAGCTTCTGCCCAAAATTCTTGCCCCAATTCAGCCCAACTCAGCATACATCTGGCCTTCTCTATGAGTGACCGATTTAACCTTTCAGCTACTCCATTCTGCTCAGGTGTATATGGAGTTGTCTTCTGTCTTGCAATACCATTGTCCACGCAGAACTGCTCAAACTTATCTGAACAAAATTCACCTCCATTATCTGTACGAAGGACCTTGATCTTGCAGCTCAATTGGTTTTCCATCAAAACTTTAAATTCTCGAAACTTATCGAATACATCTGATTTATTCTTGATAAAATAAATCCAACTGTATCTCGAAAAATCATCTATAAAAGAAACATAGTACTTGGACCCTACAATAGATGGAGTCGGAGTTGGTCCAAAGACATCACTATGGATCAGTTCGAGAATTTTCGTTGCTCTTGAACCTGTGTGTTGAAAACTGACTCGGTTCTGTTTTCCATGAAGGCAATGTTCACAGAACCCGAAGCCCATAGAACAATCCGGAACTCCTTCTACCATCTGACTTGATGCTATGGTAGAAAGTTCTTTCTCACTGATATGTCCTAATCTTTGATGTCACAGCATAGATGTGTTGTCTTCATCTTCTTTGGCCTCTTCAGAAATAAATCCGCAACCCACAGATATAGTCTCTCCGAGCAACTTGTACAATGTGTCATAGCGAACCCCTCGCGCAATCACAATAGACCCTCTGACCATCTTGCACGAATCCTTGTCGCAACTGAATATAACACCCGAATCTGCCATTGTACCAACAGATAATAAACTCCTGCTCATAAGTGGTATATGCATCACATTTGGTAGAGTCTTCACCATACCATCATTCATCCTCAGCTTCACCCTGCCACGTCCAATTATCTGAATTGCAGTGTCATCTTCGAGCATGACATCCCCACCATTATACTCCTCATATTCACAAAACCAGTGTCTATGAGGTGTCATGTGATATGAAGCACCAGTATCGATGAGCCAGACATTCTTATCTGACTGTATCATACATGCAGAAGCCACATACATATCTCCTGCCTCAGCCTCCTTTTTGTCCGAGGTTGACTCAGCTTCTTTTTTATGAACCGGCTTATTTTTGCAATCTCGCTTCAGATGGCCCCACTCTTGACATCTCCAGCATTGCACCTTCTTATCTTTACTCTTCGAACGCCCACAAGATTTGGATCCCCCTCTCTGATTTTGATTCATTTCTGGTTGCCTTCCTCTGGCCGCCAGCGCCTCTTTACCAGAACTTTCTGATCCCTTTCTCCGTATTTCCTCTGATAACAAGGCAGCACATACACTTTCATACGAAAGTTCTTTATCCCCGCCACCAATCACAACAATCAGATTGTCCCATGAATCCGGTAGCGAACAGAGTAATGTTATTGCCTTATCATCATCTTGAAACTTAACACTGATTGATACAAGTTGACTGATCACCGTGTTAAAGTTATAAAGATGGGTAGAAAATGAGTCACCCTCCTGCATCCGAAGATTGTACAATTTCTTTCTCAGAAATAACTTGTTAACCAACGACTTACTTTGATATAGGGATTCCAACTTCCTCCACAGATCTCTGGTTGTAGGTTCACTCATCACATTCGTAAGAATTGAATCCGCGAGACAAAGCCGAATCAAACTCTTCGCATTTCTATCAATCCGATCCCACTCTTCGATCGTCTTTGGATCTGCCTGACTGGAGGAAGCCGTATCTGAAGCTTTCGCCGCATCTGCGGCAGTCGCCGCTTCTTTGCCTGGCCTCTCCTTCTCGATTGCCGTCCAAAGATCTCGATCACAGAGAAGATCCTCCATCTTCATCTTCCAGAGATCAAATCGCATTCCATCAAATTTTTCTATCTCAATCCGCGATCCTCCTGACATCTCGAATAAATCCTAATTCCTCGAACAACTTGGCTCTGATACCAATTGATGGAAAAATTCGAGAACAAGGAGAGAAGATCGCAGAGAGATTGCAGAAAAATAGAGGAGACACACGAATTTACCCAGGTTCACCCTTGAGATAAGGGCTACGTCCTGCAAAGAGGTTCCAATATATCATTTAGGTTTACATCCGCCACACAGATTACACCAGAAATTAGGCTATTAATAGCCTCTCCAAACCGGGTTTAAAACCCAAACAAACAGAGAAAAAACCTAATCCGAACAACACGGGCCGATTAAACAAAAGCCCAAAATCCGTCTAGGTAGCGGGACCGCCGTCGGGGGGCGGGGCCCCCCGAACCCCCTCTTTCGTTCTTACGCCAGCAATATTGTTAATTGGGTAATACTCAGATTCCCCTAAGCTCACGTAGGCGAACCCGGTGTGAGAAACAAGGGGCCCTGAAGTATTCACCAACTCTAACTCATTCTTCTTATCAACTTGTCGCTTACATCCTTCTCCTCGGCTTTATCCAATTTGTCATGGATCATCCTCAGTGTGCTTCCCAGCATTTGAAGCTCTTGCTCTGCCGACGGTGGAGTATCTGCTGCTGATGATGACAAAACCTGTGGGATCCAAGAGGACAGCTTGTTCGCTGTCAACTTCAGAACTAGACGGAATGACTAAAATAAAAAAATCATGATAGTTTAAGAATACAAAAAAAATATAATTTGGGGTTAGATGCGAAAAAATCATAATAGTTTAGAAGAGTTTTATAAAAATAAACTTTTTTTTCATCATCTCCATGGAGAGACCTTAAGTATAGTTAGCTAATTGACTTTTCAACATAAAATTCTGTTTGACATTTTTAGTTAGCCAGTTGCAGTTAAAGTTGTGATATTGTTTTCAGTTTCATAATGATCGAATTCAAAACTCGTATTTTACGTCTCTTGATTCCTCTTCAGGTGTATAATAAGTACTTCAACATAGCCCTTTCAATTAGAATTCCAACAAGAAGAAAAAAGTGTGGTGGCTTTTTAGCCCCCATATCGACGGTTCAACTCGTAGCGCATATTGTTCACGTATTAAGATCACTCCATATCATGTACTTGACGATGATAAATAAGACTTCAAAAAAAATTTACATTTAAAAAAAACTTAAACTCAAAACCTTACTTAAATAAAACAAGAGCAATTAGCACTCCCCATCATGTTGACTAATGAAAAGTCATTAAACTTCCAAATTAAAAGATTTAAGATGATAATAAAAATTGCATACACAGTAATTAATAAGGATAAGAACTGTTTTTAATGTATTAACTTTTTGTACGTGCACTTATTGTTTGATGCGGCTCAGCTATGCATGCGATCCATCAAATAGAATATTAAATGTGTGACAAATTACAATAATATTCGGAAGTAGCAGGTTCAATAATATTTTCATCAAAATTGGATATAAGAAGATTTTTTTACGCACTAATTCGAAATCAAAATGAAGGAAAATATGGTATTTCTTTGGTCAACATGATAATTCGAATTGTCCCATCAATTGATTTTGAAACTATCATATGCCGAATCACTTAAAACGCAATTCTGTTAACCAGTTGCGTTAATCACCATTGCGTTAATCATAAATTGATTGGTTATAAGAAGACGAGACGTGGTATCGTCCAGGACAACTACATCGACAAAGTAGTGATCGGAATTGTCCTTTGCAGTGTCACTATTTCAAAATTTCCGGCTTATAGTTGGCTTAAACTGGAAGATTTGTAGGATCTGGGACGTGATTATATATTGTCGTGGAATTTAATCGTTTATACATGCCGGCTTAATAGCATATATAGAAATGATAAACAAGTTAAATAATTCTTACAATCCAAAATTGTAGGTTTCTTATGCGCAATGCTCAATGATAAGTTGTTAAGAAAAATAACATCGTATATTTTATATTTCTATTACTCTTTTTATGCCTAGACTATTGATAATTTTATTCTAGCTCAAACTCATCATGATGACAATAAAAGAAAAAAAATTTAATAAAAGCTTAACGAAAAATGAACTTTTGGTCTTTATACCATATTCAAATTTAATGTGTTAATTAGTTTTCTTAAAAATCTAAGTAGATAGGAAGAACATGAAGTACTCTTAAAAACATCAGAAGTACTCTTGAGTAGCTCCTGCTCAGAATTACTTGGGCCATTTCGAGGATGACTCGGACTCCTCCTTCGAAGAGCTCTGATCAGTAAATAGCATATCTGTGTTGCAAATGTAATTCCACCGAAGATGTAGGAGTTGGGACTAAGTGCGTTGGGATTAAAGATATGTTCAGAAAGAAAATTTTAACTAACGAGTAAAAAAAATTAAATTGAACTGCTTCTCCAAATCGAAGTTTAAAGATTTGATGATAAAACTCTATAAACTATTCTTACTAATTTATATAATATAAGTATCGTGTATTCAAAATGGGTTCACATAACTCGGATCTCCCACTTGATTTATAAATGAATTGTAATATAAACTTTTTTACGATAATCAAATATTCTATTCTCAACAAATATTCAAATATAATGCATTTGTCTCAAGCCTGGGATGATAATCCGCACATACCTTTCGATTAAACGCTTCGTTTAGATGTCCATTTGTCCATAAATGCTTCTGTCAAAGAGTGAAATGTTCACTCGAAAAAAATATTTTACAAATCGTGATATTTGTTAAGTCGTAAAATAAGCTTTTATTATGCTTAACTAAAAGAGCTTCTCTATCATGTGATATTATCAAATAATACGTGGTAACGTGTAAACATTGCACAAATATGTTGAATGTGAAAATAATTATGTGATAAATTGAAAATAATCATCAATCCCTATAAAAAAAATAGCAATTTGACATTTTCCTATTATTTTTTATTCTACTTTATTTAATATCTGAATAGCATATACAATTTTTTATTTAATCTCACAACTTTAATTTCACTTATCAACATAAATAATTTTTTATATTTTAGTTTAAAATAATCAACATTTTTTATAATGAAATTGTAATTTAAAAATAATGCTATCCAAAATAAAATATCCTAAGTTAACTTATATGAATATTAATGCATAAAACAATAAATATAATATATATATGTCTATTTTTTGTTATTTTATTATAATAATTCAACTGCAATATTTATCAAATAGTTTTTATTAAATACATAATTAAAGTGTTAATGTCTAACTAGTGTTCATCATTTAAATTATGTGTGAAACGGAGAATTGTGGGAAACGGAGATCAATGCAAATCACATTTAAATTATGTGCTCTTACTAAAATTAACCAAATTCCCCGCCTGAACTGGCGTTGGAAGCACAAAATGATTAATATTCAAGGAAGTGATCAACAACCTCTCATTGCACCCAAAGAAGGATTATAAACTTGTTCCAAGAAAATAAGACAAATGTGAAGAGAATTATTAAATTTACAAAACTAGACCTTTATTACTCGTTTAATTATCGTGACCAGATGATTGTGGAAAGACCTGCATTTGTTTCCCGAGCAAGAGTGTGAGAAATAGGAGGAGGACATTGTAGCGTACTCATCTTTGGCCACAAATGACGTCTCTCGTGAGCGAATTGTTGCTCATATACAGGTGTTGACGTTGATCAGATCTAGTCATTGCAGCTCGAGAGAGAGAAAGAGAAAAAAAAAAGAGCAGCCAAGCAATTAGAGCGGACCTCGGAAAAACAATAAATGGACTGAATAAATATTTTTATGTACATGACGTTATTATTTTTTGTAATCTGTGATTACAATAAACGTCACCACCATATATAATTGGTTACGTTTATTTAGGCATAACCCATTGTTTAAATTTTAGTATCATTTATACATTTTGCAAACGTTACTTAAGACCAACTTTTTTACAGTGAGGCTTAAGAGCGTAGAATTGATAAACATCTGCATAAAATATATCCTCGACAAGAAAATACATTCTTAGCAAAAGGAAAAGAGAATGATGAATTGCAAACCAAATTAATTCACAACCTTTTATTGGATTATAATGAAGAGAAACTGCAAGTGATGGATCTTTATTCCAACGAAGGAATGAGAAGAGCTTATATATGATGTCTGGCATAAATAAATAAAACTGCACCGAGTCCCTCTTAAAAGGACGTCCCAAAGATCTCGTCTCCGCGCCCTTTTAGCTGATCTCGGTTGACTCCGTCCAACATCTGAGCCATCTCGTCGGTCAGATGGTGCCTCCAATCTCCCTTTCCTCCCTTCCGGAAAAAGGCGCTGTTGGGTAATGGTAACAAGGTGTTTTCCAACTTTCCGGTCTTGTTCACCTCCAGGTTGCTCAGGTTTTCAAAGCTACACAGCCTTGTTATGTCCTCTGGCCTCCCGCCGTCCACCTCCGCCACTGTGAACGGGCACCCCATGAACTCCGCCAACCTCCTCACGACCGCCACCGGATCCTGCAGCATCTCCTCATACCTCAAGAACAGCAGCTCCTCGAGTCGCTGCTGGCTCGCCTTCCAGTACTACAGGACATGTTCCCACTGGGGCCCGAAGTGGCCGTCGCCCTTGCAGTATGCGTCCAAGTTCTTGCTCAAAGGCTCCGAGTCCACCTTGGCGGCCTCGGACATCTTGTTCTTGAAGTGCCAGTAGGAGATGAGCATGTCCTTGGGTTCCCGACAGAAGTATATGAGCCGGCACTGGAAGTTGCGGACGGACTCCGGAAGCAGGGAGAAAGGCATGTGAGTTTGGAGCAAGCGTGGAGAAGGCCTGCTTTCTATGGCCTCGACAAAGATGAGCGATTGTTCCATGAAAGGGACGCAGTCGTGAGGGTTGTGGGCGAGGAGTGGGTGGTCCTCAAAGCGGTGTCGTCCTCGCATCATGGTGGCGAAGGCGAGCGATTTGAGCCATGTGGTTCCCGACTTGGGGAAGCTCGCCTGGATCACGTCGTCCGGACGGGCTTGGAAATGGCGTTGGATCGCAAGGACTGCCGGCAAGAACCCTTGCCGGATCCAAAAGTTTTGGTACTTCCTGAGACGAAATAGAGGCCCGCTGGGTGTCGTCTCTAATGGGAGGGTGGAGATGAAGTCCTGGTCAGGATTTGGAGTTGGACATGGCGGCTCCATTTGTTTTGTTACAGAACTTGAGGATTTATGTCTCTGCGTATGAAGGAAATATTTGGAGACGAACGGTGGAATGGCATACACACATATATATAGTTAAAAATATAATTAATATTACGCTAATGTAATGTAATTGAATACAAATGTAACCATATATATGTACGATAATTATGCAATTAGTTCAAGCCATAACCTATGGTTGCTTCCATGTCTCATGTGACAGTGTAGAAAAAGCCAAAACATATAAATTCGACCATCACCTACCTGGGTCGTTACTATTCTTCGAACATTTTAACTCTTTTGCGGACCAAAGCTATCAATAGCAATGCCAGCGAAACACTCGTATAAATTATTACATCATTAATTAAAACATAATACGAAAGCTAAACAAATAAAGTTTATTTTAGAGTAAATAGTGTGGTGCAAGCTCAGGATAGGGAATACACCGCATCGTTCCATGTACATCACATATGACATCACAGTCATCTAAAGTCTATACTATAATACAATATAGTATCTCAACAAGGATATAATATAATGACATAAATAATAGACTATATAATGATGTGCACACGTTTTGCACACTCACATCAATCAATCACACAGGAGCCTAATTACCTGTGACACAGCAAAATATTTATCAGAGACATGCTATATCCTTTTAATTTTTAACCTAAAAATCAGCCTAACTTCTCACAATAGCTTTAATGATAATTTTATCAACTTTTAGGAGGAGTTTATTCATGTGAGTATTAAAAGAAAAATTAGGCATGGACAGATGTTTTAGAAGGATTTATAATTTTTCTTTTTTCAATTAGCAAGTGACTAAGTGTGAACATAAGTGTGCATGAGAAAAATTATGCATGGCAAAAAAATTTGAAAGTTTTATTTAATAGAAAACATAAAAGAAGATTATAAGATAAATTATTTTTTGTTTGAACTTTTAGGATGTTTACATAGGCAGTACCTTTTATAGATGATAAGAAGACGATAAGAATTACAGATTGATCGAGACTTTGAATTAATCTCCAAAAATAAGACACATATCTCATGATAAAAAAAATAAATCAATTCTAAATCACATACAGAATATCCCATAGTGTGATGGTCCTTTTTATTTCGGAGTGTCTTGGGTCCAGACGGACTTTTAGTTCGGGTAGAATTCAAGACATTATTAATAAAATCTTGATCTTGAATTGAATCCTCCAATCAGCTATCTAATACTATGCTGCAGCTAGTCCCAAATTGGAACTCCTGTCACCTATTAATATTTAACAACTCTAAACAATGTTGAAACTTGCTAGTAGGAACCGACTTGTTGAACATGTCTGATGAGTTATCTTTTGTGTCAACTTTCTTATCCTCTTCTCAGTATAGATGAAGTGATATCAGGCATCGATGTGTTTGATTCTTCCATGAAGAACTTGATCTTTGGCTAAGCATATTGCACTTAAGTTGTCATGGTACACTATAGCATGATCTTGTTGTAGTTCAAAAACTTTGACAAGGCCTTTTAACCAGATGACTTACTTAGCAAATCTGTCAATGCCATGTACTATGCCTCTGTGGTAAATAATGTAATTGATGGCTGGAGTGTGGCTTTCCAAATCATAACAGAACAATCAATAGTGAAAATATAACCTGTCATTGATCTTCTCTCATCAATATCTGTAATATAATCTGAGTTTGAATAACCTGCAATCAAACACTTTTTACCACTTTTGTAAATGAGACTAATGTTAGACGTTCCTCTTACATATCGAAAGATTTGCTTTACTGCCTGCCAATGGTCCTTACCTGGATTGTTCATAAATTTGCTAATGACACTAATAGCATGCACAATATCATGTTTTGTGCATACCATAGCATACATCAAGCTTTCGACTGTACCGACATATGAAACTCGAGACATGTACTCATTTTCTTAAGTTTAGTTGTAGAAAGGTGCACACTTGAAACTGATTAAGTACTTATGATCTTCGCTGCAGGCATATCGAACCTGAATAAAATTTTCTGAATGTAACTTTTTTGAGACGAAAAGGGTTTATCCTTTACGCGATCCCTGTAAATCTCCATCCCTAAAATTTTTTTTGCTACACCGAGGTTCTTCATATCGAATTCTACACTAAGGAGTTTTTTCAAATTCTAATGTCTTACATGTTCCTAGTAGCAATCAACAAATCATTCACGTACAAAAGCAAATAGATTGTGGAATCACCCTCCACCTTTTTGTGATAGATGCAATAATCATGAGGGCTCTTGTTGAATCCCTTAATGATCATAAAACTATCGAATATTTTGTATCACCTCGGTGATTGCTTCATGCCATATAACGACTTCTTAGTCTTTTTTATCTATGATAGAGAAACTCTCTAGCTGACTCATGATGATATTTTCTTCACATTTCCCATATAGAAAAGTTGTCTTCACGTTTAATTGTTCAAGCTCCAAATTTTGACGTTCTACAAGGGCAACCCGGATACGTGTGTCTGACAATAGAAGAGAAGATCTCGTTGTAGTATATTTTTCTTTCTAACTGTAGCTTTTAACAATTAGATGTGCTTTAAATCTAATGCCTTCAGCTTCTGGACTTTCAAATTTTTTCTTGAAAGTTCAATTGCATCCAACGACTTTTCTAGGTAAGCTTCTATTACATTTAATTAAATTAAAGAGCTTCTCTAAACGATCCTAACGTGTAAATATTGCACACATATGTCTCATTGATAAATTGATATCACTTTAAGTTCACACGATTCTTAATCCCTATAAAAAATAGCAATTTGGCATTTTCCTATTATTTTTTTATTCTACTTTATCTAATATCTGAATATCATATACCATTGTATATTTAATCTCACATATTTAGTTTCAATTGTCAACATAAATATTCTTTTATATTTTAGTTTAAAATAATCAACATTTTTTTGTATTTGAAACATAATTCTATCCAAAATAAAATATCATAAATCGATTAACATGAATATTAATGCATAAAAGAATATATACTTACATATATATATGTCTATTTTCTGTCATTTTATTTTATTAGTTCAACTGCTCTATTTATCAAATTGTTTTATTAAATGCATAATTAAAGTGTTACCCTCTTTCTGTTAATATCTATCTATTGTTCATCATTTTATTCGCTATTAACATTACAAAAAATATTATATAGGTTTTTGCTTCTTCATTAACGGCAATATATATTTTTTCGCCATCGTTTGCGAGCCAGAGACATTAAAATTTAAAATACAAAAGTTGTTTCCACCATGTTTCGAACATCACCATAAATCCGTAAGCAAGCATCTTTAACAAATGAAAAATACTGACTTCATATATTTTCTACGGATAGAGGAAGTGCTCCAAGATGAACGGTGGAATGAGATATATATTGTAATAGAGAAAAACGTGTATACATGTAGAGTGTTTGACATAGAATGAGTGTAGAGTACAAATTTTATTTATTAGATTAATAAAATAATTATACATTAATTTTCTTTATTAGTTAAAAATTGAATTTGATCAAATTATGATATCTACTTATTTGATGACGATCATTTTTACAGATAGGATTAATTCAATGATTACAATTTTATTTAGTCTTAAATGATACTTTTTTAGTCTTAAATTATTTTAAGTTTGTTCACATAACTGAAATCCAATCAAAGGTATATTTTCATTCACTTATCAACTATGATATGAGGATGATCATCGAAAAAGTCGTTGGAGAACGATCGGAGTTCAAAACCCACTAACCTAAAAGGGATTAACGGTTTAATTTTATCAGACAATAATCTGAACCATTTCTCTCTCACATGTACACATACTAGAGAGTCGTGATGAGTTCAACCAGAGCTCTCCGTCGGACTCGTCGAAAATGTCACCAGAAAAACTCAACTCGGCCACCTACATGATTGGAAGGAAGAACACATTTAAAACTCCTCAAAATGATCCCAATCGACCTTAGAATAACGTACAATTAACCAGAAGAGAGATCAGTGCGAATCGTCAACGGCAAACTTCCCCCTTCCCTCATGTTCGAATTTTACTACTCATGAATAGTGGACGGATCCTCGTCTAACCCATGTCAAAATATTCATCTCGTCGTCCTCTTTCCATCGATATCTCTCGTGCGTAAAATGGTGACCGGATGATGAAGATAGGCGATCGGAATGTAACGACGGCCGGAGGTGTGGCACTTAGCAGTCGGGATGGATAGTGGCCGAGCAGGGAGGAAGAGAAAGAAGATGAATCTTCTCTCTCCTTTTGTCCATGTCACTTATTATTTTTTTATTTTTCTATCCAAACCTGCAAAAGGACCAAACAACCCCTCCTTTTTAAAACAATTCCAACTTTCCTTTTTATACAAAATGTTAGGATTGTTCATAAATTTGCTAATCACACTAACGGCATGCGCAATATCAAGTCTTGCGCATACCATAGCATACATCAAGCTTTCTACTACATTGGCATATGGAACTCGAGACATGTACTACTTTTTTTCATCAGACATAAGTTCAGTTGTAGAAATGTGCACATTTGAAGCTGATGGAGTACTTATGATCTTCGCTGCAAACATATCGAATCTGGATAAAATCTTCTGATTGTAATTTTTTTGAGACAAAGAGTTTACCTTTTACGTGATCTCTATAAATCTCCATCTCTATAATTTTTTTACTACATCAAGGTCCTTCATATTGAATTCTACACTACGGAGCTTCTTCAAATCCTGAATGTCTTTCATGTTCTTGACAATAATCAACATATCATCAATGTACAAGAGCAAATAGACTGCGAAATCACCCTCCACCTTTTTGTGATAGATGCAACAATTATAAGGACTCCTGTTGAATCCCTTATTGATTATAAAATTATCGAATACCTTGTATCACTACATCGGTAATTGCTTCAAGTCATATAATGACTTCTTGATCTTCTTTATCTAGGATAGAGGAACTCTCTAGCTGACTCATGAGGATGTTGTCTTCAAGTTTCCCATGTAGAAAAGTTGTCTTCACATCTAATTGCTCAAGCTCCAAATTTTGATGTGCTACAAGGGTAAATAGCACCCGGATACGTGTGTTTGACAACTAAAGAGAAAATTTCGTTGTAGTCTACTTCTTTTTATTCACTCGCATCCAACAACTTTTCTAGGTAAGCTTCTGTCACACTTAATTAAATTAAAGAGCTTCTCTAAACATTCCTAACGAGTAAATATTGCACAAATATATATATGTCTCATGTGAAAATAATCATGTGATAAATTGATATCACTTTGGTTCCCACAATTCTCATTCCCTATAAAAATATCAATTTGGCATTTTCCTATTATTTTTTATTATACTTTATTTAATATTTGAATAACATATACCATTTTATATTTAATCTCACATCTTTAATTTCAATTATCAACATAATTATTTTAGTTTAAAATAATCAACATTTTTTATAATGAAATTGTATTTTAAAAATAATTCTATCCCAAATAAAATATCATAAATTGATTAACATGAATATTAATGCATAAAATAATATATGCATATATATATATATGTCTATTTTCTGTCATTTTATTTTATTAGTTCAACTGCTCTATTTATCAAATTGTTTTATTAAATGCATAATTAAAGTGTTTGGGGGCAGCGCCCCTGAAACCTATACGGGTTTGGACTTTTGTTTAGTCGGTCTGTGTGGTGCGGATTAAGGGTTTCTCTATTTTGTTCGGATTTTAAATCCATTTCGGAAAGACATATTTACAGCATATTTTTCATATGTAATCTAATGCGATCGTAACCAAAATGATATAATAGAACATCTTTGCAAGACGTAGCCCTAATCTCAAGTGTGAACTTGAATAAATCTTGTATGTCTCCTTTAATTTTTCTGTGATTTCTTTACGATCTTCTACTCTTGTTCTCAAATTTTCCCATCACTGACTTCATACATTTCTCCGGACAGAGCGAGGAAGTGCTTCAAGACGAACGGTGGAATGGGATATATATTGTAATAGAGCAAAACGTGTATACATGTAGAATGTTTGACATAGAATGAGTGTAGAATACAAATTTTATTTATTAGACAATAAAATAATTATACATTAAATTTACTTTATTAGTTTAATGTTGAATTTGATCAAAATTATGATGACGATTGTGATTCGGTCATTTTTACAAATAGGACTAAATCAACGATCACAATTTATTTAATCTTAAATGATATTCTTTTATTATCAAATTACATATAAAAGTATACGATTAGTTTAAAAATAAATAATAATAATAATTAAATTAATTAAATAAGAAAAAAATAAATGCTCTACACAAACGTATGGAGCCAAGTGATTTACATACTCATTAAACTCTTAGTTATATAGAAGTGTAATTGAATATAAATTTAAACATATATAAGATGATTGTATAATTAATTGCCATAACCTATAAACCCTTGGGCATGACAACTTTAGAACAAGCCAAAACTTATAAATTGAACATTAAAATTAAATATTCTTGTTTTAAAACTAAGGGTTGGCCTACACATGTAAATCATTTTTAAGTTTACACATGCAATTTTCTCATCGGAGAATTAGTCCTGACTATTAAATTCGTATTGAACTACAACAATATTTAATATTCAAGGAGGTCAACAACCACTCGTTGCACCCAAAGAAGGATTGAAAGTATAGCCTTACAAATGTGATTATAAACTTGTTCCAAGAAAATAAGATAAATGTGAAGAGAATTATTGAATTTAGAAAATTAGACCTTTATTGCTCGTTTAATTATAGTGACCAGATGATTGTGGAAATACCTGCATTTGTTTCAAGAGCAGGAGTGTGAGAAATAGGATGAGGACATTGTAGCTGTTGCGGAATATCCTCGATATCAACGTAGTATGGAAGAAAACGATAAACAAATAGTGGAAGAATAATAAGAAATCACACAGAGAAAATACACAGATTTTACGTGATTCGAAAATAGTCTCCTATGTCCACGGCCGTCACAAAGTTTCACTTTATTCAGATATCTGTCCAATTACAAACATTGCACAGATCTCCACAATATATGATGCATAACCACTACCAAATATGTACCTTGGGTAACAACCCAAGATAACTACATATCTTATTCTTCATATCTTCATATCAAACAAATAAGGCAGTTATAATAACAACTCAATCTCCCCACATTATGATTACAAAAGAGTTACAATCTCTCATATTCTTCTACCATATCTAACAACAAATTAGTTAGGCCCAAAATCAAGTTCCACCTAACTAACTCCAACAATCTCACACTTGGAGACTAATTCTCTTGATATTGAGCTACACATGTCTGTGCCCGAACTCTGGACGGCTCCTCCCTGCAACTAAGTTTGGAAGGAACACGAGGTTGCACCGAACCTCGATTTTCTGTGATCGCCACCTGACTCTTCCTTGGTTTTGTACAACCACTTCTTAGGCAATCTTGTTTGCACCCAAAATTTATCCTTGTACAACGAATCAATTTCATTCGACCGTGCTAACTCCCAATTGATCGAATCATCAACCATCAAGAATTTTCTAAAACATTCCGGCTCACCAATATCAGTCAGCAATATAAAATCCAAAGAAGGAGAATACCTCACAGGTGGTCTTATCTCCCAAGTAGATCTCCTAATAGGGGTGGATACTCGGTCTAGTCTGTATCACCTCAGGCTCCTGCTGAACAATCTTCCCGGACATGGCCACATCTTCATCTGAAATGCCATCAAGTTCCACTTAAGCCTTACATTTTTCTCCTGCATTACTAGTTTCTGCAACACACTTGTCTTTATACATGATCTTTTCATGGAACATCACGTTTCTTTCTCGGATAATTTTTTTATTTTTATTATCCCAAAAATGATATCCAAACTCATTAGATCCATAACCAATAAAGAAACACCTCCGAGACTTAACATCTAACTTGTCTCTACATGCAGAATCAATATACACATATGTTAGGCAATTGAAAATTCTCATATGAGAAAGATCTACCTCCTTACCACTCCAGATCTCCTCTGATAGTTTGTTTTCCAATGGTACAGATGGCCTGCGGTTGATTAGGTATGCCGTTGTGTTCACTACATCTGTCCAAAATGACTTCGATAGATCTGTATGGATCCTCATGCTCTTGACACACTCATTCAGCATCATATTCATCCATTCAGCAACCCCGTTCTACTGTGGCATCCTCGGAACCTCCATCCTGATGTCATGTTCCTCGCATAACTCCTTGAACTCATGGTTCACATACTCGTGACCATTGTCAAATCGCAAACACCTGATCTTGACGCCTACTTCATTATCTATCTGTGCCTTCCATTTCTTGAAAGTAGAGAACACATCAGATTTATTTTTTAGAAAATAAACCCATACCTTCTTGAAATAATCATCGATAAATGTCACATAATATAGTGACCCACCGAGGGATGGAACTGGAGGTGGCCCCCAGACATCTATGTGCACAAGCTCCAACTTGCTACTCTTCGGTATCCTTAGTACTTTGTTGAAGGTGACTTTTTTCTGCTTTCGCAGCACATAGCCTTCACAAAGTCCACCATCGACTGACTTCAGATTTGGTAGTTGACCCATCTTGTCAGAACCTTCATCCTCTTTTCACTCATATGTCCAAGTCTACAGTGCCAGAATTTAGACATATCATCTGAATTAGCTGCTGCGATAATCCTTGCATTCGACGACCTATACAAAGTACCTAGCTTGCTGCCCCGTGCGATCATCATGACTCGTTTGGTGACCTTCCAAGTGTCACCTACAAATACTAATGTAACCCTCTGAGTCAACCTGTCCAATCGAGATTAGATTTCTCTTCAACCCCAATATATGTCGAACATCTTTCAGCTTCCAAGTTGTCCCATTATCAATGACAATCTTCATGTTCCCTTTCCCCACAAATATCCAAGACTTTATCATCTGCCAGATAAATCTTACCAAAATTACCGGTAGTATAATCTTCCATATACTCCCTTTGTGATGCGAAATGGTATAAAGCTCTAAAATCGAGATTCCAGGATTTTGCCGGACTGTCAACACTCAGAATCAATGGATCTGAGACTTCTTTTGTAGCAACATTTGCCGACTCCTCATTGATTTTCTTCTTAGGTGCACTGTATTTTTTTTAGGTGACATTTCTTCCCGCAATTCCAACATGTGAATTTACTAGTTCTTGATTGTCTTCGTTGCCTTGCATTTGATCTTCCTTGATTTTGTCCTCGCTATTGCGTTCTTCCCCTTCCCTCTGCACTCAACGCCAAGTTTGAGGCTTCTCCTGATTCTCTTCTACGAACGTCTTCACTTAGAATTAGATCTCGAATATTATCGAGCTTCAACTTCGTTGAACCGGAAGAACTGCTGACCGCCGTCACAATTGCACCCGAACTTTCTAGCAAAGAGGACAACAAGATCAAAGCCCTCACTTCATCATCAAAAGTGATACTCATCGAATTCAATTGTGTGATGATAATATTGAATTCGTTGATGTGATCCGCGACCGAAGCTCCCTTAGACATTTTTATGTTGAATAACCTTCTCATCAAATGCATCTTATTTGATGGAGATGGCTTCTCGTACATATTTGATAATGCCTTCATCAAACTCGCCATGGTCTTCTCGTTTACGATGTTAAAGGCTATGTTTTGCGCCAACGTTAGCATGATAACACTAAGCGCCTGCCAGTCGAGGAGCGCCCAGTCCGCGTCGCTCATCGTCTCGGACTTTTCCCTAGAGAGAGGTCCAAGTTCTTGCTCAAAGGCTCCGAGTCCACCTTGGCAGCCTCGGACATCCTCTTCTAGAAAGTGCTAGTGGGAGATGAGCATGTCCTTGGGTTCCCGACAGATGTATATAAGCCGGCACTCCAAGTTGCGGATGAACTCCAAAAGAAGGGAGAAAGGCATGTGAGTTTGGAGCAAACGTGGAGAAGGCATGGCTTCCATGACCTCGACGACGGTGAGCGATTGTTCCATGAAAGGGACACAGTCGTGAGGGTTGTGGGCGAGGAGTAGGTGGTCCTCGAAGCGGTGGCGTCCTCACGTCAAGGTGGCGAAGGCGAGTGATTTGAGCCATGTGGTTCCCGACTTGGTGAAGTGATGCAAAAGTTCAAAACACGCGTTTGGTGAAGTTTTACATTGGGAACGATTTTTTTTACTGATTTGACATTCAAGTCAGAGGTCATGGATTCAAAGGGAGTTCGGCTCGGGAGCGAGATTCTTGCATTTTGCAAGAACTTTTTTGCTGGAACTACCACCGTTGACTGGAACATTCGTTCCAGTTGATCCCACGTCATTTTGGATGAGTGTTTGATAGAAGTTGAGCAAATTCTTACCTAAGTTCTGCTGTCAAACACGACCGAGATTAAATAGAGGCCCGCTGGTGTCGTCTCCAATTGGAGGGTGGAGATGAAGTCCTGGTCAGGATATGGAGTTGGACATGGCAGCTCCATTTCTTTTGCTACAGAATTTGAGGATTTATGTTTCTGCGTATGAAGGAAATGTTTGAAGACGAACGGTGGAATGGCGTACACACACATATATATAGTTAAAAATATATATAATATTACGCTAATGTAATGTAATCGAATACAAATGTAGTCATAAGTACGATAATTATGCAATTAGTTCAAGCTATAACCTATAAGTGCTTTCACGTCTCATGTAGTCATGTCACAGTGTAGAAAAAACCAAAAAAAACATATAAATTCGACCATCACCTACCTGCGTCGTTACTATTCTTCGAACATTTTATCTTTTTTGTGGACCAAAGTTATGAATAACAATGCCAGCGAAAGACTCGTAAAATAATAAATTATTACATCATTAAAGCATAATACCGAAGCTAAATAAATAAAGTTTATAGAAGAGTAAATAATGTGCAAGCTCTATATTAGGGATGAAATTGGTTCGGGTCAGATCAATTTTTCGGTCTAAAAAAATTATCCATTATTTTCTAGGTCAATTTTGTAAATTATAAAAATTATCCTAAAATTATTTAAGAAAAAGAAAACCACCCAATTTTTTTGAAGTCCTATTTTAATAAATAATATTTTCAAAAATATATAATAACTTGAAATTAATATTAACTTATTTCATTTTATTATTAAATATAGGATATATGTTAGAACTATTTACTCATATTAAGCTATATAAAAGATTATTACACAAGTAATAAAATAATTGATTACATCTAAATTAATTATATAAATAAAATTTAATAAATAAAAGTTGGCTTCAGACCCTTAGGATTATTTTGGATGGAGATCTAATTTAAGTTGTTCAATTTTACTTTATTTAAAAATAATCTTAAATCATATTTCGCCCCTTAATTTTTTTATTTTTTCGAATCAGATAAGTCAATGCGGTTCGGTCTTTTCTTACATCATTCGATGTACATCACATATAACAAACATACTCTACAATATAGTATCTGAACAAGGATATAATGTAATGATTTAAATAGTACACTATTTATTCACGTGCACACGTTTTGCACACTCACGTCATCAATCAATCACACAGCAGCCTAATTTTTTTTCAATTAGCAGTTTAGCACATGACTAAGTGTGAACACAAGGAATATCCATCAAGTTTAAGCATGAACAAAATAACATTCACCTTTCAAATTCATAGATCAACATATAAATTATAATACGAACAATACAAATGACAAAAAAAATCATGGCACATGATCATAAAATTTTTATATAGGTTTTTGCTTCTTAATTAAATGTAATATGTTTTGCCCTCGTTTAAAACACAAAAGTTGTTTCCACCATCTTTCGAACATAAGCAAGCATTTTTAAGAAATGAAAAATACTGAGTTCATATATTCCTACAGATAGAGGAACTGCTTCGAGACGAACGGTGGAATGGGATATATATTGCAATAGAGGAAAATTACGTACCAAAGATGGACTTTCGTGCCCGGGTTGTGTAGGATCAGAACAGTCCAAAATCATGCCGCATCGGATCATGCTGGTAGGCCCCTTATTTGATCCGTCGGGCTGGGTCGGGTCGTCCATTATTTTTTTTGTACATTTTTGAAATTTAAAAAATAAAAATATCTTTTAAAAAAATAAAAATTGGTTCACATAAGTTTGTCCTAAAATTTTGGCTAACAAACATAATAAAAAATATTATAAAATATGCTATTATGATTATTAGATATATAATAAAAATATTTTTACATATGATATAATATAAAATTTAGGATAAATGATGAAATATATGTATAATATAATTATAAAACTTATAATATATGATTACAAATTTAACTATATAATAAAAAAATATAAAAATAAAAAATCGTGTTCGCCATGCCCAGCTTCATGCTAGGCAGCTCGGCACTAGTCGTGCCAAGGCCAGGCCCGTGTCAGGTTGGGCCGGCCCTGTGTCGGGTTGGGCCAGCCCAACAGAAAATCAACCCGCAGGATTCTCCATCTCCATGTAGAGTGTTTCACCTGGATGTGTAGAGTACAAATTTTATCTATTAGATTAATAAAATAATTATACATTAATTAATTTATTAGTTAAATATTGAGTTTGATCAAAATTATGATTATCTACTTATTTGATGATTGTGATTCAGTCATTTTTACAAATATGACTAATTCAACAATTACAATTTATTTTGTTTTACATATAGTTTTTTTATTATCGAATTACTCAAATAAATAAATAAATATATATTATTTCATCTAAGAAGTACTATGGCTAGTTTATAATAAATTATAATAATTAAATAATAAAAATATGAAGTATATGAATAATAAATAATAATTCAATTATTAATAAATAAGAAGTATAAATTAATTTGACCAAAATACTAAATATATAAGAAGGTTATGATTAGTTTAATAATAAATTATAATCATTTAATTAATTAAATAATAATAAAATAAGTGCTCTACTTATATAATAGTATAAGTAAATATAAATGTAAAGATATATAAGATGATTGTATAATTAATTCAAGCCATAACTTGTAAGCTTCTGCATGACAACTTGTAGAACAAGCCAAAACATATAAATTAAACACTAAAATTAAAATATTCTTGTTTTACAAAATTGACACATGTTTTAACCCACCTTGAAAAATATTTAAGGATCATTTGGAAATGGAACCGTGGTCCCTCCTAAGTTCTCAATGTATAGTTGAATTGACAGATTAGTTTGGATTATGTTTAGTTGGAGTATAATTTGATGATGAAGAATAAGATGGTTTATGTGATAGAAAAAAATAGATGTGATGGATGAATTTTTTATGGGTTTTGAATTAAAAATAATTATTATAATTATAAAGTATAATTTTACTATTAATTAAAGTAAAATTATAAAATAAATTTTATGGGAGAAATTTTGTTAAAAAATATATTATTTAAATATAAAAAATCATTTTTTAAATTAATTATATTTAATGAAATATTAAAAAATAATTAAATAATAATATTATGATAATTCATTATTATGAATATTTTATATTTACTAAATAATTTATTTTATGAAGGTTATGGTGTGAGAGAAAAGAAAATGAATTTAAAAAAAGTAACATGTCATGTCAAACAAAAAAAAGAGACAACCTTTCCACCCATCTAGTTCCTCGTCCCGAACTGCGGTTTTAGCTCGCGTTTGACGAAATCGGACAGAACAAAGATTTGGTTCTGCATCGGTTCCGCAAACAAATAGGGCTGTAGGGGCTGTTTGACAATGGGAACTGGAGTTCCATCAAGTTCTCGTGAATAGTTGAATTGACAGATTAATTCAAGTTGTGTTTAGATTGAGTGAAATTTAATGATAAGAAATAAGATAGTTGATGTGATAGAAAAAAATAGATGTGATCGATTGATTTTAGTGGGTGATTGAATTAAAAATATGTATTATAAATATATATTATAATATTGTTACAAAATTAAAATATATAATATAAATAAAAAAATTATGTTAACAATTTTGTCAAAAAAATATATTATTTAAATATAAAAATCAATTTTAATAATTTATAATTAATTAAATATTTAAAATTTATCATGAAATAATAAATAATATTATATTAATCTTTTATTATTTATATTTTATATATAATAAAATAAATTAACTTATATAAGAAAAGTTATAAAAGAAAATGATAAAGGAAAAAGAGTTTGATAAAAAGCAAAACGTCAATCCCAAAAAAAAGGTCAAAAACATCAATTCCAAGCACCTTTATTCCACTCGCGTTTGGCAAAATTAGGTACGCCAAACAAGCCCTTAAAAAGTTGAAGTTGGGTTCACTATCAAATTCAACTCATTGCATTAAATTGTCTCGCATTAACATTTGAAAGTGAAAAAAAAAACACCCTAAAATATCTGCTCATCACCTTCTAAGGCAACCAATGCGACTAGATCTGCTTATTCATCTCCGTGCGCCATGTTCTTTGCTAGTTGTACCGCCATATCGCCCGTTCGCAATTCTCCATAGCTCCCCCAAAACTAGAAAATCACACCGATGCCAACTTAGCTGCAAACGACCCCCATGACAACTAATTTCTACGCAACAACTAATTATACAGGATTAAGGAGGAGGCACATGGTGGCAAGAGGTCTAAAGCACTAATTGTGAAAGGCTTCGAGCAGAAGACTATATTGAGATATTTGCACTAGTTGTGAATGTAACCACTATTAAATTAGTGTTGAATAGTTGCAGTTGAGAACTTACATATTGAACAGTTAGATGTAAAGGCATCATTCCTTTATGGTGATTTAGAGGAGGATATTTACATGAAGCAACCAGAAGACTTTCGGATTCCTGGTAAAGAGAACCTAGTGTGCGTTAAAAGCTTGTATAGTTTGAAGCATGTCCCTCGACAGATCGATAACTTCATGACTAGCAATGGATATGCCAAGTGTTTTTCTGACTTACATCAAATATTTTGATAATTTCTACATCATTTTGATGTCATATGTGGATGATATGCTCATCTCTGGCTCAAATACGATGGAAATCAAAAGACTAAAGGAACAATTATCAAGTGTGTTTGAGATGAAGGATTTGAGAGTCGCAAAGAAGATTCTTGGGATTGAGATTTTTTGGGATAGGAAAGCAGGTGCTCTGGAGTTGAAATAGGAAGTTTATGTTGAAAAGGTGCTGGAGAGATTTTTCATGCAAGATGTCAAGACAGTGCAGACACCCTTAGCAAGTCACTTTAAGCTTTCGAAGGAGACAAATAAGGAACATGCACACATGCGGAAGATTCCATATGCATCAAGAGTAGGTAGTTTTATGTATTCTATGGTTAGTGATGAGACATTGCTCATGTAGTGAGAGTTGTGGGCAGATACACGACAGATCAAGGGAAGGAGCATTGACAAGTAGTGAAGTGAATCTTTCGATATTTGAAATGAGCCAGAGGTATGTACTTGTGTTTCGGTAAAAGTAATTTGGATATGAAGAGTTATATTAATGCATATTTAGGTGGTGATATTGATATTGTCAAAAGTACTATCGGATATGTGTACACTTTAGGTGGCACGATGATAAGTTGGATGTCTCAATTGCAAAAGGTTATTGCTCTCTCTACTATCAAATCAGAGTACATTGCCATGAAAGAGGCATGTAAAGAGATGATTTGGCTCAAGGGATTCCTTGGAGAGTTGGGCAAGGTGCAACCGAGCTCGAGTCTATACAATGATAGTCATATTGCAATTCGTTCGGCAAAAAATTGAGTGTATCATGCCAGGATGAAGCACATTAAACTGAAGTACCATTTTATCATAAATGTTTGAAGAAATATTGGTGCTTGAGAAGATTCGAGGTTCAGAGAATCTAGCTAGCTGAAATGTTGACCAAAGTGGTGATCACTGAAAAATTGAGATTCTGTGCAACCAAAGGTTTCCTCCAAAGTTAGTTGCAAGAAGGAGCCGTATAGAGTTCGAGTACACGCAGGTGCATCTCAATCTTAAGAGAATCAGTCTCCAAGTGAATGATTATTAAAGTTAGTTAGGTAGAACCTGATTCTGGACTTAACTAATTTATTGTTAATTATTGTAGTGAGAATCTCAAAGATTGTAACTTAGTTATAATTTTCTTATCATAACTATCAAATTTGTTAGTTATGGAATTATGGAGAATCAGGATAAGATATGCAGTTATTCTAGGTTGTTACAAAAGGTACATATCTGATAGTAATTAAGTATCATATATTATGATGATATGAGTAATGCATGTAATAGATGATAGACATCTGAATAAAGTGAAACTTTGTGACGATCGTCGACATAGGAGACAATTTTCGAATCTCGTAAAGTTTGTATGTCTTTCTCCATATGTGATTTCTTGTTATTTTTTCACTATTTTTTCACTGTCCATAAAAACTGTTTTGACAAAGTAGTGATAGGAATTGTCCTTTGATGTGTCATATTATTTCAAAATTTCCGGCGTAATATTGCATTTTCCACATTACCTTTTTCTTTCTTCCTTTTTCTGGGATGGTGGTGGGGGTTCGAGGGAATATGACCAGATTGCATTCCTGCAAAGTGCGAATGAACATGTTTTTTTTTCTTTTGAGAAAAGAAAAGAAAACTAAATATTTAATTTGTAGAAGGCCGCTTCCATGACAATTAATTGGCGCAAATCGGAAGATTTATAGGATCTGGGACGTGATTATATATTATCGTGGAATTTATACATGCTTAATAACATATATAGGAATTATAAACATGTTAAATAATTCTTACAATCCAAAAGTGTGTTTCTTATGCGCAAATCGCAATGCTCAATGATAAGTCCAACAAGGCATGCAAGAGGAGTCGCATTGTGGGAGTACTCGATAGCTACAGATTCTTTATTAGAAAATGAATATCATATACCATTTTTTTATTTTAATCTCCCATCTTTAATTTCACTTATCAACATAAATAAGTCTTTTTATATTAATAATTTAAAATAATCAACATAAAATATCATGAATTGATTAATATGAATATTAATGCACAAAGGAATGAATATATACATATTCTTAAAATTATTTATCTTATAACGAGGGTAACATAAAATAATTATTTATCTTAAAATTTAAATAAAATATGGCGCGGAAGTTGTGATTAAAAGAGAAAGTCATAATTTTTTCAAAAAAATTTCGACATGGCTTTTGCATACAGTGGCCCAAAATGGCAACATGTACATACAATGTATTAATATCAAGATATGCTTTGTCATATAACAAAAAGGGACAAAAGCCCATACCATGGCAATAAAACATAGGAGCATTCCAACTCAACATCAAGGATATTAAATGGGATATAAAACATAGGAGCATTCCATAAAAGCACATTCTCGTCAGAAAGGCATAATAATATCAACTCTTAATAACTAATCATCAACTATGAATGAATAACATCATCTCTTTCACAATAAGAAATTTTGTGATGGAAATGATATAAGGATGCTAGCATAGCATATCAGTAATTGAGAACTACGTCCTCGACTCTCTCAATCTAATCCCACCTATCATCATATCATAAAATTGAACTACCAAATTCAGCACCTACAAAAAAAAAAATTAGCGATTGAGGGATGAGCACTAGTAGCTCAGTAAGTGGAGGGCACACAAATATAAACAAAATATGAAAAACCAAGCCCGCATGCAATTCGATAAAATCGCAAGAAAATTCGTGTGACATGCCATTATTAAAATATTTGACCTCTTTGATTACAAAGGAAATAATGCAAAAAGAGGAAATCACGCTTAGACCAAATCGTAATTTGGTTACTAAGTTATAGTGCAGACTAAAAGGTTGCCACCATCTACGAACTTAATGTTTGCCAAATAGATATCGTTCTCATGAGGAATGTACAACTATATACTTTGGTCTTAATGTTTTGCCGTCATGGAATGCTCTTAATGATTGCCCCACCCACTCGGAGTCGATGAAGCTCCGATGAAATAAATATCGCTACGAAGAGATTTTTGCATGATGTGCTATGATGTATGAATGTGCATGCATTTGAATAAGAGCTTGATATAAATTTGAAATTTATATCCAATGAAAACTTCATAAAATTCACATAAAGCTCATAAAATCCTTGGAAACACCATAAAGCCATAAGGTCAATTTTATCCATCAATAATGTAATATGCTAAGTAATTTGCAAGTGAACCACATAGCACACAAACACCCATTTTCATATGATGCAAATTCATTCACATGAATCATAATCCATATCAGAAAACATGTCTTACATCAATGTAAGACTATAGATAGCTACTAGGAGCTTACTTAACGTTATTGTGTAAATCCACTCACCTCAGATTATGAGGTCCAAATTATCTCCTCGCCATAATTTGAATGCCAACTAAGCATTTCAATCACCTGATCAATATCATTTAAATCCATTTAAAATTTATAAATGACCATTAGCATTCTAGTCACATACGACTAACATGCAGCCTTATTTATAACTATACAATTCCTTTTATCATTAACACTTATAAAATATATACATACATACATACATACATATATATATATATATATATATATATATGTATGTATGCATGTGTGTGTATGTGTGTATCATCCCACTTATATTCGAAATAAAATTTATGATTCTATCATCAGGTTTATGTATATATATATATATATAAACTGAAAATAATTAAATGTTAAAATTATCTAAATACAAGTGTATAAAAATGCTGCCAACTGCACATAAATTATACATTTCATTTATGGTTCACGTAGCATGCTTATCTTTCCATTTATCTACTTGCCATGCACTATGCCATATGTCCCTTATCCTTGTTTACCTTAATAACCCAGTTTAAATATTAAAGCATGTATAGTGATTTTTTTTATACCTTACTTCATACATGTATCATATTAAGCTTTAATATAGATGTTAATTTATATGATAAACCAAGTGAAAATTAAGTATTCCGATGCTACACTAATTCCAACAAATTGCTACAGTGCCGTTATGAATACTTGCATTTACTTTTCTTTTTATACCACAAAAGAGAGAACCTTATAATTTTACCTATAACATCTGCCTAATTATTGACATGCTTAATTATATCTATTAATCAAACTTTACCCTTTAGCACAATAAAGTTAAATCTCATTTGTCATACATTCATTATAGTGTTTTTATATTTCTTTTTTTAAGGCTACCATGCATAATCATAATATCAACAAAATATAAACTCAATTTAACTAAATTAAACACATCAAGCATCCATAGTTAACCATTCCCTTCTACATTATCAAATGCACTTTAAAATCAAACAAACATTTCATCAAACACCTTACCTCCACACTAGATTAACCTAATCTTATTTATTGTAGCTTTTCTTCCTTCCACCATGAACAAAACAGTGATCATCCCCACCACAGTTCAGCATCATAAACGATTTGTACGTGGAGTTCTATGTCGAATGGATTGTATTCAACAGTGTCCAAAATGAAATGAAATAATCAACACAAAAGTCTAATAAAACATAATTACATCTCAATGATGATTAGAGCTCATGTTAGAGGCTTACCAAATGAAAAACGAGGTCATCCCTCATCAAAAATAAATTATAAATCTCTTGGAGCTCATTTGGGCCATCCAAAATTGGATGACGATTTCTCTCTCCACAGGTCACGAAATGCTACAAAATCAATGCCATCTCGTCGATAGCTACGTGATTACATATAATTTGTTGGCCTTCAGAGGTCAGACGATGACGAACAACCAGGAGACAGCGACTGCAGCTTGTAACGATGTCTTCTCCTACTTGTGTGCATACAGGATGATAGGAGGCGGAGAAAGAGAGTAGCTACTGTTCTGCTATTGCCCACTTATTGTTGTAGTCGGCTGCTTCTTGGAGGGTGAGAGTGTGAGTGAGGTGAGTGGGAGGTTAGGTGAAAGAAAAAGGATTTGGGGCTTAGCTTTTTTGTTAAAGTAGGGTTTTTTTTATACTTTGGATTTAATATATCATAAATTGAGTTTTTTTTCTCTTCCACTTGTTTTCTCTTCCATATCAGCAATCGTAAGCAGCCGACTTTTAAGTTTGTTTTTTAGACTTTGGGTTTAATATATCATAAATTGACTTAGGTGAAATTCGTAATCTTGTATTTTCTCTTCCATCTTAAATCATAAATTGATTAAACTCTCAACTTAAAAGTAACTACTGAAACAAATCCTCATCCACCAACTATGACAAAATGATGTGTCGATTCAAGCTTACGATTGAGGATCAGATGGCGTCCCACTCCAATCTCTCTCATAATAAACTTTTAACCAACACATCATATATGATGTAATATACGGCTAGGTTTGAGTTTTCGATCGGTGACTAGAGGGCGTCCCACTCTAATCAATCTTTCAAAAAGACTCTAACCCAACATGCTCTAGATGATAATCAACCACATTTATATGGTCAATCAATTAACTTAAGATGGATTAAATAGACCGCATGATTTTAAACTTATATCATTCTCCATTCATTCTCAATTTAGTCTAAAACATTACCATCCACCCTCAATGTAATCGTACAAATTTAATTCAACAAATCCTTTCCACATCACTTCTTGTACCTTTTATTTTTACTCAAAACTCCAAATACAACATCCATAGAAACATACTTGTTTCAAAAATTAAATAAATCAACTGTATTAAAGACCTCTATCCATTTAGATTTTCATTCAAGATTTTGTACTCAATCTTAAGTTACCGTAATTAGTCTCATCAAAATTCTCCTTATCAATATATAATTTCCCTCCCATGTTTTTCTTTACAAGTTCACCTCCCTTCTTTTTTTACAGTATTTTCTCTCCAATTAAATCCATCATAATACTTATGCTCACATAAGCATTGGATTTGCATTTATTACATTGTATCGTTGTTATTATATTTCTTTTCTTCTAGATGCTTATAACGGTGATAAAAAATTTCAGTGATAAATCTAGACTTCTTCTATTCTTTCATTACCTTACAACGGAAGGTCACTCCAATTGCTCTTTCCACAAGCCGACATATTATATTAGCTCACAATGTCAATGTAATGGTTTGAGTTCTCGATTAAAGATTGGAAGGTCACTTCGATCGCCTCTTCGATAAACTTTTTATCAAATTGTTATAGGTATCATAGTGAATCGATTTGAGTTCTTGATCAATGACTAGAGTTGCATTTCTCTCATCAATCATTTAGTTAGCTTCCAACCACTTCACTTAAAATATCTAAGTCAAACATATTGAACTCAATGACGACAAATTATTAATACCCATAATAATTTGAAAATAGAAAACAATCATTCGTTCATATACATTGAAACATATGTTATGATGGGAAGTGGACAACATGTCAACTATGATTTGAAAAAAAATTGAGGAGCTAGGATCAGTGACAAATAAATATGAATCTATGAATATTCTTTAGTCAACAAGATAACTCGGGATCAGTGGCAAACTCTTGTTAAAGATGACAACTCCAATGATGGGCATTGATGAACTACGAATATTCAACGATTTCAATATTGATCACCTATGAAACTAGAATCAAGAATGATTCTAAAATTAATACCAACAACTTAGGAAACGATGATGATAAGAAAAGTTTGAGCATGAATTTTATATTTGACAATAACAAAATAAAAATTGACAACAATACCAAAATTACTAATGTCAATGGTGATGAATAAAGATAGGATCAAGGTTGGCAAGATCTCATTAGTTGACACAATGGATCATGTCATTGACTCTTTGATTTGTAGCTCTAAATGTTGAGAATAGCAATGACCACTTGATAATTATGAATCACGAATTCTCGTTAAATAGATATGAAATTTTTTGTAGATTAAAAATGTCAAGGCATTAAGAATTATTGGAGGGAAAACCTGCACTAATGAATTTAACATAGAAAATGACCAACCGATATCACCTTATCACTATGGACGAATTTGGACAAAACTCCAAATTAAAATCAAGGTAATAGAACATTATAATAGACACACGATTGTGTTTTAGATCATACAAGAAATTAGGGGATTATCACTTGACAATAAAAATCCAACATTTGTGAAGTTTTTTTTTCGTTTCCATTCAATGACTAATCACAACTACTTGAAGTACATAATGACACATCATTTATCCTTAGTAATAAATCAAGAGTTATGTTTAGAAGATTAAGTCAATGGAATATCCTTGACTTGCTTGTCTCTCTCCACATTCTTAGATCATTGTGTTAGTCCACATTTGTTACAGAAAGTAAGGGTAAAGTATGTTGATCAGACCGAGTATCTTATCAAATCTATGAGTGACAATTAGGTATCAGCCACAACTCTTTATCACAATTAACTAGCAACCAATGTTTTTTTTAGAATAGGAAAAACATTTATTTACAGCACTTTGTATCATCTGAAGGTAACCCAAATGGGTATGGCCAAAGCTAAGGTAAGAAACTTAGTAATATGATATTGGGGACAAGTATACGGAACAAAGGATCAAATCCCATTACCACATTCCATAAGGATAGTAACACATCTTTGAAAAATAAGAATGGAATCTTATGAAAATCTTCATGCTAGCGACAGGCACCTAATTATATTTTAGGCCTTCAGCCTTTCAACCCTAGTTCACGATTTTTTTCTTTTTTTTACATATTGACTTCCAGTCCCACATGACATTTGTGAACTTATTTGCTCTCATTAAGTAAAATGCACACAGTGCTCTCCTATCTACCTATTGTCGAATTGTAACACTCGTTGATTGACCATCTCATACCTCAATATGAAATATATAATAAATACTATCGATCAATCTGATTTTTCTTCCACCCTCGTGAAAGTTATCATGCATACCACAAGAATCCCTATCACTATCGAGTTCCCCCAACGAGCGCTCTAGTGTTTAAGCTAATTTCCATCACAATCATCATGATTATACATCATATTTACTTCTATTGTGGTTGAAACTACTTTTACCTTTATCAAATATTTTCATGATTAGCCTATCATTGTCATTCCTCAAATGAACTCTCAGCCTTGAGGGCTGCATCTTTTGCCCCATAAGTGGCACAGTCCACTACACCCATTTGGTCATGGATACAAAAAGATTAATTCTTCTATATATATATATATTAAATTTTTTTAAAAGAAAAAATTGTGCCAATAAAGTGTTGTCACAAATACTGAAACTTACTAGTGAAAATTAACATTGTCGTTCCGTACTCCAAGTGTAATACACATCTCTACTATTCTCAAATGGTTAAAATGATAATGTAAACATTAGTGAAGCCATACTTGAATTTAGACTAGGTCTAAGTTCCACATGCATTATCCACTCATTAAATCAAATTGATGCCGGCCAACGAGGCCTCACTTATTTTCTTATGATCTTTTCCACATTTGTCAATATCATTATTCTTCTCAACCGCATCAAATCAACACACCCAACCAAGACTATTTAATAAATACCCAAACACTAGGGTAGAATTAACTTAGCAAGCTTGGCCTTATAAATAGCTTTACTCCTACAAAGGAAGCTTATGTTTCCACTTGATTCATGATCCACGGAAAATCATGCATTAGTTTAGGTCATTTGATTAACACACTAGAATGTTTTTATGTTTAGAAAAAGAAGAGTTTTGATTTGTTTTCATATAATTTCATTTAGATTTGATTTTTACCTAAATTTGGAAATTATTCATGGCAGGATACGAGAAAACATCGAAATGAAGACAAGAAAATGTCTAAAACAGCTCAGAAGGCTGTCATGGCCGTGACAGTTGTGGTTATGGCCGTGACAGAAAGATTCAGCACTCAGAAATTTAGCTAAGTTACTGTCACGACCGTGACAACTTCTGTCATGGCCGTGACAGACAATTTCTAGCAGAAATTTGGCTAAGTATTTTTCAGCGTTGACAGCCTTCTGTCACGGCCGTGACGATGGTCTATTAGGCCGTTTTAAAGCCATTTTTATCCACTTTTTGAATATATTTTCAGTTTCTTTCATTGGGAGATCAGAAAACCTATAAAAGGAGGCAGAAGAGGGCTTGGAAAAGCATCCCTGGAACATACTTTTGAAGCCTAAAAAGAGGAGAAGTGCGAAAACAATAGCGAAGCTCTGCCGAAAACTCGAGAGAGGACATGCTTAGCCTAAGTCAGAGTTCTTCGTTTACTTTTTCCAATCTTTTACATTAGATTTGATGTTGTTATTCTCAGATTTATTCCTTTATTAGGGTCATTCTAGTTGAACCCTATTTATGTTTTGGAGTCTTTCTTAATATTAGTTTAGTTTGAATCTTTAATAGCATTGTAATTTCATGTTTAATGCTTTCCTTTGATTCCATGATTTATGATTTGATTGCTATCTAAGAAGAAGTGATTATTTTCATAATAGTTTCTAGGGATTGATCTTATTTATTGCATGTCACAATTAGGGAAATCGAAAGAGACCTAATTTGTGTAGTTATTAATGTGACTTGAGAAAGCTCTTAATATTAATTCCAATTGAATGTTTAAGTAAATTAAAAACCAAAAGGATTGATTTATTCTAATTATTCATAAGATAGTAGTTAAAGTCTGAAACATCAGTTAACTAATTTTGGGAATTCACTTTGTTATTGATTCAACTAATTCTAAGTTAAAAAAATTGATTACATTCTAGTGATGATAATTAGATGCCTTAATCATCAAATCATTATTTCTTCAGGTGATCATTTCCTTTATTTTTATTATTTTCTTTTTATTCACCTTTGAAAATATATATTTTCTTAATTTCTCAATTAACAAGGTTAAATAAAATCTAAGTTATTAACCATCCTCGTGGGAACGATAACTCTACTCATTCACTTTATTACTTGAGCGACTAATGCACTTGCTAATGTTTGCTATCAATTTTACACGCATCAAGTTTTTGGCGCCGTTACCGGGGACAGTTTTTAATAATTTTTATTTTTATTTTACTTGTTATTTGAGAGGTTTTATTTTTTTGTTAAATTTCACGCAGATTCATTTTAGTTTACATACTTTCATATCTCTTTATCTTGTGTGACCAGGAAGTATCTTCAAATGACAACAAAACCAAAGACTATGGGAGATTACTATTTGGAAAAACAAAGAAAGATGCTTGAGGATCATGAAGCACAAATATCGCAACTTGCAAATAACAGTATCCCACTCATTCCTGTGGTACAAGGAAATTCTACAATTTAAGACAAGATGTTAAAGTTCATCACAATGGCTGAAGAAAAATTTCAACTTCAAGAAAGAGCCTTTATGAAGTTGTTGTGACAAGTGGAGCAATTGGAGGCTAGGATCCAAATGAAAAATGATGTTCTTCCATCCACCAAGTTAGAGTCAAATTCCAGCATCGAAGAAAAATTGTGCCAATTGATTGGAGTCATAGAGAAAAGATTCATCCTACAAGATCACCTCATTAGCAATCTACAATCACAGTTGGCACATCTGAAGGATCAACAACCGGTTATTATTTCTTCTCCTCCTCAATCCCCAAATTTTAATGTTAAGTTTGATATTATGCAGGCAAAATTTCAAGCATTAGAGAAGAAAGTGGAGTTGGCTTCTCAGATTGCTTATGCCTTGGAGGATAATATTTTGGATAAATCTATACCTATTATATGCCCCTGTCACTTGCAATATTTTAATCCAGGAAGAAGACGACCGAAGAAGAATTATTATCAGAAGACATGGACTACTCAATGGAGGGTCAATGAGACAAGTGAATATATTATGGAAGATGGACAAGTGCGAAGAAGAAATCCTCATCCAGAAAGTCCAACAACCATTCCACCATTACCTCCAAATCAGTCATTGGTAGAAGGGAACACACCACATCACATCAGCCAGCACAAAATTCGATGTATTGGAAGCCCAAGGATCAAGCTCCACAAAAAGAGTCAGGTACTTCTTTCAAAGTGGAGGGACAATGCTTCGAGAATTACATCAGAGGTAAGATGGAAAGAGGTCACTTCGAGTCCCTTCCAGATACTTGAGGTAACAAAAGGGTAAAAGTCAAGCTAAAGACTATAACTTAGAACTATACTCTTAAACTTTTGTCCTCTTAATTTTTAGTTTAGCATTAGTATTGAATTCTTTAATTTAGATTAGTTAACATTAAAAATTGTTTAGATTGAGATTGCTTTAGGAGGACACGGTCACGGCCGTACCTACATCTCTCACGTTCGAGTCTATATTATTGAGCGTCAAGGCCGTGACAGTTTTGAAAATGCAGAAGTCCAAATCATGCCGGAAGAAACCTATGAGCCGGCCAAGCAATGTGACCAAGATATTTTTAATTGCTCAGTAGAACTTAAAAATCATCAGGTTGTCTCTACTCTTTTTGCATTTTATCATTATTATTTCGTAGTTTCCATGTGCACGGGCCTAACACTAGGACAGTGTTAGGTTCAAGCTTGGGGGAGGGACTTATTCTTGTTTCATTTGCATGGCATGTCTATTTTCAGCATTTTGAGTCGATCATCTTATTTTGTTTGACATGCATCTAATTATGAAAATTTTAAAAAAATTTAAGTGTCGTCTCATTTCTCTTTGTTTATTATTTTATTATCATTTAAGCTTATTTTCAGAACATCGCTTAATCTATGAAATTCAATCATTATTTCTTTTTATCGAGCATCACTAGAGTATTGGGATTTGGATTGAGTTTGCTGCTAAGTCGAAGGACTAGCTTTCACACGATGAATTTCTCTATTATTTACTATGATGTTGGTCTTGATTATAATTGCATCTCTATTGAAAGCATTAAGTCTTTTTGGAGCTTATAATTATGCTAACTAATTTTAATGTTAAAGTGAAAATGAAAAGAGGGTAGTTAAGCCCCAACAGTTAAGTGAAAAGTATAAAGTTACCCTCTGGAACCTTGGTGTGTCCGGGTAATTAGATCCGTAGGAAATTCTTGCCTGACGGCATCTGCTCTGGGATCCATCGATCGAAAGCCCATTACATGGACCACTTTGTGCAATATGGAGGATTACTAAATTCTTAAGTGAAAAGAAAAAAAAAATCTTAATGATGAAATATGAATTGATAATAGTATGAAAATAAGCTCCTTAAAGACTTGTGGCTCAATATTGATACTCTTATAATATTGACTAATATTATTTGTAGATATGCAGGAAAGACATGTTTGAATGCTAAGAATTCTGCAAGGCTGTGTATTGGTTAAGAAAAGATACTCTAGTGATGGTCATGTAAAAGAACGGTGGGAGGAAAGTATTGGTTTTGTGATGGAGCCCTGTGCCTTATTTGAAATTTGCTTGAGGACAAGCAAAATATTAAGCTTGGGAGTATTTGATGCACGGAAAATCATGCATTAGTTTAGGTCATTTGATTAACGCTTTAGAATGTTTTTTATGTTTAGAAAAAGAAGAGTTTTGATTTGTTTTCATGTAATTTTATTTAGATTTGATTTCTACCTAAATCTGAAAATTATTCATGGCAGGATACGAGAAAACGTCGAAATGAAGACAAGAAAATGTCTAAAACAGCTCAAAAGACTGTCATGGCCGTGACAGTTCTGGTCATGGCCGTGACAGTTCTGGTCATGGCCGTGACAGAAAGATTCAGCACTCAGAAATTTAGCTAAGTTACTGTCACGGCCGTGATAGCTTCTGTCCTGGCCTATCACGGTCGTGACAGACAATTTCTAGCAGAAATTTGGTTAAGTATTTTTTCAACCTTGACAGCCTTCTGTCATGGCCGTGCCGGAGCCTTTCACGGCCGTGACGGCGGTCTATTAGGTCGTTTTAAAGCCATTTTTATCCACTTTTTGAATATATTTTCAGTTTCTTTCATTGGGAGACGAGAAAACCTATAAAAGAAGACATAAGAGGGCTTGGAAAAGCATCCCTAGAACATACTTTTGAAGCCTAAAAAGAGAAGTGCGAGGACAATAGCGAAGCTCTATCGAAAACTCGAGAGAGGACGTGCTTAGCCTATGCCAGAGTTCTTCTTTACTTTTTTCAATCTTTTACATTAGATTTGATGTTGTTATTCTCAGATTTATTCCTTTATTAGGGTCATTCTAGTTGAACCCTATTTATGTTTTGGAGTCTTTCTTAATATTAGTTTAGTTTGAATCTTTAATAGCATTACAATTTCATGTTTAATGCTTTCCTTTGATTCCATGATTTATAATTTGATTGCTATCTGAGAAGAAGTGATTATTTTCGTAATAGTTTCTAGGGATTGATCTTATTTATTGCATGTCACAATTAGGGAAATCGAAAGAGACCTAATTTGTGTAGTTATTAAGGTGACTTGAGAAAGCCCTTAATATTAATTCCAATTGAATGCATCTTATGATTTAATTAAGTAAATTAAAAACTGAAATGATTGATTTATTCTAATTATTCATAAGATAGTAGTTAAAGCCTGAAACATTGGTTAACTAATTTTGGGAATTCACTTTGTTATTGATTCAACTAATTCTAAGTTGAAAAAATTCATTACTTTCTAGTGGTGATAATTAGGTGCCTTAATCATCAAATCATTATTTCTCCAGGTGATTATTTCCTTATTTTTATTATTTTCTTTTTATTCACCTCTGAAAACATATATTTTCTTAATTTCTCAATTAACAACGTTAAATAAAATCTCAGTTATTAATCATCCTCGTGGGAACGATAACTCTACTCATTCACTTTATTACTTGAGCGACTAGTGCACTTGCTAACGTTTGCTATCAATTTTACACGCATCAACTCACATAATCAATCAACTCGCATGATTTCTTTATTATGTGGCTATTTTTTTCTAGCAAGAAAGACGATAATTAACTATGAATGTTGCTCATCCAAGGCTTGTTACTAAAACTTTTGTTAGAGTGCTATGGGTGAAAATAGCATGTTACCTGGTTAACAAAAGATGCATAAATATTACTTCCCAAATGTCTACTCCCTAAACATTGATTTTGTGTGCTTTAGAATATGTTCAATGCAACTGCGACAAAAGTATCACATCTAATATCATTCCAATATTAGCACATAGCAAAATTTATAGGCCATTCAAACAAAAAACAACATGATCTTATATATTCATGCCTAATTCATATCATATAAATATTTGACTAAATTAACTATAAGCTCATTCAAAAAAATACATAGTGCAACATATCAAAATGAAGTCTTCACACATCCCAATCCTACCCACACACCGTGAATTGGATCTAGAATGGTACGACAACCTCGACGATCAGCCATCACGATGGTAACATAACAATAATTATTTATGTTAAAATTCAAATAGAAATATGGCGCGGAAGTTGTGATTCAAAGAGAACTTATCATATTTTTTTCAAAAACATATCAGCATGACCTTTGCATACAGAGGATAGTGGCCAAAATGGCAACATGTATATACAATGTATCAATATCAAGATGTGGTTTGTCAGACAAAAAGGGACAAAAGCCCATACCATGACAATAAAGCATAGGAGCATTCCACCTCAACATCAAGGATATTAAATGGGATATGAGCCCCTCAAGCACATTCTCATCAGAACGACATATAATATCAACTCTTAATAATTAATCATCAACTATGAATGAATAACATTATCTATTTCACAATAAGAAATTGTGAGATGGAAATAATATAAGGATGCTAGCATAGCATATCAATAATTGAGAACTAGGTCCTCGACTCTCTCAATCTAATCCCACCCATCATCATGTCATAAAATTGAACTACCAAATTTAGGGGATTGAGGGGTGAGCAATAATAGCTCAGTGAGTGGAAGGCACACAAATATAAACAAAACATGAAAACCGAGCCCACATGCAATTCGATAAAATCACAAGAAAATTCATGTATGAAAAGCCATGATTAAAATATTTTCCCTCTTTGATTACAAAATAAGTAATGCAAAGAGAGGAAACCTCACTTAGGAAAAATCGTAATTTGGATATAAGTTATAGTGCGGACTAAAAGGTTGCCACCATCTATGGACTTAATGTTTCCCAAATATATATCGTTCTCGTGAGGAATGTACACCTATATACTTTGGTCTTAATGTTTTGTCGTCTAGGAATGGTCTTAATGTTTGCCGCACCCACTCGGAGTCGATCAGGCTCAGATTAAATAAATATCGCTATGAAGCAATTTTTGCATGATGTGCTATGATGTATGAATGTGCATGCATTTGAATATAAACTTAATATAAATTCGAAATTTATATCCAATGAAAACTTCATAAAATTCACATAAAGCTCATAAAATCCTTGGAAACACCATAAAGCCATAAGGTCAATATTATCCATCAATAATGTAATATGCTAAGTAATTTGTAAGTGAACCACATTGCACACAAACACCCATTTTCATATGATGCAAATTCATTCACATCAATCATAATCCATATCAGAAAACACGTCTTACCTCAATGTAAGACTATGGGCTACTAGGAGCTTAATGTTATTGTGTAAATCCACTCACCTCGGATTATGACGTCCAAATTATCTCCTCGCCATAATTTGAATGCCAACTAAGCATTTCAATCACCTCATCAATATCAATTAAATCCATTTAAAATTTCTAAATGACCATTAGCATTCTAGTCACATACAACTAACATGCAAACTTATTTATAACTATACAATTCCTTTTATCATTAACACTTATGGCATATATATATATATCATCCCACTTATGTTCGAAATAAAATTTATGATTCTATATTCAAGTTTGTATATATATAAATTGAAAATAATTAAATGTTAAAATTATCTAAATACAAGTTTATAAAAATGCTGCCAAATCCACATAAATTATACATATCATTTATGGCTCACGTAGCAAGCTTATATTTTGATTTATCTTCTTGACATGCACTATGCCATATGCGCCTTTTCCTTGTTTACCTTAATAACCCAATTTAAATATTAAAGCATGTATAGTGATTTTTTTTATACCTTACTTCATACATGTATCCTATTAAGCTTTAATATAGATCTAAATTTATATGATAAACCAAGTGAAAATTAAGTATTCCGATGGTACACTAATTCCAACAATTGCTATAGTGCTGTTATGAACTACTTGCATATACTTTTCTTTTTATACCACGAAGAATTTGCAACTTTGGACTCAAGAACTTGAAAGGAGCTTTGAAATGATCTTGCTTTCTTGGATGATTTTTCTTCAAGATTTAGCACTCCTTTTATAGGTTTCTATAAGTGTTTATTTCTTCCAAAAAATATGGTATAATCTTCTCTCAAAAAATAGTCGTTACTATTAATTTGTCTCTGTAACCGATCGATCGCATTAATGGACCGCTCGATCGGTCAATATGACTGTTGCACGTTTCTTTTTGTTGTAAAGGTTCATCGGTCGATCGATCTGTCGACCAATTGTTTGATCGGTATAGTCTCGATGTTTTTGAAATTCGTTTTTACGCTAATCAATTGACCGTTGCAATGACTGAACCATCGACCGACATAGTCTTGACTTTTCTTTAATGGACCTTTGAGTTGATCTGTCGACCGGTGCAATGATCGGACCATCGATCGGTATAGTCTTGATATTTTGCCACTTCAAAGCTATCGTCCGATTGGCATGACCGATTGACCCGTGTGTCGACCGGTCGTGTGCAGAATATATTTTTTTTCGTCGTTTAACTTGTCGATTTCTTCCTCAAATGAAGTCATATCAATCTTACACCTGCATTGTCATCACTTGAGCATAGATTAGTAACTTTTATATCCAATTTAATTTATTATCATCAAAATATAGGATTCGACAATTTCTCCCTTTTTTATGAAGACAAACTAATTAGGTGATAAAGAGAGAAAAGTAACTTGTAAGAATAGAGAATGAGTAGTAAGTAAGCTCCCCATACATTCATGTCTATACTTTCAATTTTCCTCCACTTGAATAAGTGACTTTTATGTTGTCATAATAACAATTTGAAGCAATAAAACATATCACATTAAACGTTATAGGCAATAAATATGAATTCAAAAGTGAACACATTCATCATGAAACAAGAGTTATCACATTTCAGCCATAGTCAATACATACATCATGTGTTCATGTACTAACAAATGTGACTATAGTCACTACAAAATGGTGCATGACACTAGTAGAACCACATAGCAATTAAGGAACACATCAACTAAGAACTTATAAAATCGTCCCAAAATTCTTCCACTTTTGACAACCTCAAAGAGGGAGACAACCCAACTACATCTAATCAGGGCTATCATCATCATGAATTACAAACGGAATGAATCCCTATGATGCATAGTAAGCCTACAGCAAGCCAACAAGGTATCAGGGGTCATGCTTCATCCGTCGAACATGACGATCCAATTGCTGTGAAAGGGCCGTGAAGTCGTAGGCGCCATAGGAAGCTGAGACTGCATCTTGGGAAGATCCAATATGCTCAGTAAGTGCCAAAAGCGGAGGAAAACTAGGGCCAGCTCCAGTACATCCTGAGCTCCATCAGAGTCATCGTCTCCAGCATCACTATCCAACCTAAGATGTTTTCGGTGCAAAGTTGCCAAACGATATTAGAGGGGCGGGATCGGATGTACTCCTCTCCCGCAGGAATGTCGAGACCAAAATGGAGTAAAATCTTAGTGATCCAGGCTCTAAAATATAAGTGATACCGACCACGAGCACCGGAGGAGATCTTCTAGAAGATACAATCCATGTGGTAGAAAACATAATGGCCAAAATGGAAAAATGAGGCAATGCGGATACAGAGACAATGTAGAAAGAATAAATCAAAGTGGTTGACCTTTGTATAGTGCTCAGCTCGAGGAGTAATCATATGACTAAGAATGTGGTGAGCCATTTTTAAGAACAGATGAAGGTGCTTATAGGCTGATTCGACGGTATAGTGGACATCCCATCCAACATAAACTACCTGAATGCCATCTACGATCGAGATATAGTCGGAAGGCCAACCATGAGCAACAAATGGATAGAGACCTAGTAACGGGCATGGCACACCAAAGATATGACATAGGTGGTCACGATCAAACCAAATGGGCACCCGAAGAACACAGGTAATAATGGCCTCCTGGGTGATTGTCATGTTCGCATAGAAATGACAAACAAGATGAAAATACCACAAGAGTGGAGACACTAGCAACGAGGGCGAGAATAGAGGGAAGGAGAGAGAGAGGTAGCAGTCGAGTGAAGAGAGAGAGAAAGTGTACCAACGATAGTGACGGAGATCAGCGATGGGGGCAGTGGTGGAGAAAAGAAGAAGAGAGAGGGTAGTGGTGGCGACTCAGAGGCGGCGACGGCAATAGGAGTCCCAATGAAGAGATAAGGAGGCGGCCGAAAGGAGAGAGAGCGGCGGAGACGGTGAGCGCTCGGATGCAGATAGAGAGGGCGACATCCGCGGTCGGGAGGTCGACGATGGCATCACAGTGATGGGGTGAGGAGGTCAACGACGACGTCGCGGAGAGAGGACGGGCAATGGCTAGGGCAGCGGTCGAGTGAAAAATGAAAAGGAGGTCGACCGATCGACCAATCGAATATTATATGTCTGTGATTTTTGTATATACCGGTCGACCGGTAAGGCCAAGCGGTCGATCGATTATTTGTTTTGCAACAAAAAATTCATCGGTTGATGTATGACAATCTATTTTAGCCATACACCATTCGATCGGTCCGTCTAGCCGGTCGATCGATCTTACCATGTTTACCCATTTTTCAAAATTTTAACCATTAAAATCTTGTTCCAAGGATATATTTTAGATAAATGTAAGTGTTGTGAAACACTTTTAATAAATTCATGAAACAAGTGACATTGCATGATCAAGTCACTTTTACTTAGAATTGATATGCAATTAAGATTCAATCATTCATAATTCCCTTCTAAGTATGCAAAATCGTTCTTGACTCAAGGGTTTTGTAAATATATTTGCAAGTTGACCTTCAGCGAATACATATTCAATAGAAATGTCCTTAAGGGTCACATGATCTTTAATGAAATGATATCGCAAATCAATTTGTTTAGTCCTAGAATGTTGAATTGAATTTTTGGTCATTTTTATAGCACTTGTATTATCGCACTTCATGGGTACATTTGAGCAACTTACACCATAATCAAGCAACCTCGGCGGTGGAAAGTGCGATGGAGTTTTACTTCTTGCTGGTGCTACCAAGAAAGTAATACATCCCACTAGTGCTTTTCCTAATAATTTTACACTTGACAAAATCTGCGTCGGTGTAGGTATATAATTAAAATGGAGAATTTCTATCATATCAAATGCCTAATTCAAATGTATGCTTTAAGTAGCGCATAATCCTTTTAACAACAATTAAATGTGATTCTTTGAGAGCGGATTGAAATCTAGCACACAAGCATACACTAAAAATTATATCTGGCCTAAATGTCATTAAATGCAATAAGCTATCAATCATACCTCTATACCTTTTTTGATCAATGGACTTGCCTTTTTTATCTTTATCCAATTTTGTAGTGATGCTCATAGGGATTTTGTTCGTCTTGCATTTGTTCATCTCGAATCTTTTAAGTTACTCTCTTGTATACTTTTTTCTGTTGAGAAAAAATCCATCTTTGAATTGTTTCACTTGTAGGCCTAGAAAGAAAGTGAACTCTCCTACAAGACTCATCTCAAATTCTTTTTACATAAGAGTTGCAAACTCTTTGCAAAGCATTAATTAGTAGCACCATAAACAATAACACCAACATAAATGTGAACTATTAAAATGTCATTTTTCAAATGTTTTAAAATAATGTGACGTCAACTTTCCCTTTTTGAAAATAATTTTCAATTAAAAATGAACTCAATCTTTCATACCAAGCTCGAGTAGCTTGTTTCAATTCGTAAAGAGCTTTTGAAAGTTTAAAAATATGACTAGGAAAATCTAAATTTTCAAAACCTTGAGGTTGTTTAACATAAACTTCTTCATTTATAAAACTATTTAGAAAAGTTGATTTTACATCGATTTGAAGAAATTTAAAACCTTTATAACATGCAAAAGTCAAAAGTATTCGAATTGCCTCAAGTTTAGTATGACTAATCTATCCTTGTTACTCACAATGACACCATTTTCATCTAACTTTTTTCGAAAGACCCATTTGGTTTCAATAATGAGATGATTCTTGGGTCTTTCCACAAGTTTTCGCACTTGATTTCTTTCAAAATTGTTTAATTCTTCATGTATTGCATTTATCCAATTTGGATCTTCAAGTGCTTCATCTATATTGATGGGTTTAAAACTAACAAGAAATTTCAAAAAAGCACATAGATTTTTCAAAGAGTTTTTACTTTTTATACCTTCATTTATATTACCTATAACTTGTTCAAGTAGACGTGATGTGGCATGTCTCCAATTTCTTAGAATGATTTGGTTCTCCTCAATTCGATATTCTTCCATTTCTTTCACATTTAAAGTGTCAACTTTAGCTTCTTACAAATCCTCATTTTGCACATCATCAATTTATCTTTACACTTCAACTATTTCTTTCTCATCATCATGCACTTGCTTGCTCATAAAAAAAAATCATTAGTCTCATTGAATTTAACATTAATAGACTCTTCAATAACTAATGTTCTTTTATTATACACTCTATAAGTTTTACTTGTACTTAAATAACCGAGAAAGATACCATTATCATATTTAACATCAAATTTGCCTAGTTTATCTTTGACATTCAAAATATAACATTTATAATAAAACTATGAAATAATAAATATTTGGTTTCTTTCCATACAAAACTTCAAAACATATTTTCTTCTCAAGAGGCCTAAGTAGAATCCTATTAAGAACATAGCATGATTTGTTTATGGTCTCCGCCCAAAAATACTTTAGTAATTTGCTTTCATATAAAATTGTTCTAGCCATTTCTTGTATAGTTCTATTTTTCCTTTCAACTACTTTATTTTGTTGAGGTGTCTTATGAGTAGAAAAGTTATGAGTAATTACATTTTTGTCATAAAACAATTCAAATTTATGATTTTCAAATTCTCCTCCATGGTCACTTCTAATTTTGAAATTTTTTGTTCAAGTTCATTTTGAATTCTTTTTGCAAATTTGGAAAACATGTTTATCATTTCATTTTTACTAACAAGAAAAATAGTCCAAGTGAAAAGAAAGAAAAATCAATAATCATAAACACATAACTTTTTCCTCCTAAGCTTACCACATCAATAAGTCCAAATAAATAAAAATGTAAAAGTTCCAGAGATCTATTTATATTAATAACTCCTTCTAATTTAAATGAAATGTTGGTTCGTTTACCTGTTAAATATGAATCACAAACATTATTTATCTCAAATTTAACCTTAGGCAAACCTCTAACCAATTCATAATTTGAAAGTTTATTTGATAATTTTTAGTTTACATGTCCTAATATTCTATATCACAAGTTTATATCATCATGTATAGAACTAAGACATTTTTCATTTTTCAAGTTATCAAAATAAATTCTGTATACATTATTGTGTCTAAAATCATGTGTAAAATTTTATTGTTTTCATCTAGTATCAAGCATTTGTCTTTTTGAAATTTGACTAAATATTTTTTATCACATAATTAACTTATGGTAATGAAGTTATATTTTAAGTTTTCAACTAGCCAAACATTTTTTAAGTATACTTTGTCATTCTTACCAACATTACCTATACCAATTACTCTACCTTTGCTATTGTCTCCAAAGGTAATTTTGCCTCCATTTTTCTTTTTCAAAGTGATGAAGTTTGATAGCCGGTCATATGTCTTAAGCATCTACTATCTAAGTACCATTTACCTTCATTGTACATTGGAGTTTCCTAAAAAAAGAAATTAAGAGTCTTATATTTTTTGTACCCAAACTTGCTTGGGTCCATCTTGATAGAAATGATCCTTTTCGGAACTCAATTTTTCTTCATCCCTTTACTTACTCCTTTCCTAGTTCTCCAATCATAAGAATAATGCCCTTCATATTTACAATGAAAATAAGTAATATGTGATCTTGTGTAATCATGCAATGCTTTAATAAATAATTTTTTTTTGTCATTTTTCTTTTTAAAAGAGTCGAAATCAAGTCCCTTTTTATTTAAAGATATTTTAGATCCACTAAGCATGATATCTAACATCTTACTTCCATTTGAGAATTTTTCAAGTTCAACTTTTAAATTCTTAATTTCTTTATTCAAGCACGCACTTTCTACATTTTGATTTTCACATAATGATTTTAGTGTACTATTTTTCATTTTCAATTTTTCGATTAAGAATTCCAAGCTAGAGTTTTCTTCATTCAATAAATCACACTTTTCACATGCTTTAAAATAAACAATCTCGTTTTTCTTTTGCAAATTTTCAAGCTCTATTTTAATATTATCTTATTTCCTTTTTAGGCATCCATATTTATTAATAAGAATTCTAAATTCATTATGCACATTAAAGGATTCATTATAACTAGTGTCGGATGAGTTATATATGATACCTCATGGTTATTAGTCATTAGACACATATATGCTTCTTCATCATTACTAGAGGAGATGTTGGAGTCATCCTCTTCATCTTTGCTTTCATTCCAAGTGGCTTGCAGAACCTTTTTCTTCCTTCTTGACTTTTCTTCATCTTTCTCCTTTTTAACCAAATTTGAGCACTCAGTTTTATAATGTCCAACATTTTTACGTTCAACGCAAGCTATTTAATTCTTGCTTGATGATGATTTTCTCTTGGTGAAGTCATTTTTTTTTTACTTGACAAACTTGAAATACTTGTCAAGCTTCTTTGCATATAAGGCAAACTTCTTTTCATCAAGAACCTCATCTTCTTCACTTGTGTCTTCCTCATCTTTATTTACTTTCAATACCAATGTTTTTTTCTTTTTGGAGCATTTTCTTCTTCATCTTCCTTAATTCCGATCTCATAGGTTAAGAGTGAATATATAAAATTATTAAAATCTAACTTGTTTAGGTACTTTTCTTCAATCACGGTCCTCTTTGTATGCCATATGGAGGAAAGAGATTTGAGAAACTTCTCACCTTTAGAGAGTTAGTTATTGGCTTGTCCAAGGAGGTTAATTAAGTCATTCACAATATCGTTAAATCGTACAATCATTTCATTTATTGATTCATTTTATCGCATTTTGAAAGAATCATATTAATGATTTAAAATATTTAATTTAGATTCTTTGACTTTATCCATTCCTTCATGTGTAATAATGAGTTTCTTCCAATTCTTATTAGCACTTTGACAATTAGAAATCCGATGAAACTCAGTAGGATCCAAAGCACAATAAAAAATATTTTTTGTTTTCCAATAAAGTTTTATCAAAAATATTTCTCCTTCGGTATATTCTAAAGGATATTTTCCATGTAAATCAAAACCGTTTGTAACAACATCCCACATGTCAATATCAATGGAACATATATATGCTTGTGTCCTAATTTTTCAATATGCAAAATTTGATGTATTAAAAATGGAGGACGATTAATCGATTAATCTTCAAAAAAATTAAATCCACTTGATGCCATAGCTCTAAAGTTACTTAAATCTTAAAAACAAGAGCAATATGCTCTGATACCAAATGTAGGATCAAAATCACCAAGAGGGGGAGAGAATTGGTGTATAAAAATCTTTTCGTGAAATCACTTTCGGAAAATCAATAAAAACTTATCAAAAGCAAATAATGATAAAGTGTAAATGAAAGATAAGAAGTAAACAAAAAGAGGCACAATGTGTTGACGATGTTTGATCCTAACACTTTGGCCTACGTTCCCGCTCCAACTTAGATTCATTAGTTTTCTATTTTTTTTTATAGTGAGAGAATAATCATCTTTACACCACATGCCTTTTTCTCCTCTCAAGAGGTAAGGCGCACCTCTTTTACAAAATATTCTCACACTCAAAGTTTAGAAGAGAAAAAAGAAGAATTTGCGACTTTGAGTTCAAGAACTTGAAAGTAGCTTTGAAATGATCTTGCTTGCTTGGATGATTTTTCTTCAGGCTTTGATACTCCTTTTATAGGTTTCTACAGCTATTTATTTCGTCCAAAAAATTTGGTATAATCTTCTCTTAAAAAATAGAAGTTCTTGTTCGTTTGTCTCTGTGACCGATCGATCGCATTAATGGACCGGTCAGCCGCTTAATATGATCGTTGCACATTTTTTTTATGTTGTAACGACTGATCGGTCGACCAGTTCTTCGACCCATTTTTGGAATTCATCTCTGCGCTGATCGATCGATCGTTGCAATGACCGGACCATCGACCGACATAGTCTCGACTTTTCTTGAATGGGCCTTTGAATTGATCGATATCACTAGTGCAACGATCGGACCATCGACTAGTATAGTCTCAACATTTTGCCGCTTAAAAGCTATCGTTCGATTGGCATACATAAAATTAAAGCTGAATTAAAATGATATATCTTGATATTATAATAAATAGAGTTAATACTATATTTTAGTAATTTCACTTCCGACGGTTCTAACCATCGAAATATTGAATAATATATATTATACCTATTAAATTAATAAAAATGGGTGTTCTAATGGTCAAGACCTTCAAAACTTTCGAGGCTTAAGACAACCGTGGAAACCTCCAACGGTCCAAAATGTTCGAATTTGAATTAATATTTTATAGCATTGATTTAAGTTCTGACGATTCTCATCGTCGGAACGTTAGATAATGTTTTTTTTATGTAATGGCAATATACCTATTAATATAAATGTATTTTTATATTCCGACGGCTCGAGCCATCGATACTTTCGAGGGTTCGATGAATCGTCGAAACCTCCAGCGGTCCCAACAGTCGGAATTTGAATTGATATTATATATTATTTCTTATGTTCCGATGGTTTTGAACATCGGTATGTTAGTTTACATATATAATATATATATGTAACAGTAATATACCTATTAATATAATTATTTTTTATGCACCAACGGTTCGGACCACAAAAACTTTTGAGGGTTCAAAGAACGGAACTTTCAACGGTTCTAACCATCGAAATGTAAGATATACTGTATTATATATGTAACAGTAATATACCTATCAATATATATTTTTTTATGTTTCGATGGTTTGAGCCATCGAAACTTTCAAGGGTTCAGACAAACATCGAAACTTTCAGCGGTTCGAACCCTCAAAATTTGAATTGGTATTTTATTTTATTTATTTGCATTTCGACTGTTCTAACCATCGAAACGTAAGATGTACTACATTATATATGTAATAGTAATGTACCTAGTAATATAAATATTTTTTATGTTTCAACGGTTTGAGTTGTCGAAACTTGCGAGGGTTTAGAGAATCGTCGAAATTTTTTGCGATTAGAACCGTCAAAATTTGAATTGACATTTAATATTATTTATTTATGTTTTGATGGTTATGTAATGATAATATACCTAGTAATATATATATTTTTTATGTTTCGATGATTTGAGCCGTCAAAACTTTTGAGGGTTTCAAGAATCGTCGAAACTCTCAATGGTTTGAACCGTCAGAATTTGAATTGATATTTTATATTATTTATTTATGTTTCGACAGTTCTGAGTGTCGAAAATTGACAAACTCTCTATAAGTAGCTGACCCTTTCGTTTCGTCTTCTGGTTCTTCGTCCCTCGAAAAATCACCATCAGGCCGCCCATGTTCGCCGCCGCCACTTTCGCTATGCCGATGACTTCCGATCAAACCCATCGTTGCAACCACTCCGCCGCCGTCCTGTCGCTGCGTCGTCACCTTCCCCTGCAAAAAGCACATTGTCGATCGCAACCATCCGCCATCACCTGATTTATCTATCTGCCACCGCAGCCGTGCTGCTCCGCCGTGATTGCATCTGCATCGGTCCGCTGCCGCCCCGTCGTTGCAACCATTCGGCGACTTCCGCCGGCCTGTTGCCGCAACCGCTACGCAACCAACCACAAGTACGTTCGACCACTCCCTTTCGCCCGCCATTCCCCATGCCCTTCCCCCTCCGCCTTCCCCACGCCGCTATTCAATCCGGCCATGGGGGCTGCATCCGGCTGCTCACAGCCAGACCCGGCCATTCGCCTCTGCGGTGGCCGCATCCGGCCACTTTCGGCCAAATACAATCGCTCAAGGCCGCGGTGGCCATATCCAGCCGCTTGCAGCTAGTTCCGGCCTTTCACAGCCACAATGGACTAATTCGGTCGGTTGCAGCCAGATCCGGCTGCTCGCGGCCATGATGGCCACATTTTTCTATGGCGGCCACTTCGGGGTGTTCATGGCCGCAGCGGCCAGATCTGGATGTTGCGGCAGCAGCATCGGCCACTTCCGAGCACTCGCGGGCGCGGCGGCTACATGTTTAGTTAAATTTTTTTTAACTCATGTATTTTGATGTACTTGCATTTGACTAATAGGACTTAGTACTCTCATTTGATAAGCATTGTGAGCTTTCTCGTTTCGACAACTTCAAAAGTGTAAGAATGCTAATTGGGTGTTACATAAGTCTGAAGATATTATTTTTGTTGTCTTATGTTCCATTTATATGCAGGTTATTCGAATTCTCTTATTATCTCAGTCAGTGTTGTGTGTCATTTCAAAAGATGTAAGTTATTTATTTTTGACAAATTATTATTTTTATGATTTGTTTGGCAAATATGATTTCTATTTAGATTGTTATTTATAAAATATGCAATATCTTTAGATTCTCTATTTTAGTTTTCGTTAATTAGTAGCAATGTCTCCTTTTAGATTGCAAATGTGATTACTTTTTATTTAAGATTATTTTTTAATATTTTATTTAGAACATTTCTTATTCACAAAGTTTGTTAGAGATATTTTATATGTTCAATTTTGATGTCTGAAACACGTGATAGCGATATTTAATTCAATAGTTACTGATTGTTTATTCAAAATTTATTTGTCTAGATTATTCACACACCAATCCCCATTCTCCTTGTCTCCAAATTTCATTTGACTTTTGTAATTATTTACTCATCACAATTTAATATAATTCTTTGAATGTTTTATAAATTAACATAAGTATATTTCTAACAATGCTATAATTATATTTCAGAATTGTTTTATACATCGTCAGTACGACTTATATTAATTTACAATTATAAAATTTTATTTTTTATTTACGAAGTGGAAAATATTTTACTTAAATTGTGCACTTTTTTTTACTTCTTTTTAAGAAGTTTTGAACAAATAGATATCTATTTTGGAGAAATTTTGTAAATAAAGGATTTCTTATTGGAATAAACATATCAAATTTTAATCTATCGTATAGTTAATGTTCTTTTTCTTTTTATATTTGAGATAAATGCTATAAAAGTTTTTCAACTTTTAGCATAATTAAAATACTTGTGTAGTGAAAGCATGAAATAATGAACAAAAGTTCGTGAAATGTTTGGAGACATAGATGGAGATAAAAATTATTTGCTCTTATTCCAAGACTTAAAAAATTAATTCGTTGATCACCTCTTATTATGCTCATAATTATTATAATTAAACCCACGAAATTACATAAAATCTGATCATATTTAAGCACTTTTCACTTGTTATTAGGGGGAAATTGAATGAGTAAAATGGGGAGTAACTACTTTTCAAATTTTGAATACTGAACAGGGAGGAAACAAAGGGGGGAGGAGGAGAACTCGAAAGGAGAGAGAGACGAGAACCCAGAAGGAGAGAGAGACGACAATAGGAGGAAGAAGGTGGAAGAGAAGAGTATTGATGTTATCAAAAATCATGACGAACTAAAAGATTTTGATTCCGTTGTGATGATACTCTTTTAATTCTATGAGGCCGCGCATTTGACTTCTCATTTTTATTTACTTGACACACTGCAATTTTATTATTTATACTTGGTTCCAATTGGATCGAGAGACCGATTGTTTCTTCTTTAAACTAGTTTCATTTGAGAGGAGAAACTGATTACATTATTTGTTGTGTTTCTAGTGATAATTGATTTAGTATTGATATATAGATCGAGAGATCCATCATAATAGCTGATGTGAGGTGAGAGCCCTCGACAGCTGCGAGAGGTGTCAAATATATTTCAATTGCTCTGATTAGATTAAAAGAATGAGTTTCCAGAGATCGAGAGATCATCCTCTTCTTTTGATTAAAGATGAGAGTCTGATTAATTAGTAGTCCTAATATAGTACTTAACGGCTACTCTCCTTTCGGCTCAAAGAGAGGTCGGCGAGCCGGAAGACAGAGTAATTAAATTCGCGCTCCAAGATCAAAAGATCATTCGATTCATAAGTTGAAGATAAAATGCAATAGCGTCAACGAGTTCATTACGAGGGAATCTCTTCCATTACATTATGACATCTTTTCATTCTCTTTTGTTATTCTTTCTCTAAATTTCGTTTCTCTATTATCCGATTTACTCTTAATTATTTCATGACAACTTTTGGGATATAAGTAGATTAGTAATAGGTCTAAATCAACGGAGTTACGACACTCAGGGTTTCTACTTGACCTGTGCACTTGCAGTTGTGTGAATTCTAGAGTAAAATTTAAACACGCCTAGAATTACTTTTAGTGCGAGAATCCCACATAAAGTTCACATCATTAGTCCAACCTACCAATGATGCATAAATTATGTTTCCACCAAACGATCGTCGATGGATGTACAATAGAAATAATTCCGGCCGTAGAGGTTTGACACAAGAATTCATAGATGGCGTTGAGTATTACACAAGTGTGGCTTGTCAATCTTTGCAATTTCAACGGGAAGGAACAATTAGGTGTTCTTGTCTGAAATGTTGTAGTACAAAGTTGCAATCGTTAGAGACAATTAAAGTTCATTTGTATAGAAAGGGGTTCAAATGAAATTATTGGCATTGGGATGATTTAGGTGGAGCACCATCTAAAAGCGTGCCAAATCAGGAATTTCATTCTGTCGACCCTTATGACGGATTTAGTTCGCGATACCAACAGTTAATTTATGATGCTGATGCTTTTGAGTATGGTAACATAGGATTTGAATAGGATGAAGAGACACCAAATCCATAAGCAACTGAGTTTTTTTAGTTGTTAAACGCATCGAGCCAACCCTTGTGGCCCAGGTGTGAAAGTCATTCTGAATTATCACTTGCTATTAGAATGTTGAATCTGAAAGCCGATTATAATATTTCACAAGCATGTTTTGATGCATTTATAGATATTTTAAAAGATGTCACACCGTCCGGGGTTCGCATTCTTGAAAATTATTATAGGACAAAAATACTTGTCAAATTATTCCTGAAAATTATTCTGACTGCTCAGACCGTCAAAATTGTCAAATTCGACGGTTATAGCCTTCGAAAGGTTTCGATGATTGTAGTCGTCGAAAGGTTTTGACGTCTAAAGCCGTCGATAACTATCGATAGTTCGAGCCATCGAATGTTATCGATGGCTCAAACCATCGATACTTATCGATGGCTTAGATCATCGATACTTATAGACGGCTTAGATCATTTTAAGTCTCGACGGCTGTAGCCGTCGGTGTTTTTTTGACGCTTGGCATTGTCGATTATTCGACAGCTTTGATTGCAAAATTGACCGTTGAAGGTTTGGACGGTCCTTCGGTAATGATCGAAAATAATTTGCAACGCTCTATTTTCGCGCGGATGTCATCCGTCGAAAAACCCATTTTCGATGGTTTTTGTTTGATTATAGACAATTGTAACTGTCGGTAAATGAGGTTTTTCTTATAGTGATGTTTGTTGTTGGTTCGATGGCCTTTATCACTGCCTTGAAGTAAAACACCTTCCTTGATGCAGAAATCTGTGCGTGGTGATCGTTTTCATTGTCTGCAAGCTCCATTCCTACATTGACAGAGGACAATGGATCAAACGGAAATGGGGGAGAGAGACTGCAACAAAGCTGACCCAAAAGTAATGAAGGAATAAGAAATGGCCAATCTCAGCATCAAATGTCTTAAATTTCTTGGGTAAAGGGTAGAGAGTGTAGCAATCAATTACTAAGATCTAGTGGATGCATATTTCATGGTGATGAAACCTCACTAGCCTCTGAGAAGTAGATACTTCACCTTCTCTTGTTAAAATGTCAATACTGTAAGTAGTAGAAAAGCTTCCTAATTAAGTTGGCTTTTCTGCTCAGAAATTTATTTCTTCTTCTTAAGTTGGCTTTTCTGCTCAGAAATTTATTTCTTCTTCTTGGTATCTGATTAATTCATTGCTGAGATGTGGATACTGCACCTTCATTTGTTGATGTATTGATTCTGTAGACTGTCAGTATATGATGGGTGCAGAAACTTCCTTGACAAGTTAAGCACCATCATTTTTTACAGCAAATATATAAAATTATTTTATTACCCACTATTGAGGAGATGTGGAATCAATATGAAAATATTTCATTATATACATTATCTTAATATAGGCATATTGTAAGAACAAACTATATAACGTTCACACACCACCAGCTATCTTGTCCGCTGATGTCGACGCCTATAGTAAGTGTAATGCCCCCAAATCGCATCCCGCCACGTGGCAGAATACGTTTCGGATGCCATATTGACAAAAAAGAAGACTTTGACTGATCAACTAAAATAACAAAATATGTGGAAGAGAAACATCATGAATAAGTGATAATATGTGGATAACATCATCATGAAATATGCGAACAACTACAGAAAGAATCATCATATGAGTCCAACATCAATCTATTATCGCGTAAAGGAAAATTTATTTCATGAATATAAAGGACTCAAGACTCACATGTACTGCCACCACGAGCTTGATCTGTCATCGTTGGCCACCTTCATCATTAAGATTTGATCCTGTATTTAAGAAGATGCAAGGGAGAAATCTCCCTATGAGTTTTGCAACTCAGTATGAAAGTAAAGTAAAAGTTATCATAAGATCATAATACTAGACAATAATCATAAGGACGTCATCATCATATAATGCCATGAGTAAAAGAAATTCTATAACTAGGCATATGAATAGGAAATTCATATATTGTCATCTTCTTGAGATCATAAGATCAAAGATCCGGATAGGTAATAATAAATCATCATAAAGGAGACAAAAGCCGATCATCATAATTATAAGATCATTATCATATAAAGAATCATAAGAAATCATTGTACGAATATTGATAATCATGAATCGAATCATTTTTGTTAAAACGTATTAATAATAGATCAAGATATCATAAAAAATCATCATATAAGTAACAAGAGCCAATAATCATCATAAAGATATTTCATTATTAATATGTTTCATCTTCTTTCATCATTTTATTATTCATTTTGCTTATGGTGGAGTATATTTCAACCCACGGGGAGGCTCATCCATCATCATCATAACTAGCAAAGTCAGCCTATAACTGACCATAGTCAGCTCATAGCTAACTGTAGTCAGTCACCAGTCCATCGTAAAAAAAGCTCTCCATTTAACATTTTTCATCTTTTATCTTGTAGCTTTTAATTTATCTTTATTAGGACGTAAGGATCATGATCAAGATTTGATCATCATAAGAAAAGATCAACAAATCATATTAATCAATGGTCATAATCATCATCATTATATAAGACTTAATCAGAGCTATAAGATAGGATGTAGAGAGAAATCAGATATGCATAAACATCTTAATCATCATCATAAAATAGATCAGCATTGATGGATATGAATCATTGTCATCACCGATATGATTGGATCTAATTTAAGTTATCATAATAAGATCATAGGTCATGTTGGATATCATTATTGTAAAGGCAAAAATAACATAATCATCGTCATGACTTTAATCAGGATTAATCACGTGAATCAAGGGTCTACACATCATAAAATCAACATAATTTGTATCGAAACCCGAGCCAAATTCGTAAGGCATCAAATCGGGAAATCATGGTTACCAATAATAAGACAAAATTGTTACTTTTTTTCAGTCATGGTTACTAGAGGTTGAGCATCTGGGTCATCTCGCTCTTCTAGACGTTCACTCGAGATAAATCAGCCATCATAACCACCAGGTATTATATTTATTATCCGTTGCTTATTTATAATTGATTATAATAGTTAAATTTATTTTTTAATAATGTTAGTTGCTCCGCCGTCGATGGGGTCACATAGTAGGCAATCCATTGGTGGGTCTACTCCACGTATCACTCCAGGTACGTGTCACATAGTAGGCGATACATAGTAGGAGATAGAGTTTTCTAAATATTTTGCTTTTGTGATAGTTGCTCCACCGTCGATGGGGCACATAGTCGGGACGTCTCAATCACACGACGACGATCGGCATGTCACACTAGGTTATTTTCTGTATATTTCATAATTTTAAATAGGAGGCAAATTTTATGTAATTTCTTATGATGACAATTGCTATGTTACCGCCACCACCGAGATTACCGTACGCTTCACCACTTTCTAGCGTTGGCGAGTGACATCTTACCCCAAGTGATATATTTATTATTATTGACATCTTCACTATATGATAGTACCGTGCGGGATGTCAATGCTCTCATCTTTTATAATTGTCCGAAGGGGCAGGTTCCTGGAAAGATGTCTCAATTGAAGTGCGAGATGACATCTTTCGAGCCTTTACAGTATGATGTTCTATTTGGGTTACATAATTTATTTTATATTATTTTAAAATTACTAAGTTTTAACGTATTGTGTAAGAGGCAAATTAGTTTCATCAGGATCTTAGTTTAGGGACGATACGGAGATATTTTGAGGAGGTCACTGCGAAATGCCTCCGAAATCGATTGTACAAATTTCGCAAGATCGTCATGTCCACCGGCATCACTTTGGAGCAGGGCATACAAAGATGCCTAAGGAATATTAGGTGCTCGGTTTGGGAGTCCTTATGTAGGAAATGGTAATTGTGTTTACTTTTAAATTATTTTTACTAAATTTATAGCTTTTGAAAGTCTAAGTATTTGATGTTCATAAAGGACGGATGAACGATGGCAAAGGAAGTTGGAAAAGGCAAGAGTTAAATGACTTTCGAAGCTCGATTTGACGAGCATCAACGGCGCATGTTAATTTATATACAAATTCAATTAATCAAACTTTGAACTTATACTTATTTTATAAAATTTGAAACATTATCATAGGAGGAGAAAGAAGGCAGTCCCATGGACTTTGGCGTAAGAGGCCACGCATATGAGCCGAAAGACCAAAGACTTGGTCACTCCCATTGCTTGTAGGCTTTTGGTAAGTCTCATCATATGTTTATTTGGTTGTTGACGTTAGTGCACTATTTTTGAAATGTGCAATATTTAAATTTTTTAGGATGAGTATAATGGAAAAATGACTGAAAAATATGGAGATGATCCGAGTACTTAGCCACCAGGTAATGTTTCTTTGAAGGGATACATGTTTTAAATTTATGTGTGTTTTTTATATATGATTTATACATTATACGATTGTATAATTTTTCTATTACGTAGAGGATCCTATTGTTTGGAAGGAGGTGGCCGGTATAACAGGATGAGGATACTTGCGTGAACTCGTTTAAATATGTGAATTATGTGATCCAGATGAGCTCAGATCCTTCCAAACCTCATCATTTAAACATGTGATCTTTACATATTTTTTTTATTTACCTTCTATTTACTTTTTTAATATGGAAGTAAAAAAGTGACAATCTCAATTAAAAATTTAAAACCACTTTATTATTTTATATATTAAATTATAAATATTTGTTATTTTAATTGAAATATATATTCCTTGCTAATATTCATTCAAAAAAGATATAAAAATTAGTAAAAGAATTTTATTGATTTTCATATAAAAATAAAATTATATATATATTATATTATTTATTATTTCTTGGTGAACTTGACAAAGAGAATGTTGGCACAAAATTAGTGAATATAGAACACGAGAAGGTCATCTTGAAATCATGCGTCAACTTTATTAACTTCTTAATTAAAATCAAAGAAAAAATTAATATTTTATATGGGCTTTACGAGCCCCTCTAAAATCTGTAACGCTCCCAAATCGACCCCCGCCACGTGGCGAAGACCAACCTGGAGACGCTACAGCATGCTATGACTTGATCATAATATTGACCATATCTCAGTCAAGGACCGAGACATGTCAACAGAAAGATAATAAAATAAAAGAAGATAACATAAATATGCAAAAGTCTAAAAGTGGCTATATCATTGCTAAGAAAATAAAATAAGTTTTACATCATGATTTTAAAATGCAGAAGGTAAAGAAAAATTAATAAACACTCTAAAAGCCCTATGGTTCATGTGATGTCCTATCGCCAGAGCTTCATCACCACACGCCTACTCCACCACATCACTGACTTGGTCCTGTGAAAATCAGACACAGTGGAGGAGGTCCTCCCGTAAGCTTTACAACTTAGTGGGGAACCACATGATATACAATGCATAACATAAATAAAATAATCAGAGACAAATAATCATGCTTGACTTGAACTTGAAATGATAACATGGCAGCATCATAGATCATGATAAGAATAAGATCAGAGGATATCATGAATTAGGAGAGTAACATGATGATTAATAAATATGAACTTATAGCATACTTGAAAATCATGACAGTAGCTTGACTTGACTTGAACATGTTTCTTGATTTTGGTTATTAATTAGCAATCAGGGTGACTTTAGGTGCCTTTAGTTCTTAGGGTATGCCCAGCAAATGATACGGCCTTGTGCGGATCAATGGGTGATCAAACCATGACCAAGGGAGCTACCATTATCTTGATGCATTTGGCTTGGACTGGCAATCCATTGTTAATCTTTCATCTAATCTTATTAATCACTTTGAATAACTTGTAGCTCTTTCTTCTTTGTTCAATGAATACGATGAGATCAATAAGAAAATAAATCAATGAGAGAATAGATCTTGGAAATCAGTGAGGGATCTCTGTAGGGTCAGAAAAATAGGATCAAATGTACATAGGCAATATTCAGATTTAAAAAAATAATTAATAAATAAATCTAATAAAAGGTTCCTAGAAATCGGTATGAGGGAAATTAGGAAAAAAAGTTCATGTTGGAATCATAAGGCAATCGATAACGTTCATATCAAATAAGGGAAGACTGATGGGTAAAAAATCAAGGGCTATTTCGTGGCCCGACACGGCCGTGACAACCTAGTGCCACAGCCGTGCCGATCTGAATGGTACGATCGGGTACGTAGGTGGTGGCACGGGCGTGCCATAAGAGGGCACGATCGTGATAGAGGGTGAGGGTGGTCGGTCTATCCTGGTGCGGTTGGGTACTTGGTCATGGCACAGCTGTGCCAGAAGGATGGCACGGCCATGACCGATCGGGCACTCGGTCGACCGACCTCGATCGGCTTTTTACTTAGTTTCATCGGATCTTAGCACGGGCGTGCACATGGCGTGGAACGTCCGTAACAATAATGTCACGAGCGTGCTAGAGAGGGGCACGGCTATGACGACAGCCGATTTCATCCAGTTTCAATTTGAAAATCACATGGATCCTTAACGTACTTTTGTTCTACTCTAAATCATACATCCTAGCAATCGATAAGACAAAAATAGAATAACAGAATTAATTCAAACAGTAAGCAAATCAGTAATCAAATAATTCAAACAATAATTCAATAATCAAATAAAATCCTAGAACAAGCTCTTGATCCTTTTCGTTTCGAAATCAATTAAGGCATGGATTAAAACAATTCAGAGGTCATGCAAGGTGATTTCGATTCACCCACCTATTAAGCGCGATTAATTTATTTTCTCATCGATTCATTGCTGTTCCACGGCATCTATGCTTCAGCGTGCTCCTTCCTTATGGTGCCAACTGGTTTTGTTGTTCCTTGAAGGAGGCGTGTGCATGGGGCATTGGGGTATGGAAGGATGCATGTTGTACGTAAGGGAAGAGAGAGAGGAAGAGAGAGGGATTGAGGTGTTTTTGTGTGGGGGAAGGGATATGTCGTGCGGCGCTAGGGAGAAGGAGGGTTTAGGGGTGAGTTAATTAAGGTTAATGTTAATGGGCTATTCAACGAGCCCATTACTTTGTGTTTTTTTTTGGTTGTGACAAAATCATACTTCAACTTTTTTGGTTGTCTCACAATTAAAGTTTTATATAGTTTATGGATCATAATATTATCATTGATTCGTTGGGTCATTGCCGAGTTGGTTAGCATCAACTTGTAACTCAAGCTGGGGGCAACCGATTGGTTTGAATGCAAAAATAAGATTGATGGATTATTAGAAGTTTAAATGTGGATTCCATATGCTGTCCTGTTGAAAGTTTGGATTCCGACTTTCATCTCACGGCTATCTTGCCATACAATTTCATGGCAATATGAGAAGCCAGTGAAATTGGGACCCAACAATATGAAACCCTTATCCTGCCATCCTTATATCTCAAACTCACCAATCCGTTTTAAAAATTGTTTTTTTTTTCTTATCTATTTGTGTGCAGATATTTATTCGAAACGTTTTTTCTTTTCATTTCCAAAGCATCAGGAACGGGAGCTCGTTCCAAAGTCCTCCGATGGCCGAGTTCTATCCGCAGTGCAACACGGCGCAGGCCAGGACAAAGACGACCGAGTTCCATCCTCATCTAGGCCGTCCGGAGGTAACCCGTCGGCTTCTCGGGCCTCCCGGTCGTCAGCTGCAGCCTGACGGGCACATTGTTTTTCTCGATCTGGTAGAAGAATAAGTACTCATTATGAAAATTATAACATGTCCAAGGTTGTTTTCCATGATAGGACAAACGTTACTGTTTATTTTGAAAATCATATTCAGTCATTAAACTTCTTATCATCATTTTAACTTGTCAAGGGAGCCCTAAGTGTTTACTGTATTGTGGCTATCAACCAATGAATAATTATTTTTTTATGAGCAACACCACTTCTCCTTTTTTTCTTTAAGATCACAGGTTACTTTGATTGAAGCTTAGAAGCAATCCTGCGGTAGTTTTATGACTCTGTATATACTTCTCTTGTGCAAATAATTCAACGATCAGCGCAAGAACGTCTCCATTCCTAATCCAAGTTCTCTTACGACCAGAATTCTTAGTCATCACGGTTCATCTTTGGCTACTTTCTACTAATGTTTTCACCTGTTCTTGTTTCTCTATGGATGAGGTTCGGATACACTACAAGAAAACTGCATTTTTTCAACAGTTTGAAAAGTCAGAATTTTCGACGCCTTCCCATCCGTCGGAAGTTTCGACCGTCCGAACCGTCGGTAATCATAAAAAATAATTAAATATTATAATCTTATATATCATAATATATAATATAATTGATATTTTATTATTATAATTATCGATGGTCCGAACTAATATTATAATCTTATATATCATAATATATGATATAATTAGTATTTTATTATAATAATTACTGATAGTTCGGACCGTCGAAAGTGTTGGAAACGTAGATTATAATATTTAATTATTTTTATGATTACCGACAGATTGAACCATCGAAACTTCCAACGATTTGAAGAAAAACCATCGGTAAAGTAAAAATATTATTTTATAATTACATTTTGCGATAGTGAAAACCGTCTGTATTGAAAAATTATCCCGCCACCCTCCCCGCCTTTTTTTTCCTTTCCCACTCCCCCACTTTCTTTTTCCTTATATTTATTACCAACCTCCTTCTCTCTCTACCTCTCTACCTCTTTCTCTCTCTACCGGACGAGACAACCGAAGGACGACCTCCGCGACCCCTCTCTCTCTCTCTCACCCGTGGTCGGCCGGTGACCCCTTTCTCTCTCTCTCCCCCCATCACACGCGGCCTGGAACCGCCGCCTAGCGGCGGAACCGCCGCCTGGCGGTTTGATCCGGCCGCGCGCGGCCTGGATCGGCCGCCTCATGGTGGATCCGCCGCCTGGCGGCCTGATCCGGCTGCATGCGGCCTGGATCGGCCGCCTTCGGCCTAGATCGGCCGTCTAGCGGCGGATCCGCCGTGACCCCTCTCCCTCGCGCATTTGGCCTCGCGGCGAATCCGCGCCCTGCGGCTTGATTCGGCCGTCAATTTTTTTATTATTTTATACGTTATCTCAAACGGCTTAAGCCGTCGAAAAAAATCTCAGCCGTCGAAATTATTCGACGGTTGCCATCGTCGAAATTATTTGACGGTTGCCATCGTCGAAATTATTTGACGATCATGATTGTATGAAGTTTTCGACGGTTGCAACCGTCAAAAGTTTTGGCGATCACCGTGACCCTCTGATGTTTTAACGGTTGCAACTGCCAAAAGATTTGGCGATCGTCGCAACCGTATGAAGGTTCGACAGTTGCGACCGCCAAAACTTTTGGCGGTTGCTACAATCGTCTGAAACTTCAGATGGCCACAGCCATCTGAACTACCGATGGTTGACAACAGTCGAAAATTTTTGACAGGTATCGAAACTTTCGATGATTGCCTATTTCCCATTGGAAAAGTATTTGTGATGAGCAATTTTCTGACATATCGTATTCGTCAAAAAAACTATCGAAAACTTTATTTTTCGACAAATTTTGTAAAATTTGCGACGGTCGTAATCGTCTGAAAAGTCGATTTTTCTTGTAGTGATAGTGAGTAAGGAACCCATCAAGATACACGAATTTTGAGCAATCTTTGCACACATGCTCCTGCCAAGAATCTATATTATTTTCTAGTACCACGCGTGTGCAAACAAGATAACGCACATTCAAAGGTAGCCTACTTGATTGTGTCAGATGTAAGGCTGCCGTTTGCTTGGATGGACTACTCACTACAAGATAGGATTTTCTGATGGGTGGTTTTCGACGGATAGAAATTTGTCGTAATTTGCGACGGATTTTACGACGGATAGCGATCCGTCAAAATTTTCGACACTCACAATCATCGAAAATCAAAATAATAAATTATATAATTTGTTATATTATTATTATTATTTTTTGACGATTTGGAACGTCAAAATTTCCGACGGGTACCTAACCATCGTAATTTCCGATGGTCCAGACCGTCGGTAAATGTAAAATAATATAATATAAGGAGTATTTTATTAATATAATTAGCGACAGTTTAGACCGTCGCAATTTTTGACAGTTCCAAATGTTGGTAAATGAAAAGTAATATGATGTAACGAGTATATTGTAAATATAATTAGCGACAGTCTGAACCGTCGCTATTTCCGACGGTCAAGACCGTCGGTAATAATTAGCGAGAGTTAAAATCGTCGGTAAACTAAAAAATAAATATTATATATAACTAAATATAATATTTTATTTTTATAATTAAATAATTTTTTACGTTCATAATCGTCGGTAACTTTAAAAATAATTAATATCATATTCGTATATATCATGATAATATATATTATTAATATTTGCTAAGTTTCCGACGGTCGGAGCCGCCGGTAATTAAAATTTCACTATCCCGCACTTTTTTTTTCGTTTTTCCGCTTTCTCATCTTTCCACCTAAATATATATAATATATATATGTAATCTTCCCCAATCCCACTCTTTATTTCTCTCCCTCTCCCTGCCGGTGAGCCTCTCCCTATCGAATGACAAGCATCGACGACCAACGACGTCCCTCTCCCGCCGGCGTCCCTTTCCCCTTATCGATCTCTCTCTCTCCAGCCCGAATCGCCAGGCGGTCGGATCCAGCAGTCGACGGTCGGATCGATCGTCTGGCGGCCGGATCTGATCGCGGGCGTCGAATCTGGCCGCGGGCGTCGAATCGGCCGCCTGGCGATCGGATTTGGCCGCAGACGGCCAAATCCGCCGCTGGCCGTCGGATTCGGTCGTTGGCGGCGGGCTAATTTTTTTTATATTATAAAAATTCTTTGCAACGGTTGCGACCGCTTCGGCGGTCGTCGCGACCGTCGAAAGTTTCGACGGTTGCTACCGCCGAAACTTTCAGCGGTTGCGATGATCGCCGAAACTTTCGGCGGCTGCGGACATTTGCGACGGTCATAAATGAATTGTTTTCAACCGTCGAAAATTATTTGTGATGATCATTTTTTCCGTCAAAAAATATGTCGAAAATCATAATTTCCGATGATTTTTTACAAATTACAAATAGTCAGAATTTTTCTTGTAGTGACTATAAGAGTTATTATAATTATTATTCTGAAAGCAACTGTAAAAAAAATATGCATCACCTTGCATTTATTATAAGGCAGATTCATAAATATAGTTAATTAAAGAATTTAACGATGATGTTCTCTATCTCATTTTATTTCTTATCTTTTAAATCTTCATCCAGCAGTTCTTCATTGAATCTTTTAAATAGTTTATCATAATTGGATAAATATTAAAAAAATAAAAAATAAGATGAGGGAGGGAACTTTTTAATTTTATCTTTAATTAATTAAAATTAACAATATCCGACAACAATTTTCTAAGTACGAGCAAGTTGACACATAATAGAAAATATAGAATCAATCTTCAAATTATGCTTCGACTTTATTATCGTCTTAATTAAAATCATAGGAAAAAGTAATCTTTTACATGGGCCTTACATGCCCATCTAAAATCATACTTCGACTTCAATATTATTTTTAAATATAAATAAGCTACATACGAAATATTAAAAAAAATGACAAAACGTGCAGGGAAAAGAAAAAGGTCATAACCGTTCTGGATAAAATTAAATATTAAATTGGTGCATATCATAATAAGGATAATAAAATTTAATATATCAATTAGAGTAGGTTTAGTTCCACAATTAAAGTTTTATATCGCTTATGGATCATAATATTATAATTGATTCGATGGCTCGTTGCCGAGTTGATTAACACCAACTTGTAATTCAAGCTAGAGGCAACAGATTAGTTTTGATGCTGAGAGATATTGATGGATTAATAACTTGGGCCTTCTTTTTAATGGATGAACTTCAAAAAATACGAAAGGCGGATTCCTATATCGTCCTTTTGAATGTTTGGATTCCAACTTCATCTCACGGCTATCTTGCCATAAGATTTCACGGCAATATGAGAAGTTTGTGATTTGGGACTCAGCAAAATACATGGATCCTTGCCGTCAACCCTTGTACCTCAAACTCACCAATCTTTTTAGCTTCTTATCTATTTATGTGCAAATTTTTATTTGAATCGGTTGTTTTTTTCCGTTGCCAAAGCATCATATCTAGAATCTATCTACCAGGTGAAGTAAGGCCAGCACAGGAACGGGAGCTCGTTCCAAAGTCCTCCAATGGCCGAGTCCTTCTGTCTGCAACTCTGCTGCCGAAGCCGTCGAGCCACGCGTTCTTGCTGTCTGCCCTGCGACAAGACAAGTCGCATGTGGCCAGACGAACGATCTGTCGCAGAGCTCCAGCCTCTGTTCGAGCACCGTAAAGCTTCCGAAGGAAATCTGCTCGTCCTGGCCGTCCAGCCACAGCAATATGACCACCTGCCCGCTGGCTTCTCAGTCCTCCCAGTCAACAACAGCGGCCCGACGGGCACCATGTTGGGGTCGCCGCCTCGGCCTCGAAGGAGGAGTTGCAGATGACGAATTCAGCGAGATCGACGACATGGTTGCTGTCGAATTGGAGGTGGAAGATGGTGCTCTGCCCCTTCGAGGCCGCCCTCGTTGTTTCATAATGGAGGACAATTTAGACCACATAATCATTATTGAGGTTAATAATAAAGGATGCATAAGGAATAATAGAACAGGTCTATATTAAGGTTAATATTAAATTCGGACTAAACATTATAATCTCAATTCCATCTTGCCATACGTGATGAGAGTTAATAGTAGGCAGTGACATTTGGACCCAACGATATGGAACCTTGCCGGTATCTCGATAAAACTTTATCTTATATCTCAAACTCACCAATCCTTTTTTTTTTCAAAATAGGCTTTTTCCTCTGCCCGAACGCCGTGATGCTTCCGAAGGCGACGTAGACGACCGAGTCCTCGTCCTGGCCGTCCAGCCACCGCAATATGCACGCCGTGTGCTCGCCTAGATAACGTTGATAACGACCATAACAACTAAAGATGAGGTCTGTAACGACGAGTGACGACCGATATTTAATGATATAACGGATACAATGGAGCTCAAAATTCTAATAGAGTGCAACTAGAAGTATTATTCTTAATAACAACTACATAGGTTGACAAATTCCAATATTTCTGATTTGCTTTTCCCTTTCAAATATTAACTTTGAGTAACGTGTTTATTTTTTTCTTCATAATTTATCTTGTTTTTTTACACTACACAGCCACCACACCGAAACCTAATACTTTTGCTAATCCATTGTGATTGGTCGTTGTTCCATTGTCAACTACAGTAAAAGAAGGTTTCATTTGGAATGTTGCGCGCGTACGAGGACATCCCTATCGATTTGACGTTACAGTCTTTGGAATCTTTGGACATTTTCTCAGCCATTTGTTTATTATTTGATGGAGATGTAATTAAATTTAATGTCTGATCTCTGTCGACCCACTATTATTGAGTGAATTCTCTAGTTACAACCTTCTTCTTCCTTTTACGTAAAGGCATGACGAATATTAATATATATCTAGGTGAGGTCCTATCTGATAATCACAATTCTTATTCTTTCTCTCTAGTATTTTCTTTCTGACACTGCCTGGATTCCCGTACAGCTCTCAACATCATCTTTTGTTGATCGTTGATGTATAATTTGTGCCCTAAGTAAATCACTGTGACATTGGATCCAACTGTGTTCTTCCATTTATATGCCCTTGTTGTTGTTGATCGAGTCTGTAAAAAATAGGTTAACCAATGCCTGCAATAAGGAGGACGCCAAACATATATTAATACAATTCTATTGTTCTATGACTCCTGAAGCAACATGACTATAATGTGATAAGATTTTTTAGCAAGGTTCATTCTTTCATGGTTCTAACAATCTTCTCGAGATTCAGATACGAAGAGCCGCCTTTCGCGAAGCTCCGGCGAACACCATCCTTCAGCGCCCCGGCCCTTGCCTTTATGCCTTCGTCGCCGAGCAGCGCCTCCAACTTGTCCTTAAACTCTTCCTTCGTGACGATCCCTCCCTTGCCGGCTTCCAAGCTCAGGCCTACTTTCCAGACGTTGTCTATGTAGCTGTGGTTGATGAACTGGTCGGTGAAGTAAGGCCAGCACAGGAACCGGAGCCCGTTCCAAAGTCCTTCAATGGTCGAGTTCCATCCGCAGTGCGACACGAAGCAGGCGAGGGAAGGGTGCGCGAGCACCTGCTGCTGAGGGCACCATTCCACCACCATCCCCCTGCCTGCGACTCTGCTGCAGAAGCCGTCGAGCCACGTGTTCTTGCTGTCCTGCGTCAAGTCCGGTCGCACGACCCACAGGAACGGCCTGCCGCAGAGCTCCAGCCCCTGCGCGAGCTCCTGGAACTGCAGTGCTCCGAAGACCGTGAAACTTCCGAAGGCGACGTAGACGACCGTGCCCTCTTCCTGTCCGTCCAGCCACCTCAAGCACGCTACGTCCTCGCTCCAGAAGTGGCCCACCGGCTTCTCGGGCCTCAAAGTCGTCAGCAGCGGCCCGACGGGCACCATGTTGGGGAAGTGATCGAAGGTCGCCGGCTCGACCGCGTAGGACGAGTTGGAGATGACGAACTCAGCGAGCTCGACAGCACGGTTGTTGCCGGACACGAGGCGGAAGATGGTGCTCTGACCTTCCGGGTCGCCGGCGTTGTTCCACGATAGGAGGCCCGCCTTCAGTGGCGGCGCGCCGGGGAACAATTCAAACGTCCGCTCGCTTTCTATTGGCCATCCTGCGTGATAATTTGGACATCGACAAAAACTATTTTTACATGTAGCCGAAAAAAAACTATTTTTACAACATTTTTTTTTGTAAAAGTGAAAAACAAAAGGCCAAGGTTTTTTTTTTGTTGAATATTGAAGTGAAAAACAAAAGATAAGACTTCTGCATTGAGTTAAAAACGTATTAATTATATATATATATATGGGTTTACTGAGCGTGTGAAGCGCCTAGCGTCTTCCATGTGTAGCACGTGTGAAGCGGCTTTAGACATACTTATGTTTATTTTTTTCGACATTTTTCTCCATTGATAGTTTAAAGGGTCACTAGGGATAACAAATCATTAATAATAAAATTTTTCATCATTTTTTAATTTTGATGAACTTCTGCACATTATTATCCGTCATAATGGATATAAGTATTTTATATAACTTCTAATCTTATAAAACTATTTTTTTTATCATGAATGATCATTTAAGTTAGTAGTAATGAAAGATATCGAAAAAAATAAAAAAAAATATGTCTAAGGCCGCTTCACACGGAAAGCGCTACACACTTATTTTTCCCCATATATATATATCGTTCGAGAACTCGGATCACGATCGAACTTATTCGACCGACCGGTCCGGTCCGAATTTTACAACACTGACACAAGCTCAAATTAAAATTTGGTAAGTATACAATCTGAATAAAGCATCAGTCATGAATGATAAAATCACAAATACGATGCATTTGATAAATTTAATACATGCATGCGTGTATCTATTTTTTTAATAAGATAGTCCAACATGTATTTCGACAATATTTTTTAAAAAAAACATCAGATACTCTTTTTTATCAATTTGAAACTCTAGAAATCATATTCTTGATTAGTAATCTCCACCAAATTTATAACTAGGTGTACCTATTTTCTGGAAAATAATTATTTCTTATCCATACAAGCCAAGCAAATTTTATTATATTTTATTTAAAGGGTCCTCCATGATTTGTTACTACTTACTAGTTGTCTCACATGACAAGGAAATAGTTTTTTATCCTTCTACCATATACTCACGGGTCTCCTTTTGACTAGGAATAGTGTTTTATAATTATTCTCATCATTGGATTAGAAATTAATATTCTTATAACTAGGTGTACTTTTTTTCTCGATATGAACTATAGCTACTTTATATGTCCAAAATATAATTAAATGTAAATAGATGCCTCACCTCATGGATTTGAACATCATGACAATTCGATGATTATATAAAATTATATCCCTACAATAAAGAAAGCTGCCACCACCCATGACAGGGACATAGCTGGTCCCAGGAACTCACAAGAAAATATTTTGAAAGATGACAAATTTTAATAAACAAATAATTAATAAAATAATAGATTTATACTCTTTTAAATTCAAATGATGATATTAAGATTAAAAATTATTACATTTGAGAGGGCCAAACTCTAATAAACAAATTTTAATTAAAAACAATGATATCAAAATTAAAAAATATAACCTATTTAATTTGAAGGTCGGGGGCTTTAAATTGAATTAAAAGTATACATACTTTTATTATATAATAATAAGGGGCTATATTATAATAATGAGAAAATCTGTCTCATTTATGCAAGCGTCCATCACTGGTTGTCCCCTTATGTCCCATCAGAATAGTCACCACTGTACTATTTCTTATTACATATACAGGATCTGATTCAGATGAAGATGGAAGAAAACTCTTTCTGCAACAATATCTGAGTTCTCTAGGACAAGGTCAAGGAATTGCATCTGTTCAAGATTAATAGCCAAACCAAAAACTCACCTTTATACGAAAAAGTTTAAAAAATGAAATAAAAGTGAGGTATATCTAATTTACTAAACATTAGCTTATTTAATCTTAAATATAATTACTGTATACATATAAATAAACATTATTATTATTTCATGTAGACATATATAATTTCATTTAAGAGGATATTATTATTTGTATGGATAACAGATAGTGTCAATTTTTAGCTGTTGTATAGTAACCAGATGTGGATATTATTTTGTGCATGCAACGATAAGATTTGTAATTGAACTAGACCTAATCTACCGACATACCACTGGGATGAAGAATCCCATCCTGGATTAGCCTAGGAATCCTGAACATGTACGCCAGGCACACTGCGGCCGCCGGCCAGAAGGCGGCGCACCGGAGTCCCATCCTCTCGGCCACGGCGAACGCCCAGCACATGTTCTCGTCGGCAACGATCCATGTCACCTTGTCTCCCCTCTCGTTCCTCTCCCGTATCACTTCCTCCAGATGCCTGGGCATGACCCGCAGGAAACCATCCGTGAGCTTTCCGAGATTGTTCCTGTCCTCGCCGGGGGCCAAGCCGTCGGGGATCCAGGCCATGTCGATCCCGCTGAACTCCCGCCCGTCCTTGGCGGCCAGCGCCGACATGATCCGGCGGTGGTTGAACTCGGTGTTGACGAAGGTGACCTTGAAGCCATGCTCGACGAGACAGTAAGAGAACGCCAGTAAGGGGATGACATGGCCCTGCGCAGGAAAGGGCAAGGCCAGGACGTGCGGCCTGCTCATTGCTTTGCAATTGGAGGCTTCTGGTGGTGGATGAACGAAGCTACTGGGGATGAAGTAATCTTTGCCTGGTGATGCTGCATCTATTATTTTTATTTCGAGCATAAATGAACGGCACGTGACTCCAATGCACCAATTATTCCATATAATAATAATTTATAAATGGCCTCCAGTGTAACTTTTCTCTGCTGAAATGTAGTCCAACTTTATCATCATTACTTCTTTATTCACTCTAACTAGGAAAAAGGACACGGGGTAGTGCTGAATTGATTCTCTCTTCAAATGATCATGTAGTAGCACTGCTCAATTATGTCGTTGTTAACCGAGTTAGGTGAAGTAAATAATAGTTTCTCACTATTTAAGTGAGACTGTTAGATGGGTGGGCTTCGGCAGTGTAGTCCAGTGCGTCTTGGCCCAGCACAACAGTAAAAATCAATTAAGATCTCGAAGAAACAGTCAACCTATAGAGAAGATGATCACTTGACTTCCTCTTCTAGGGTTGTCTTCTTTCACAATGCCTACTACAAAGTTGGATTGCAGATCTGATGGGAAGTTCTCAAGATCAAGCTCTGGATCCTGGACGATACTACTCAAAAAGCTCTAGATCTAGGACGATACTACTCAAAAAGCTAAGCATAAGAGAAATAAGATGTGGTGTTCAAGCTCCACAGCTCCAAGCAGAGAAGAGAGAAAATAAAAGAGGGTGGTTAGTTTGAAATTGACTGAGAGCCTCCCTCCTTGCCTCCTCCTCTTTATTTATATTCTTTTTCTTTTACATCTCATCCATTAAAATCGTTTTCCTTCATAAATGTACTAATTCTGGCACATGTAGTATATATTGTTTCACATGTGTTGTATTAAAAGGTCATTACAACATGTTATTTGTGCTTCAAATGCTTACTTTTACTAGTTAGTTATGAAGTCCTTCAAGTAATCAGGTCTCTTCTTCATCCTGCTAGATCTGCTTGCTATTACTTCTACGTCTCCACCATTCTCTCGTCCCTTTTGAGCTGGAGCTATAACAGAGACTTGGAGTTCTTATCTTGTTCGGGGTGATATTCGGACAAGTGGGTCGAGACTTCAATTTGTGATCGCATGAGTTAAACGATCGACGTCGTTTTTTCGAACATTGAGTTGACAAAAAAAATCAAATGATGGCAACATGTTGCGAGTTCAAATGAGTTATCTTTTTGTTTTACGAGATCGAATCACTAGCAGTTAAATCTTGGATGATCACTTTGTCCTCACAAGAATAGTCTAGTTCTCTGTTTGTTGTCAAAAATCTGATGGTTGCTTCACATGCTCGCACCGTCTGGCGTATGAGCATCTGAAGCCTCTCCAGCAGTACGTTCGTTATCTCGAGTGTGTGCAAGAGAAATTTCAGCTTTTAATATAAAAAAACAAATAGTTCTGAGCCACTTTGATACAGCGGGGAGGAGTTACAATTTTCCGATGAATTGCAAAAGATGTTAACCGTTCAAAGTATTTAATAAATTTGAAATTCGAGAAAAGAAATCACATAAGTTTATTAGAATAATTAAATAATGATTGAACCATCAAAGAGTTCATACCTATTTATAAATATTTTACAATTTAATCTAAACTAATTTAAAATCTAAAAAATAAAATAATAATAATAATAAATAAGAATTCTAACTAACATAATCTAAGTAATAAAAAGAATAAAAATAAAAATAATAACTAATAAAATATATTTTAACTCTCATACATGACATTAGATTTAGGATGACTTTAATTGATAGTAATTCACTTGGAGAAGTTTTATTGTCATTTTCCATTCAACCTAATAGACCCGTAAATTGGGATTCCTTTATAGTGATCCACTTATTAATGTTATTCTGTTGTAGCACTATTGTTTTGGATGAAAGCTTGAATAGTGACAAAATATATTATAGGGCTGTGTGTCACGTCCTTAAGCTTTTGAACTCGAACTTCAGCGTGTGGCTCGGCCAGACCCTGCTCGGTCATCGATCAACCCTCATAGGACGTGTCTTGGACATGACCTGGATGCACAACGAAACATCCGCCCACTTGGAGAGAAGAAACACTTCATAAGATAAAGGAAAACTAGAGAATATATAGAGCAATCTGTCCAGGATAGTCTTACAAACCTTTATTTCATGTCCTTTTATAGAGTCAAGGAGAAACTCCTACTCTAACTATGAACCTAATCCTACTAGGCATGCAAGCCCTTCTTTAGAAAAACCTCTTGAGAATCCGCCATGTCCTTGAAGTCCTTGAAGAACTCATCATATCTAAGTCCCTACTTGGACTCGGACAAGTTCGGCCGCCCGCTTGGTGCCTAGCGCCTGAGGTTCCGTCCGAGTCCCACTCGGACAAGGACTTTCCCTGGCGCCCCTGCTGTCCTCAGGACTTCCCTCACGCCTAGACATCAACTCCAAGTGCTCCTCGATCCACGAACGAAGCTCAGCCCTCAAGGAATCCACCATGTCCTTCTCGACATAGGAGTCTGGCCGACTTCTATTCCTACTAGGAATAGGAAACCTTCCCCTACACCTCTCATCCAAGATCTCTAGAAGTCCACCTCCATGTCGACCTTCAAGATCTTGGAGTTGTCCCAGTCCAAAGACTCCACTTGCCACTCGAACCGCACGACCGTCCAAGTCCTACTCGCACTAGGACTTGTCCAAGGCATGGCCGCCACCTCGCATCCATCCTTTTAGCCCGCTTGGTCCCTCCTCGGACTTAGATTTCTTGGCAGCTACCCTCAGCCTTCTGCACTTCGTTGTCCTAGTCCAACTCCTACTTGGACTAGGAGTCCTACTCCTAGTAGGAGTAGGAGTGCATCGCGCCTCCACGCCTGTCGCACGGCCGCCATGTCCCAAGCATACTCCGAGACTCCTCCTCGATATCCTTACATTATTGGACATCGCCGCTCGTCCCCAAAGCCTTCTTCTTTGGCTCCATGCCTCGGATCACCACGCATGTCTCGATGTGCCTTGCGGCAGCTTCATCCCAGCTCCGTCTTGGGACGTGGCAAAGGCGAGCAATGACATCCTCCCCCACCCAAGCCATTGTCATCCCTGGCAATGCCTCTTCTCGCTGCCACACACTCCATCCAAGAGAGCCTTTGACTCGCCTCATGGATTGCATCGTTCGAGAGACCTCCGCGTCTTCGAACTTGCGTCGTTTGGAAGACCTCCGCGTCTCCGAACTTGATCCATCTAGAAGACCTCCACGTCTCTGAACTTGGTCATGACTCTACCTCGAGTCTTTCGACCATCTGCTCCTCGGTGTGACCTTGCTGTCCAAAGGTTCCGCCCTGCGTCAATCTCCACTCCGCTGAAGATTATGGGGCGTAGCCACCTTGCTGTTGTCTCGGGGATGTGACTTGCGTGCCACCTCCAGAAAGTAGGGCTGAGCTGCCTACTTATGCGTCCTTGCTGTCCAAAGGCACACAATGCAGTGGTCTCCACGCTGCTAAAGACTCTGGGATGTGACCTCCTCGTCATTTCCCGGGGACATGACCTGCTCGACATATGTCCGCCTCGAAGTTTGGTACCTTCACGCACCAGCCTGCTCGCAAAAAGTCTGAGATTTGGTGGACTGCACCCACCATCCAGGATGTCCTCTGCAACACCCTAATGCCAACTCTCGTCGATGGCTGCTTCCTTGCGCCAACTTTGGCCGTCTCGCTCCGTATTGCGACCTTCAGGAGGAATGACCTAGCGTCGGGTCAGCCCAAGGATCTCCGCTCCTTGACCTGCACGACTCCTCGCTCAGAAAGGATCCTACTACAATCGAGCCTCCCACTCAGGTTCTCTGGATAGTCTCGTCGCCGATGTGCTCCGCCACATGCGATGCACTAGTGCGTCCTGTGCTTGCACGTCCTCGTTTCTCCACCCTTTGCCTTGACCTTTGAACAACATGAGGTCAAAGGACTTGACGAGTGTGACCCCTCATCAAATCCGTTGCCGTGCACCTCCTGCCTTGAGATGCATCCTCGATGGTTGAACACAGTAGAGTCATCTCGGTCTCCACGATCGCAAATCTTTCATGGAAACCTTTCTCTACTCGCACTACCTCCCTTGCAAGTTCCACCTTGAACTTTGCCTCACGGAGCGCACTGCTGTCCTAAGACCTTCCTGCCTTAGGACTCGAGCCTCTAGCTCCTCGAGAGTCTTCTGGAATCGTCGGAAGTCCTCTCCTTTCACCATGTCCGGGGCTGGATCCTCGTCTTGACCCACCTCCACAACCATGGTTGAGAGCCGCCTAGCACACATGCTCTCTCTCTCTTCACGAGCACTTCGTGAACCGCTCCCGGAGAAACCAGATGCAACCCTCCTCGGTCCATCCTCACCTCTCGGAATAAATCCACGAACTCCATGCCCAGGATGAGTTTATGATCGTCCAAGTTGTCCACGATGATGTTGATCGTACCTTCCCGACCTCCCACCTTCGTGTGGATGTCTTTGGTGGTACCAAAGAATGGCTAGGACTCAACATTTACGGTCTTGATGAGCCTTGGTTCCTTGGCAAACCCGATGCCAAGTCGCATTGGTTTCTATCTCGGCATGAAATTGTGCATAGCTCCGGTGTCCACCAAAGCGGTCGTGGTGTGGCCACTTACCTCGACTTCCACAAATATTAGGCCCTTCGCGACCTTCTTCACATCCTTCGTCGAAATCGTCACAGCCGTCCTTGCCAAAGCCATAATGGAACCCATGTGAGCCGCACGTTGTTCATCATCTGAGGTAGACGCCATAACGGCTAGGCCAGTCTTCTTGTCGCACTCCCTCGCATAGTGCGGCCCTCCACAGACATAGCACCTTACCGGCTTCCTCGTGCCACCTTTCCTGGTCTTCACCACCGTCTGGTCGCCTTGCTTGCCACCAGAGTGGGGCTTGTCCTCCGAAAGACAAGTCCCTGTCCTTGACCTACGTGCCAAGGTCTTTGTTGGCCGCATACTCCACCAGAGTTTTGGCCGCGACCAATGCTTCCTTAATGGTCGATATTTTCTACATTCTCACCTCTTGAGCCGCCCAAGGCTTGAGGCATCGCAGAAAAAAGAATAGCCAAGTTGACTCCTCCATGATCCCGGGCATCTCCAACATAAGAGGTTGAATTTTTTTTATATTCCTTCACAGAACCCGTTTGCTTAAACGCCGTCAACTTGTTCATAGGCACCTCTTGCGTGTTGCTGGGGTATAATTGCTTCTTCAATTCTTTCCTGAGGTCCAGCCATGAGTCGATGACAACCGACCCCTTCACGACTTCCCCCTCCATGCGACGCTACCACAAGAGTGCACCATCCACAAGATAGTGCACGGTTAGGCTGATTTGATCCTTCTCGACCAAGATCTTGCTTGTCTTGAACCCCTGTTCAAGATTTCAAATGAAGTCGTCGATGGTCGTTGCCTCCCGCACGTCATCATACTTTTTCGGTTCTGGGCCTACGAACTTCGGAATAGGGGTTCTCGTTTGAAGCCTTCCCACATAAACCCCTTGAGCAGGTCTGTCTCCAACGCCTTGAGTTTTGCATTTTGTCCACTTGATCAAGTCTAAGAAAGTGCTTACGCAAGTTTTTCATTTGAAAGCACAATATTAAGTTGATCCTTATGTTTTGTGTCTCTTCTTGATCATCACCAACTACAATCAAATCAGCATATATTAGGGTGATCAATTTACCTTCTTCACTTTTGATTAATAAACTCGATTTTGCAAATGATTTAAGCATAAACGAGACTTCTTGAATATATTTTCAGGCATGGAGTGGATATATTTTGCTCTTAAAACCTTAGGTTGTTCCATGTATATGTCTCGATCTATTTTTTCATACAAGAAAGAATTTTGGTTAATTAAAAAGGAATTATCTATATAAACTTTTTCTTAAAAATATGAGAAAATGTCATGTGGAACAGGGGCGAAACCAGTGTCCATGGTGGAAGTGCACCCACTAAAATTTCATATAGCTAATAGTTGGTAATAATTCTATCATCTTTAATTGATGGTAGTGACTTCAGTGACTGCATATATGAACCAAGGTCCCATCCTTGCCGCCTCCTCTTGTCATTATCACTCAATTTTATGCATTTTCATATTTGTTTCTATAGCATACTTTATTTTATGCATTATTTAATTTCAATAGTTTATGTATTAATTTCAATATATTAACTCCAATATAATTTCTTTATATATTTTCTCAATAAATTATTTTTTATTTTATCTACGAAACATTGATAACATTTTATGTGAAAAAATACATGGTAGTTTCACAATGAGGTGGAAATAAATGTAAAAAAATGACATGATTATAATAATACACATTGAACTTATATTTTAAAATTTCAATCCCTTTTATATGTGAATTTCAATATATTTTTAAAAAATAAAATGTTTTCAATTTTTATTTAAAAAATATTTATTTTATCATATCAAAGATTATTTTTTATTATTCAAATATATATATTATACTATAATATTGTGCACCCACTCCTAATATTTTTCGGCTCCACCACTGATGTGGCATAATAATATTATGATATGAACATTCTTGTATACATATGTCTGAGGTTCTCGCCTCCTGAAAATTCGATTTGGATGGCAGCCCTCGCCATCCCTTCGTTCAAACCATACTCCAATAGCTCTTTCATTGGAGTCCATGAGGATGCGAGAGCAAGATATATTTGATAAGAAGAATGAACTAGAACCAGAAGAGAATTGTGTGCCAAAATGAAAGAAGAAATCTTATTCAAAAGTCTTGAATCAACTCTGTAATGTTCTGTAGTTTATACACATGACAGTTATAACTGTCATTTGTACAAAAAGATAATGCCATATGTACTAATCTTTTCTACTTGTATAATTACACTATACGTGCTCAACTTGTATGACTCAACACAACCCCTTCAAGTTGAGATGACTTATGTATATCATACATTCCAAGACAATGAATGAGTTTGTCATGTTGAGCAGAACATAACGCCTTTGTCATAACATCAGCCTGTTGATCCTTTGAAGAAATGTAGCAAGCCTGCAACATTTTTATTTAATTTTGTCTCGAATAAAATGGCAATATGTGCCAATGTGTTTTGTTTTCTCATGAAAAACTGGATTAGTTGCAATATGTAAGGCTGCCTTATTATCACAAAAAATTACAGTCGACTGAGATGGTGTAGGATTAATGCCAATATCTTCAAGTATTCCTTCAATCCATATAATCTCTAAAATAGTATCTGCCATGCTCCTATATTTTGCTTCTGTAGATAATCGAGAAACTACCTTTTGCGTTTTAGCCTTCCATGAAATCAAATTACTTCCTAACTTGATACAATACCCTGTCATTGATTTCCTTGAAATAGGACAAGATTAGGCTTCAATTCTGATAGAAGAATTGGCTTTATATAATATTCCAATCCCTGGTTTTCCTTTAATATATCTAACAACTCGTTTAGCAACTTCCATATGAGACTCTTTGGGTGCATGCATAAAATGACTTAGAGTTTGTACAACATATACAATATCAGGCCTTGTCATGGTTAAGTATTGTGATCGACCTATCAATCTTTGATATGCAGATAGATCAAGCAAAGCCTTGTCTTTTGTATTAATATTGAGAAATTTGTCATACTCAATGGAGGTAAATTTCTTATTCACTTCCAATGGAGTACATGCTGGTTTTGCAGCTGATAAACCTGTTTCAAATATCAATTCCAAGGCATACTTTCTCTGATTTAGCACCATTCCAGTCTTGTTCCTTGCAATCTCAATGCCTAAGAAATATTTCATTTCTCCCATATCTTTGATTCTGAAATTTTTCTTTAATACAACCTTTAGTTCAGTGATCAGAAACATATCATTCCCAGTAATCAAAATATCATCTACATATATAAGCATCAGAACAATTCTATCATTATGCCTTTTGGTAAAAAGGGAATAGTCATTTAAACTATGAACATATCCATTAGCAATCAGAACTGAAGTTAACTTGCAATTTCACTGCCTGCTTGCCTGTTTGAGTCCATATAAAGACTTATTTAATTTGCATACTAGCTTATCTCCTCTTTTATTAAAACCATGAGACAATTCCATATACACCTCTTCCTCTAAATCCCCTTGTAAAAAGGCATTGTTAACATTCATTTGAAAAATAGGCCAGGAACGCATAGCTGCCAAAGCTAATGCTATCCTAACTGTTGTCATTTTTGCAACAGGGAAAATTGTTTGATGATAATCTGTCCCATATTGTTGATTGTAACATTTTGCAACTAACTTGGCTTTATATTTATCAAGGGAACCATCAGCAAAATATTTGATTTTATAAATCCATCGACATCCAATTGCATGTTTACCCATTGGCAACTTGACTAAAGTCCAGGTTTGATTTAACTCTAGTGATTTAATCTCATCCTTCATAGCTTGAATCCAGTTATCTTCTGATTTGGCCTGTTCATAAGTGTGTGGTTCCTTATCTGTGTATTGTGAGGACAGATGCTTGTAAGACACATATTGTGCAATGGGATAAAGAACTTTTATCATATTCCCTCTTGTCTGAGAAGGTGAAGAATTGGCAAGTGTAAAAGCATAGTCTTTATGCCAAATAGGTGGTATGGTATGCCTTAATGGCCTCCTATGTTGTCCTTATGTTGAGACAATCTGATCAATGGAAGAAGATGAACTGGAAGAAGATGAAGAAACAGAAGAAGAGGGCACATGAATTGAGGAAGAGCTAGGCAGAGGAGAAGTAGGATTTGAACAAGTATGTAAAGGCATCTCAGATGATAAATTACTGTTGTTATCAGTTGGAGCAATAGTAACAGCAGTATCATCAGAAACATGAACCAAAGGAATATTTGAAAACAAAGGACTGTCAGGATTCAAGGATAGAGATGTGATATTAGAATGGAAAGGAAATACATTCTCATGAAAAATAACATCTCTGCTAACAAAGAATTTATGGTGAATTGGATTGTATAGTCTATATCCTTTCTGGGTGGAAGAATAGCCCATAAAAATGCAAGGGATGGTTCGAGTGTCAAACTTATTTTTAATAGTGATATCTGTGGCAAAGGCTTGACATCCAAAAATTTTCAAATCGGCATATTGGGGAGCTTATGGTGTCTAGTTGTTCAAAACATAAGATGGAATTCTATTTGCCAAATAGACGTTTGAACACATTCACCCCAAAAAGATAGAGGAACATTAGAATGGAATTTTAATGCCCTTGCTATGTCAAGAAGATGTCTATGCTTCCTTTCAATAATTCCATTTTGTTGTGGGGAATAAACACAGCTGGTCTTATGAATGATGCCAAGGGAAGATAAGAATTGATTCCATTGAGAATTGCAAAATTCAGAACCATTATCAGTTCTTATTCGTTGAATAACACCTTGAAATTGAGTTTGAACATAGGATACAAACTGCTGAAGGCAAAAAAATGTATCACTTTTGAATTGCATTAAGAAAATCTAGAAGTATATCTAGTGTTATCATCAACAATGGTAAGAAAAAACCTTTTATTGTCATGGGTAGGGTTATTATATGATCCCCATACATCCATGTGTAACAAGTTAAAAGGTTCTTTGGCAAGAGAGGTACTTTTGGAAAAAGGTAAACGAGTTTGTTTGGCTAGTGAACAAATGGGACAATTCAATGTGTCACTTGTATCATCTGAAACTGAAAGAAAAGATAATAGTTTCAATTTAAAAAAATGATGTATGACCAAGTCTGTGATGCCAAAGGTTACAAGAGGAAGTACAAGAAGAGAATGAAACAAAAGGTTGTTGTCATTGTCATCAACATTGGGCTCAGAACAGTATGTCCATCATTCCTCCCATTCATCAGGTAATAAAGCTCATTCTTTTCCTTACCAATCCCCATCACCTTTCCATTGGAGAGGTCCTGCAAGATACATGAAGTTGGAAAAAAAGTTACTGAACACTTTAAATCCCTGCACAATTGTGAAACTGATAACAGATTCACTCTAAATGTGGGAACGCACAAAACATTGTTTATCATTTTCTATGAATGGATCATATAACTTCCTGTATGATTAACCTTTGTGGAATTTCCATCTGGCATTTTAACTATATGAACAGGTTCTTTGATTTTTAAATTTATCAACAACTCTGTGGAGTAATACATATGATTTGTAGCACTAGTATCCAAAATCCAACCTCTTGTGTTTGTCGATGCATTTAGTGCCATGGACAGACTTGCCACATTAACTTTGTCTTCTGTACTGGATTCTTTGTTCAGCATGTTAAGTATTTGATTGTATTGTTCTGTACATTCTTGGCAGTCCCTGAAATTGTCCCTGAATTATCTGAGATTTCTGTATTGATAACATCAGCATTATTGACAGAGCTATTTTTCTAATTGGTTTCTTTTTTAATTTGTAATCAGGAGAATAACCAATCAGTTTGTAACATGATTTCTTGTCATGGCCTTTAACGTGACAATGATCACAAATGAGATTCCAATTTCTCTTGAGTTTAGAAGCATAGTTTGCTGAATTTTCAAAAAGTATTATTGGAGCAAGACCAGAATTAATCCCTCTCTGACTTTCTTCTTGAAGTAACATAGAGTATGCCTGATTTACTGAAGGTAAAAGATTCATAGGTAATATTTGACTTCTAATTTGAGCATATGCATCCAATTGATACATATGCATGTCTAGATTAAACTGCACATATTTAATAGATTTGTCAGATGTGCAAGAAGGCAATTCCATAATAGATGACATTTCATCCCAATGATACTTCATTTTTGTGAAATACGTAGATATTGACATATTTTCCTAATGTAATGTATAAATTCCTTTCAGAATTTAAAAGATCCTAGTACCATGAGGCTTATCAAAACTTGCTTTCAGATCTGCCCACACTGAGGATGCATTATCAGAGTATATTACTCCACTCAACAGGTCATTAGAAACTGCATTCATGATCCATGACAAGACAATAGCATTTACTCTATCCCACTATCCTTTAAGAGATTCATCAATAGAATTACGATTAAAATTGTCATCCACAAAAAGAAAACTTATTCTTGCTCAACAAGGCAATTTTCATAGCTCGATTCCACAAAGTATAGTTATTAAGAACAGTTAAGTTAACTTGAAGGAGATTAAAGGAGTTCCAGGACCATCAGAATTGCTAAGGTACAATGGATTCATCTGAGATTTCGATTTGACACATTCCATGTTTCTTGAGCCATAATTCAGAAACAGGAAGGATGATGAATTCAATCCAAACGATGGCAGATATCGAGAGATTCAAAAAAATTGAGCAGGATTCAAATCAAGCAACAATCAGCAATCAACAACTGAGCAGGATTCAGATCAAGTAACAATCAGCAATCAGGATTTAGATCCAAGAGATACACCATACAAAATTAATCAATTCGCAGGCTTCAACAAGAAAGAAGACTCTAATCACGAATCTTGAACCTGGAACTTGTATCGATGGAACTCGTATCGATCGAAAGAGCTGCAGCAACCTCAGTGGACTCTTACAAAGTGTCAAAAGAATCAATGTGATTCTTGCTCTGATACCATGATAAGAAGAATGAACTAGAACCAGAAGAGAATTGTGTGCCAAAATGAAAGAAGAAATCTTATTCAAAAGTCTTGAATCAACTCTGTAATGTTATGTAGTTTATATACATGACAGTTATAACTGTCATTTGTACAAAAAGATAATGCCACGTGTACTAATCTTTTCTACTTGTATAATAACACTATACGTGCTCAACTTGTATGACTCAACAATATCCTACGTGCGATTTATGGGAATCTTCTTGCTACGTGATCTTTAATGCATGCCAAGAAGTACTCAAAATTTGTGGTGCGTCAACCCCACTATTCGTTAACTCGAATCATTAGGTGTATGTGTTGTCAATATGCATCCCACTGTGCACGAGAACCTTCAATTATTGTTGTGTGTATCCGTGATCCCTCTCATCTCCTTGGAGTTTTATATACCGCTCAATGTCACTTCATATTTCCTATTTTATCCTTATTTTTATTTTAATTGATCTTCTCTTCTCTCTATATGTGTTCCTTTCATTTCTGTTCCCACTTTCCATCCCATATCTCTTAGTAATTAATCTTCTAACTACTTTTCCTTTCTCTACTCTCTCTCTCAGATTTTTTATGACAAAAAATAATACTAATATTATATAGTATGGGATATGAGACACACACACATATATATATCGTTTTGCTAGTTATATAAAATTAATTTAATATAATATTGTAATAAATATATAAATTAGTTTTGGAAATATAAGATAAAAAAGTTCTGAAAAAATGAAAAAAAGCAACAATACTTATTGAATAATCAAAACATACAATCATTTATAAAACTTTTTTTAATTTTGTCTATAGTACTTTATTTTTTATTTTATGACCATTTTATTTCATTTTTTTCTAATACTTTACATATTTGATGAAATTATAGTTTTTCATATTAATTAAATTTATATGTATGTCTCTATCTCATATTACAAATAAAAGCACTAATATGAAAGAGGGAGAGTAGACGAAGGGGAAGAAATTAGAATATTCATTAACTAAAAAGGGCTGGGACATAGAAAAGAGGCGAGAAAAATATATTAAAGTAAAATGAGAATAAAATGGCAAATGTCACTACAAGAAAATCGCAATTTTCCGACAGATAATTTCTGACGGTTTTAAATCCGTCGTAATTTGCGACGGTTCCTTTTCCGACGGATTTTTTGACGGTTATGACCGTCGGAAATAATTTATATTATTATTTAATTTTTTGACGGTTAGGAACGTCGCTACTTTCGACGGATATCCATCCGTCGCAATTTTCGACGACTTTTCCGACGGTTATGACCGTCGGAAATAAAAAATTAAATTATGTATTTTTTTATATTATTATTAAATTTTTCCGATGAATTTTTTGACGGTCACGACCGTCGGAAATAAAAAAATTAATTATATAATTTATTATATTATTATTTAATTTTTCGACGATTAGGAACGTCGATATTTTCGACGGATACCCATCCGTCGCAATTTCCGACGACTTTTCCGACGGTTGTGACCGTTGCAAATAAAAAATTAAATTATGTATTTTTTTATATTATTATTAAATTTTTCTGACGGATTTTCCGACGGTCATGACCGTCGGAAATAAAAAAATTAATTATATAATTTATTATATTATTATTTAATTTTTCGACGATTAGGAACGTCGATATTTTCGACGGATATCCATCCGCCGCAAAATCCATCGCAATTTCTGAAGGTTGTAACCGTCGGTAAATGTATAATAATATCGTATAAAGAGTATTTTATTAATATAACTAGCGACGGTTCAAACCGTCGCAATTACTGACGGTTTTGATCGTCGGTAACGATTACCGACGGTTCAAATCGTCGATAAAATAAAAAATAAATATTATATATAACTAAATATATTTTCGACGGTCACAATCATCGGTAATTATAAAAATATTTAATATTTACATTTTTGATGGCCGAAACCGTCGGTAATTAAAATTTCGTTATCCCGCTTTCTTTTTCCTTTTCCCGCTTTCTTTCCACTTTTTTTCTTTATATATATTCCTCCTCCCTCTTCTCTTTCTCCCTTCTCCCTCCACTCCTCTCTCTCTCTCCCTCCTCTCCTCTCTCTCTCTCTCCCGGCCGCGAGCACCCCGCGCGTCGGACGCCGGCGACCCTCCCACGCCGGACGCCGGCGACCCTCTCTCGCGCCGGCGTATCTCTCTCTCTCCCGCTCCGCGCCGGCGTCTCTCTCTCTCTGCTGTCGGCCGGCCGGAGGCCGGATCCGGCCGTGGCCGTTCGGATCCGGCCTCCAGGCGGCCGGATCCGACCTCCAGCGGCCGATCCGGCCGCCATGTTGCCGGATCCGACCTCCAGCGGCGGATCCGGCCTCCAGGCGGCCGGATCCGGATCCGACCGCCTGGATCCGGCCGCTAATTTTTTTATATTTAAAAAATTATTTGCGACAGCTGCGACCGTCTAAAGATCGACGGTTGCGACAACCGTCCAAAGTTTCGACAGTTGTGACCGTCGAAAAGTTGTGACGGCTCGAACCGCCGCCCTTTTCCGGTGGTTGCAAATGCAACCGTCGGAAATATCGACGGTTCGAACCGCCGGCCTTTTCCGGCGGTTGGAACCGTCGAAAAATTTTGACGGTTCGAACCGTCAGGGACTGATCCGACAGTCAGAACCGTCGATATTTTTGACGAATTTTTTTTAACCGTCGCAAATCCATTTGTGACGAGCATTTTTCGGACGGATCGATTCCGACTGAAAAATCGTCGGTAATTGCATTACCGATGGTTTTTGGGCTGATTACCGACGGTTCGGACCGTCGGTAATCCGCGTTTTTCTTGTAGTGTGTGGAGTGACATTAAGGCTGTGTTTGACAGCAGTCGAACTTCCGAATTGAAGTTTTCACGAATTCGTTGATTTGATGTCGAAGTCCAAAGCATCCGTTTGGCGAAGGTCTGCACTGATAGGAGAACTTCGAGTTTGATTTGACCGGATAATGGAACTGTTGACATGGTTTTCTTCTTTTTTTACGTGGGACTCGAGACGGTTCTCGTGCGAGCGAAAACTTTCCAAAGTTCTTGCCTCGCGCAAGAACTAAAGTTCGCGAACATTCAGCTTTAATCGGAACAAAATAACTGGCGGGCCCCACCCAAACTTTCATACCTGTTTGACTCCTAACCAAACGCAGCCTAAGTGTTAGTGACATTAAATATTAGATGAATGATATTAAGGACACCCATTTAGATGTTGGAAGATTTGGACAGATTCTCTCTTTGCCCTCGCACCATTTAAAATTGTGGCCTCTTTTCTCCCGGCCAGCCACTGCAATGTGGTCTATGTGCAGATTTATTTTAATCATTTGACTTAAAATTTTCAGATCATGTCACTCATGATCATAACCGTGCATATATAGATTGTGTACGTGGATGATATGATTCTTTATATAGTTCATTGTTATCATGAATCACAATGGTAAATTTAAAATTCCACAAATGAAATTTCACCAATCATACTGTTTCAATAAATAGGAGTTCATACTTCTAACTAGTTGATGATGGAGAGTAGGGCTGCCAACTTCAAAATAATGTGTGAATTTAACCTTACTTTTTTTTCCCATAATTAATGAGGAACTTGAAAATGTGCGAATTTAATCTTACTTTTTTTTTGTTCCCATAATTAATGAGGTAGGGGTGCGAATTTGAAAATGTACCATTTGGTGAAAACAGAGAGAACAAAGGCTTGTTCTTGTGTTCGTTCTTTCCTTATTGACAACTTCTTAAGCTACGTTTTGGTGGGGAATTAGGATCTAGTTTCCCAAATAAAAATCAAGCGGCTAAGTTTTTAAAGTGGAATCATGTTACATTTAATGTGATAAAACCATAGTCACCTGACCCTAATTTCAGCGCTCTAATTTATTTTTTTACGGAATTCTTTTTTTTTCTGACATGACTTTCTTTTTCTTTTCTAATTTAGTTTTCTTTTCTTGTCATATTTTTTCTCTCACACACATTTTTATTATTAAATAATTTATTTATTAAATATAAAATATTTATAATAAAGGATTAATATAACATTATTTATTATTTATTATTTTATTAAAAATAATATTTTATTAAATATAATTTATTTAAAAATGTTTTAATATTTAAATAATATATTTTTAACAAAAAATTCCAAAAATTTATTTTTAACAAAAAAAATTCTAAAAAATTTAATTTATACTTTTATTTTTATTATTTAACAAAATTGTTCCTTTTATTTATAATAACTATTTTAGTATAAACATGCACTAAAAAGTAATTCATCACATCTATTTTTTCTATCAAATTAACTCCTTATTTTCTTATCATTATGTTCCACTCCTTCCAAATACATCCCGAACTAATTTATCAATTTAACTATTCACAAAAAATTTAGGAGAAATTATGGTTTCGTTTTCACACGTAACCTTAAGGTTGCTTCATGTATATGTCTCAATATACTTCTTTTTATACAAATATAGCATTCTTGTTAATTAATAAAGGATTATCTATGCATATTTTTTCTTAAAATTATGAGAGAATGTCTCATTGTAATATAGCATAGATTATATGAATATGGATATAGGTTATTTATTATTCTATCGCAATGAACATTTATTATTTCAAATTGCTATGCAATATGTATTAAAAAGAAAGTAATGTGCGAAAGAAATTAAATTTGAGACATTTAGATAGTTGATGGACCAATTTATTACTTTATTAAATTGAGGTAACAATTTGAGATTATCATTAAAGTTAGACTACCAATGTTTAAAATTACTCTCTCTCTCCTCTCTCTCATGTTTATTCTCCAGAAGCAATTAAAAAATTTTACTTCTGATTTTGCGAGCTCTTGGCCAATGGGGAGGGGGGATAAGAAAGGATGACTACACCAAAAAAAAATTTTAGGAACCAAACACGTTAGTTCTTAAAACCTCAATTTTAATTTTTAATACTTTTTTAGACCAAAATATCTTGGTCCTTCGTAGTCCATTAAAAATTTTTAGTGACTAAAATTTTTTCATTAGTCCTTAAAGAATAATCTTCTAGTGATCACAAATTAAATTTTGATTTCAAATGAATAAAAATTTGGAACTAATACCACGTTAGTCTCTAATACTTATATTTTTAAGAATCAAATATAATTGGTCTCTAAAAATTAGTCAATAAATCATGTTTTTATTGTAGTGGATCTCACTGGGATAAAGGCATCTTTATAAAAAAAAACTTATATATGTCTTTATTTTCTTTTTGTCTCTAGGACATCTGGACGTTGAGGAGGAATATATTCGCTTCAGTTGGACGCAGGGACCGTTCATATGGATTCGGAGATTTGATTTGGCAGGTTTCAGTTAAAGTCTGAGGCTCTCGTCCTTTGGCTTGGTTTAAAGTCAGTTCGGACGGCTCTTTCATTGAAGCAGATGGATGGGGATGGGAGGGCAATTGACATCTCCTTCAATCCGGACGACTCGTGGGAATCTTCTTGTTGCACGATCTCTTAGACGAGGGCAAGATCGATGCTTGAGGTAGACACACATTCTCCTGAAGCGAGAGCTCCACAGGTTCGTTGACCGGGCAGTGAGATCTTCGTAGGAAAATTCTGCTGAAGCGTCTGATTATATAGGAGGACCAACTGCGTTCAGATTCAAGACATTATTAATAATTAAATATATAAATCTTTTCTTTTTCCATTGTCAGTGTAGTATTCAAGGTGATTAGATTAATATTCAAATCTTCTATAGTTCGATTAATCTGTATCCTGGACAATATTGTATGACAAATTTCAAACTAAAAACCTTTATTACTTTACATAGATCTTTAATGCGAAGAAGAAGCTCCTCGGACGACTTCTGTTAATCTTCTTTGTTGCGTGATGTTTTAGACAAGAGCAAGATCGATACTTGACCTAGACGCGTGGGGACCTGAACACCAAATTACATGGAGGCTGGACCACCTTTATCTCTGAATCAGATTCGACATTCTTGGAACTAATTATTCAGAGGAAAGTTACAAGTTACAAATGTCACAATTGTTGCATGTGACATACAAATATGGAAAGGACCACTCCAAAGCTACAAATATCACTCTTCTCACTTATTTGATAGCAGTTATAATACCTGAAGTTGAAACCATTGGGATGCTATCAACATTTGAATCAGTCGTTGATTTTATGCAAGATGTAACAGCACATTATTGAGTGTTAAATTCAGATTCGTGACTCACTATGTGACAAGATATCTTGGGGTACCCACCACGGCAGTGGATACGTGAGAGTTGACATCATTGTGAAAAATCCTTGGGAAAGGCCAAAATCTGCAATCTTTGCCTCAAGCTTTTCAGTTTTCACTAAGAAGAATGATTGCAAACCCTTGTGCAAGTATTCCAGTCCTACACATCGCCCAAATGAGATGAATGCATAGGTGCACGGAAACAGAAGGTAACTATGTCACAGACAAACCTTGGGCAAAATAGCCCAGTGCAATTGGAAGTCGCTCTCTCCAAGTCCCAGTTAAAGGTGTGTAAGCTTTGATTCTCTTGTTACACATTTCAGTATAAAAGAAAATATTAACGTTTTAAAAACTGTTTTTTTTAAAAAACTTATAAATTATATAACGTTAATATGGAGTTTAGTATAAAACTATCATATTATAATTGATTCGTTAGGTCATTGCCAAGTTCGTTAGCACCAAAATTGTAACTCAAGTTGGAGGCACCGAATTGGTTTGAATTCATATATAAGATGATTGATGGTTTATTAATTTGGTCGCCAATATCTATGGCCTTCTTAATTTTCTGTATCAGGACAGTTTTAGCTATTTACATCACTACAACAAAAATATGCTTTAGAGACCACTATTTAGGGGCCAATTATATGTTGGTTCATAAAATCTATTTATTAGAGACAAATTGATAAATGGTTCTTAATTTTTCAAACTTTTGGGACAAAAAATTGAGTGGTCTCTACAAATGAATTTAAGGAAACCAATTTAAACATTGGTCCCTAATTAATTTAATATTAAGAACTAATAGTAGTATTGGTGCTTAATAATTTTGCTTTTTTTCTCGTTTAATGAATTTGCTTAATAATCTCATTTAATGTGTTACATGATACCTGCTACCATTGGCAGAACTTTCCGAGATTTTTCCAAAGAAAGTTTTATTCAACTCCAGCAGAGAATCAACTACAACAAAAACCGCTCAGTGAGGAACCTCCGGTGGTCGTCGACCCCCACGAGCTTGTCCTCCTCGATGAGATGCGCCGAGTCCACCACGCGCAGGCTCAGCTCACTCTCCTCCGACGACGTGGGCGCACTCTTGAGGACTCTGACAGCATACAGGTCCTTGCTCCTGTTCAACCGTGCCAGGTTCTCTTCTATTCTCTCCAGCTTCCTCGCTATGGACCACAGGGTGCCGCTCCTGGGATCACTGGTCACGCCGTGGATGGTAAGACCTGAGCCGGCTGCTTTTGCTTCGTCCGCCCATCACGTGGGAGTACTCGTCCACGACCTCCTCCATCTTGTATGCGGCATCCTGCACCTGCTTCGCTGACCAAGGCTTGCCTATTGCTGCCTCTGTGCAGCTCTATGTTCCTGATGAGCTAGTTCATGACCTCAAGCTCCCTCTTGATCTCGGCCATCTTGCTGTGGACTCCCGCCAACGGCTTGGAAAGGGAGGGAAGATCCTCGGCTGCTCTCCCTGCCAAGGTCGAGGTAATGCTATGAATCAAGCTGATGATGGCGGTGAAAGGCTAGGATGACAAATGATGTTTAGTCTTTGATGTTAGCTTGACAATGAAAGGCTAGGATTTTACTTTAGAACATTTATAGTAAGGAAACTTTAATTGTAGCGTGAACCTCCCAAGTGTTTGAAGTTTTGCTTGTGAGAAAAACTAAATGATATGTTAAGAGTTTTTGTTCAGGAAAAAGTAAGAAAGTTAAGGGGATGATATGTTTTGATGTAGGTATGTGCAAAATTCCTTGATTGAACAAAGAGCATTAACATAGTCATCAACATTTCATTAGGCTGAGCTTGTTCATAAAGAGCATCTATTATTCCTATTAGCAAGGGGAAGAACAGTGGATGCTACATGCAATGATCCTATTATTCATGTGCTTCTACTTTGGTAATTTGTATATATTTTTCTTTATCATTTTCCTTTTTCCCTTTGTGTTAGATTTGGATTTATTGAAAGAAAACATTTAGGTAAAATGTCATTCAGCTCACAAGTATGGCTATGTTTCTTTTGCATGGATCTTTTACCATGTCATTAATTCTATTCATACTGTGTCATGCATTTTTTTACCAAAAAAGAGATAGGGTAAATTTTACTTTTGAAGTGTTATTTTATATTCTGATTGATATCAAATAATAAGAGTTCTTTTTAAGTGACAATCTAATTTGTTTACATATTGTTTGTCATTTCTTCTGACTTTTTCACTCACATGTCACCTAAGTTGATTGTAGAAATCTCACGAGATCCCAGGATCCCCTGGTTCCTGATTGTCATTTTTGTTGTGATTTGCGTCATAGTTTCTTAATTATTCACTAATCATTAATTTTGTTTACTCAGGTTCTTCATTCATTAATTGATCTGTTTCAATGATTTTCTCAAGTGATATGTGATACAATGCGACTTTTGTGAAATTTGAATGTTAAGATCTCATAACAAATTACAAATATTAACAAATAGGTTTACAAAATGAGGTATGTCAACATTGTTATTGATGGTTCTGAAGCATAATTTGATTACTTGTCTTAACATCTCTCTAATGTTTCCCTTTCTTTTACATAATTATAATTGATCCCCTCTCATTTTTTTATCATTTGAATGTAGGCCTTGCTCGATATGAATGGAGTGTTATTTAACTATGTCGTGATTAGCCAAAAGGTTCACTATGGGTCGAGAGAAAAGTAGCATCGGATGACATATAAGAAAGATATTTT